>JANRMT010062819.1:36641491-36680946 GCA_026402145.1 Polypterus bichir lapradei | reverse complement strand
TCTATCTATCTATCTATCTATCTATCTATCTATCTATCTATCTATCTATCTATCTATCATTTTTACCTTTTTTCAATCGTTTTTTGTCACTCAGGATATCTTGGTATTTTAGTTTTCATACAGGCTCAAAGCTTGAGGCACAAGTAGATTTTGTTATGAGTTGTGGTGTAATTTTTTTTACACATTTTTTTCCAGAATTTGTTTTTTATTGTTGTTTCCCAACATCAATGACACCCCATGAGAGGTCATGCTTTTAGTTATAGGGTCCAGAAGCTGGGGAATGATCTGCCTGCTAATATAAAAGATGCCCCTTCAGTCTCTGCTTTTAAATCCGGGCTGAAGACTCACTACTTTAGTTGAGCGTATCCTGATTAGCTGTGTATACTGCGTTTCTGTTTGTTAGTCATTTGTACAGATATATAAGTATCAAAATATTTTTAAACCATTACAAACCCTCCTCTGTTCTGTTTCACTTCTCCATAGCTGGATATGGCACTTCTACTACCAGGCTCTCCTGCATATGGAAAGGTTATCTCGGATAAAGGGGCACTTTGGGTGGAAAGATTCATTCATCAGATTAGATGACCAGCACAGGCTCCACTATAGAAAACACAAGAGTACGTAGGCAGCAAGTAAGTTGAGGTCTCCAAGATTGTGACTATATTTTTGACATTTTCTTTTACATTTCTAATCTCTATCATAGTCATCTGGCCATAGTTCATCAGTTAACAAATGGGCAGATATTTTTGGTTTCCATTTATGTTAAATCAGTTTCCACCTTGTTCTCTGTGTGTTTTTTTTTTGAATATGTGTACCAGTTCTATATTTAGTCATCAATATAAGCTAAACTTGTATTTTAACAGAAAATTGTCACTGTTGAATACTGTTGCTGAGATGGCTGCCAACATGGGGTGACTCGAGGTTGCAACCTGTGATGTCATTGGGTCAACAGCATAAATATCATCTTCACTCACTACCTGAGTATCCAAGAGTGTGGATAAAATCTTGACTTGTTGGTGTGTGCTCTGCTTCATTTTTGAAGCTCAATAACAGACATCAGATCTTTGTTTTTCTGACCACAATTTCTGTTTAATGTTTGGGTTTTGGTGAAAGATACCCTGATTTTGGGCTTAGATCTTAACTTGCCATAGTGACTTTGTCTCTTTTTCTGGTGTACTGCTGTAATCTGAAATAGCGGTTTGTTAAAGGGATCAGGAGAAAAGTTGTTGCTGAGAAGCAAAGAAAAGTTGAAGACCATAAAATAGAAAGAAGGATGCCAAAGCCCAATGTGATAGACAGAAATTCAAGTCAAAAAGACAAAACCTTACAAAATGGTGTTGATTGTGGTAAACCAAAATGCTATTGGAAATTGTACAAATTATGTTTAACAATCTAAAACACAAACTGAAAATAAAAAAAGCAAATGATCTATTTAGAATATCCATATATCAAAATGAGCACAAAGCACTAATAAAGAAAGTAAGGGAAAATGAATACAAAATTAAATCAAGAAGTGTCATAAAACAGCTGATCCCTTCATAGAAATTTCAGTTGCGTTTACCATTACCTATAACAGATTTGAAGCATTAACGATGATAATCTTAATTGGATTATTGAATTTAAATTTGAAAATGAATTTCATAAAGTACTCTTGTGTATAAAAAACTTATCATATATATCTTCTGCCTAAGCATGTTTTTCTAACAGATGAATTTTGTTGATGTCTCTGCACTGTCCTTGATGTCAGGTTTTTCCCAAGATCTTCCCAGTGTCTATCACTATAATATACTTTCATCTTCATGGTCTACAGTTTCAGTTTGATTTTGTTTATAGATTTGTTCATTATTCTGGGGCAACCTTACTTACCATATTTGGCAGAAGTATCAGTTTATTACTACAGTGTGATAATGTTTTATCTTTAAAACACTTTGTGTGGCCTTAATAGTGGTATATATAAAATACGCAGAGAGATAAAGACTTTTTTAGTGTGGTTCAGTACACGTTTACTTTTGTACCCATTCTCTAATGCAGAAAAAAATAGGTTAAGTAGGCCTTTATTGTTCATGCAAAATTTTCATTTACAATACTAACTAAATAAAAAAACAAGAAAAAATAACATTAGCCAAGTATTTTATTCATTGTCTTCATGTGGCCCTCTTAGAACCTTAATTATTTACTTAAAGGCCAAAGAATTAGAAATTTAATAGAACCTGGAGACATCATACATGATGAATTTACTAAATAACAGGTCCAATGTATTCAAGGATTCTGTCTCACTTCTGAAGTTAATGTAAGAATAAAGCAAAACTTGTCAGCCCCAGCCATGTGCTCATTTTCATACATTTTCAGAAGATGCATCCCCAAGTCTCAGTGGGCATTACATTACAGGAAACAGGGTGTATGCAGCAATGCCACAGAAGTTGGTGTTGTTCCTTGCCATCTTCATGTAGCCGTTTTCACCCCATGAAGTATTCCAACTGAAAGCAAAGCACAAAAAAATGATGAAGACATTAAAATAATTTAAAGGATATTTATTTAAGATTCTATAATTGAAAAGAAGCTCCAAAATGAAAGCTTCTAATGCTTAAGGGAAAGGTCCACAGGCAGATATGCAAAAGTTTGTAACACAAGAAATGGTGCATAGCCTCTAGGCACTTCTCCTTAATATTGGTGTAAGAGCCAATCATAGAAAGTTAAAGCTTTGAGTTAAACTCATATTAGTGTTTGCTTAATTTAAATAGAATGTCATTTTCTTTTATAGTCATAGACAATGGTATAGTCTTCCCCCGTATTAGTTAGCAAGAGATAGAACTTTCTTGCTATAACTAAGATGCAGTGTGTTGTGTCTGTTGTTGTTTAGAACAGGTCCCAGGAAACAGGGACTTAAAAGACCCATCTTCTTAGAAATTGGATAGGCATACAGTTTTCTGACCGTCGTTTTGAAATGGTTCAGAAACGTTTTGAAGTGACTTGTAACGATTTGAAATGTAACAAGATTTAAGCTTTGAACAGAACTTTTCTTAACAACAATTTTTCTTTTTTTTTTGCTATTTTTAATTTTTCTTTTTTATGTGAACTGTTTTACTTTGAATTTTAACTAAAACTTTTAAAACCAAAGATATTTTGTCTGTGGAATCAGGTTTTTGTTGAATCCCATTTTTTAAGTTAGAGCTGCTGAACTTTGGTAATTTTGGAAACATGTAGCTACAATTGGCTAAGAGAAACTGTTCGGTTAATGGTGAGAGCAACCAAATTTGCTTTAATTTTTATTTAAAAAGTACCAAATTTTCTTTAAAACAGTTAATTTTGAAGATTTTAGCATCAAAACTGGAGTGATGAAGAAATGTGAAGGCCCAACACTTAGTCACATTCTATTACCTAGCAAAACAAAATCACTTTTCCAGGACCCAGATTCAGTTTGTGTTCAAATATCAGGCCTCAAGCGAATTTCAAGTTTATTAGTTCAATTCATGTCCTCTAATTCCTGATAATTATTATTGATTTTTAGCGCACCAGGTATCTTGCCTTATTTTCTTCACTTTTATTTCGTTCAGTACTATGCAACTAGTATATCAACCCAGTCTGTCTCATCATTATTTCAGTCCTACTTCTTAGATGGCGTGATCCTAATTCAATAAATTCATAACTTCAAAAAGTACTAGTCTATGTTGTATTTAAAGTTATCAGGTATAGCTAATAGAAGAAGGGTAAATGGCAACACAAACATATTACTATTGTAAAGAGTTAATATAAGGTGAGAATATGCAGTAGTGAGGCTGTGCCAGGATCTTCTAGCGTACAGTATAAACAAGCAGTGTGTATACAGGCTTCACATAGTGTAGCAACCCCAGGACTGAAAGGGGCATGCTCCTCAGGTGGACAGGTCTGTCCGAGGGAGTGGGAATACCTGGAGGAGCTGGCAATAAAAAGCAGCTCTGTGAGCAATGTCAGGATGGGGTGCAGACACAACACTTAGAGAGCACTTCTATCATAACTCTTGATTGTTAGGCTGATGAGCCTCAGATGTGGACCCTGGCCTTGGGTTGGCTCATGGATGTTTCCTCTGACCAGGTGAGTGGAGCGAGGTGGAACCAGGTGGAATACACGGCCAGATAAAAGGACAAAGCAGCTGGAAGCACATGTCACAGCTGAAGAGCTGAGCTGCATGATCGAAGTGGTCACTGAAGATGTCAATGGTCTTTTAAAGGGCCACACACCAGTGTAAATAGGATAATTCCATTAATATGCCTCTTGCACCCCCTGGAGCTTTACAATACTATTAAGATTCACTTGGTATTAAGGTGTTATTTACATTTTCTTATATACAGTAGCTTTTCACATATTGATGGGATTATTTTTGCATGTCATATGGACCAGTGTATTCTGATGTTGTCTATAGGGCTACAGTTCAGCCACTCAATATATAGTTAGGTCCATAAATATTTGGACAGAGACAACTTTTTTCTAATTTTTGTTCTGTACATTACCATAATGAATTTTAAATGAAACAACTCAGATGCAGATGAAGTGTTCATCTTTAATTCAGTGGGTTGAACAAAAAGATTGCATAAAAATGTGAGGGGACTAAAGTATTTTTTTAACACAATCCCTTTATTTCAGGGGATCAAAAGTAATTGGACAAATTAAATAACTGGAAATAAAATGTTCATTTCTAATACTTGGTTGAAAACCCTTTGCTGGCAATGACAGCCTGAAGTTTTGAACTCATGGACATCACCAGATGCTGGGTTTCCTCCTTTTTAATGCTCTGCCAGGCCTTTACTGCAGAGGCTTTCAGTTGATGTTTGTTTGTGGGCCTTTCTGTCCGAAGTTTAGTCTTCAACAAGTGAAATGCATGCTCAATTGGGTTAAGATCAGGTGACTGACTCTGCCATTCAAGAATTTTCCACTTCTTTGCTTTAATAAACTCCTGGGTTGCTTTAGCTGTATGTTTTGGGTCATTGTCCATCTGTATCATGAAACGCCCCCCAATCAATTTGACTGCATTTAGCTGGATTTGAGCAGACAGTATGTCTCTGAACACCTCAGAATTCATTCGGCTGCTTCTGTCCTGTGTCACATTATCAATAAACACTAGTGTCCCAGTGCCACTGGCAGCCATGCACGCCCAAGCCATCACACTGCCTCCACCGTGTTTTACAGATGATGTGGTATGCTTAGGATAATGAGCTGTTCCATGCCTTCTCCATATTTTTTTCTTGCCATCATTCTGGTAGAGGTTGATCTTGGTTTCATCTGTCCAAAGAATGTTTTTCCAGAACTGTGCTGGCTTTTTTAGATGTTCTTTAGCAAAGTCCAATCTCGCCTTTCTATTCTTGAGGCTTATGAGTGGCTTGCACCTTGCAGTGCACCCTCTGTATTTACTTTCATGCAGTCTTCTCTTTATGGTAGACTTGGATATCGATACGCCTACCCCCTGGAGAGTGTTGTTCACTTGGTTGGCTGTTCTGAAGGGGTTTCTCTTCACCATGGAAATGATTCTGCGATCATCCACCACTGTTGTCTTCCGTGGACGTTCAGGTCGTTTTGCATTGCTGAGTTCACCAGTGCTTGCTTTCTTTCTCAGGATGTACCAAACTGTAGATTTTGCCACTCGTAATATTGCAGCAATTTCTCGGATGGGTTTTTTCTGTTTTCACAGCTTAAGGATGGCGTCTTTCACCTGCATGGAGAGCTCCTTTGACCGCATGTTGTCTGTTCACAGCAAAATCTTCCACATGCAAGCATCACACCTCAAATCAGTTCCAGGCCTTTTATCTGTTTAATTGATAATGACATAATGACGGACTTGCCCGCACCTGCCCATGAAATAGCCTAATTACTTCTGAGCCCCTGAAATGAAGGGATTGTGTTAAAAAAATACTTTAGTTCCCTCACATTTTTATGGAATCTTTTTGTTCAACCCACTAAATTATAGCTGAAAGTCTGCACTTCAACTGCATCTGAGTTGTTTCACTTAAAATTCATTGTGGTAATGTACAGAACCAAAATTAGAAAAACGTATCTGTCCAAATATTTATGGACCTAACTGTACGGTATATATACAATGAAAACTGAAATGTATTTTATCTTTAGAAGATATTAGCTAACTTATGACAAAGCGAGGCTTGTTTTTCCAGAACCATGGGTGCACAAAAAAATTATTGAGAAAGGAACTTTAATAAAGACCGATTCATTACCACATAATAATAGGGTAGTCAAAATATTATTTTGGAGATGGGCAGCTGTCTTACTTAGTTTTGGCTCCTGCCTTGTACCCAAAGGTGCTGAAACTCTGATTTCCTCCAGTCCTGCATTGCATTAAGTGGGTTAAATGCAGTGATAAAGGAATTAATGAATGCGGTGTCCACAATGCGGTTCTCACATCGAATTTTGGTAAAGGCGAAAAGCAGATTTAATCTTAGTGGAATGGTTGATTTAGTTATCCATTTCTTTCTAAATCCAAGACAAGAACCAGCAATGAGTGGGGCTAAAGCCCACCGTAAGACTGATTTAAAAACCCAGATCTCTGAAGAAAACTCAGATGTGCACAGAGAGAGGCAGACTCAAAACAGACAGTTCCCTGGACACTTGAGGCAGCAGTGCAAATAACCGCTCCACCATCCTGTTCCATATTTGAGGTACTTAATTCAAAATCTCATCTGAGAAGTGGAGATGACTTAACATGTTAAGAAGACAAGATTATTTAAGTTTGTATGAAGAGAAGACCTTATTGTTTCAGGAAATGCTTGCTTCAGTTTCACAAGCTTATTTCATCAGTTCTTAACAGATGATCTTCTTGATCATCTTATTTTGCATATAGACTGAAAACATCACAAACAAATTAGAATACTGTATATAAAAGAAAAAATTTGGAAATATGCATCTTACCTGTTTTTGATAACCCAGAAGTCCTGGCCAGCCTCTGATCCATATCCTATTAGAAGAACTGCATGGTTTAGTTTAGTTGAACTACACCGGGGGTCATTATAGATCCCTGTCAAAAGAAGGACAATTATTTTAATGGAGAAGGTCTGACATTCATATTTGTTTATGTTAAATAACTCATATATGGTTTCCATTTGAAACCCACCTGACTTGTAGAATTGAAAGCTGGGAAGACTTGCATCAACTGCCACTGTGATGGGCCCAATGGTTGCCAGTGCGTCAGCTAGTGCCTGCTCATTGCCTTTGGGAAGGAACTTATAGTCTGTAATTGAAGCTGCTGACCTGGAGCTGTTGTAATGACAAGGCTGATTATCCTGTAAACACCCAAATGGCAATATTGACAACTTTTATTAAGAGACACAAGGCAGAAGTGGGATCCATCTCATAAGCCTATAACATTCCATACCTGAGCAGGGTCATGGGGGGCTGGAGCCTATCCCAGCAAGCTTAGGGTGCTAGGCAGGAACAATCCCATGGACAGGGTGTCAGTCCACGACAAGGTAAAAACACTCACACACACACACACACACACACACACACACACACTAGGGCTAATTTAGCAATGCCAATCCACCGTTTCTGAATTTCTTTTTATCTCCTTTATTTCTCACTTAGTATGTTTTTGTAATTTCAACAGATATTTCTAGACCTTTCCTTTGTTACTGCCCTGTTCCACATTTGTTTACACTGAATTCATGCCATGGGAACAGAGCAGGCCATGTTTTAAGTGACTCTATCGTATGTGAAATTAAGTCATTTATGCTCTTAAATGAGTAAAGAGGACTGAAGGAGTATTACGGGAGGACTGCTCTGGAACCTGGGAGCAACTTCTCATCTCTAGCACCTGGAAGGTAATGACATGATACAAACTCTCACCTTTTTTAAGGTTTGCTGGATTTGGGGCGAGTCTCCTTAGACAGGCTGGCTAGGTTAAAGCTCTACTGTTTTATTTGTATTCTTGTTTTATGTATTTTTGGTTCACTTTTGGCTCATTATTTTCTGTTAATGTTACTTTCATGTATTATTTGCTTCATGTACTATGCCTTGGTGATGGTCCATGTGTTTTTTGGGTGGTCCTCCAAGATGCCAATCACAGCAGTAACTACCTGTAAATCTAAGGGGTCTCCCACAGTTCCTTGTGGCTCATTGTGGATGCACACTAGGAGTACCTTTTCTTTGCTTTGGTATTTATTGGGATTTTGACCTTCTTGCTCTGTCCTTTTTTTAAAACTATGTTTCTGGATCACTGCTTTGTGTACTATTCCTTGGTGATGTTCCATGTGTTCTGTGGGTGGTCCTCCAAGATGGACCACCTGCCAATCTAAACTATCCTCTACCCTGTAAATCCAGAGGGTCTCCCACAGTTCCTGGTGGTTCATTGTAAATGCACTCTGGAAGTTTTGGTGAGTTCTTGTTCCTTTTCTATTCTTAGGTGTTTTTTGGGATGTTGACCTTCTTTCTATGTTTTTGTTTTACTATATTTTTGTATCATTGTATTAGAACTTGTGCACATTGGATTGCCTTAGACATTTTGGGCAATTCTTTTGCTTTTTGGGCTCCATGGAGCATTTTGTGAAGGATAAATTGGTTATTTTAGAAAGATTCTTCAAGGGCTGTTTATATCTAGGTGGGGATTTTGAAAGTGTTCCCCCATGCAATTATAAGGGCTTTTGAAACATTTGGACCTTACATTACCAGCTGTGGTAATTTTAGAAGGCCTCACTCCCTTTTTGTTATGTTTGAGACTCCAAATCACAACAGACTAGATTTTGCCAGTAGGCAAATGGGAGACTCTGAAATCAGCTAGAAAACGTTTCACTGGTCTGACGAGACCAATACTGACCTTTTTGTTCAACTGATGCAGTCCACAAGAAACCTGCACCTCGGGAGAAGATTTGTTTTCCAGCAGGACAACAACTTTTAAGCATAAAGTCAAAGCTACAAATGGATGGCTTTAAAACAACATTAATGGCCAAAACAGAGTCTAGCTCTCAATCCAACTGAGAATTTGTAGCTAGACTTGACAAAGGCTGTTCACTCACAGTCCCAGTGCAACCTGACAGAGCTTCAGCAGTTTTGCAGAGGTGAATGGGAACATAACTAATGTGTCCAGATATGCAAAGCTGAGAGACCAATGCACACAGAGTTAAGGCTGTCATGGCTGCCAAAGGTGCGGCAAGTAAATACTGACTTGAAGGGGGTGAATATGTACGCAATCAATTATTTTGTTTATCTCCTTGTCCTGCAGTTTTCCTTCTGCCACCCAAAGATGTGCTTGATAGAGACTCTAATCTCAACCTGTATGTTTGAATATGTATGTTGATGGACTGCTGTGCCAGTCAGGCTCATTCCAGCTGCAGTGACTTTCTGCAACTCTGAACTGGCTTAAGCAAAATCAAAAATGAATGAATGGTTGTTGTCCGTAGGGCTGAATGATTGTTTTAGTAAAGCTTATTATTTTTTAATAAATAACTCTGGTCTTTGTGACGTGCCCCTTTTATTCAGGATACTTTTCCCATGCAATATGAGCCAAGCCTTCCTCATCTCATTGTTTTAAATGAAACCGAGCACAACATCATTGAAAACATTGAAATGTCCATGTTTTCCCATTAAAATAGAAAGAAAATGTAAACTGAGAAAGGTCATTTGTTCTAATACATTCTGTACTGTGCTGTAACAGTCACTTTTTGAGGTGTACAACATATAATAGCGCTCACAGAATGTTATTTAAATAGATTAATAAGGTAAAGGGGTCTGATAAATAAATAAACAAGTAAATAATTAATAGCACTGAGTGGGAATTTTTAAAAATATCTTAAACAAGACTCAAATCCCAGTCATTGTCAGCCAACCATGCCAGTTAAGGGGCAAGCTCAAGGATATGCAGAGAGATGAGCCTATGTTGTCTTGGGTATCTGTTAAGCAGAGAGTTTGCGAGGCTCAAAGTCTGTGTCTTTGATATGGATGTGAGCAACAATAGAGCACCACAAAGAACAGTTCTGTCTCCCTTTTCCTTCACCCTGTACACATTGGACTATAAATATAACACCAGTTCATGTCACTTGCAGAAATACTCAGATGATTCTGAACTCATGGGGTGTATCAATAAGAGGGATGAGACAGAGTATACAGTAGGAGTCAGATGGAGAACTTTGTTTCTTGGTTCAGAAAGAATTGTCTGCAATTTAACAAAAGCAAGCAACTGGACTCTAATAACATCAAAGAAGCATTACACCAGGTAACACTTCATGGTGTAGATGTAGAGGTGGTACATTCCTACAAGTACATGGAGTCCACATCATTTACAGACTATGCTGGTCTTGTAACACAGAGGAACTGTAAAATAAATGGCAGAACAGGCTCTATTTTCTTAGGAGTCTGAAATTCTGTAATGTGAGTAGTGACATCCTTTCATCTTCTACAACTCTGTGATGGCCAGTGCAATTGTCTATGCTGTGGTGTGCTGGGCTGGTAACATCACTTTAAGAGAGGCCCACCAAATCAACAAACTAATTAAAGGGTAGGCACAGGTATAGGATGCACTCTTGTCCTACTGCAGGTAGTAGTGGAGGAGACAATGAAGACAAAACTGAGTGTAATTATGAACAATGCTGCACATCCTCTCTTTGACACGTAAGCTTTGAGTATTTTTAGCTAACAGAATATTTTTCATCAGAAGTGTGTCAAGATATATTACAGAGGTTCCTTTATACCTTCAGCAATAATGTCTCACTGCGACTGTTCTCTTATACCCAAACCATAATATTTCCATGACCATGCTTTACAGTTGGTATAAGGTTCTTCTTCTGAAATACTGTTTTTGGTTTGCATCAAACATGTCTATAGTTACTCAGGCCAAAAACTCTATTTTTGACTCATTTGTCCAAAGCACATTGTTCCAGGTGGCCTGTTCTTTTCCTATATGCTCAAATGCAAATTGTAGTCTTGCTCTATATGTTCTTTTTGGACAGCAAAGGCCTTTATCTGCCACACCTTGCATTTAGGTCAAATATATGATTGTAGATACATGCACTTTGAGACCATGTTTTGCATGAGTTACCTGCAGATCCAGCAATGAAATGTGTTTTTTGGAAAATTCTTTTAATATCAAACACACAGCTCTTGGGCTGAATTTGATAGGCTGGCAAATTCTAAAAAAATTAGCAGTTGTCTGAAATCTACGCCACTTGTAGATGATTTTCCTTACTGTGGAATGCTTGATTTCAAAAAAGTTAGTGATATTTTTAAATTCTGTGAAAGAAAATGTAACTGCATGCAAGCTACTAAGGATTAAAAGCTGTTTTGTTATAACGGCAGGTCATTCATATAGGCATCTGTCATAAGACAGGTTGCAGTAAGTTGACCTAGGAAAACTTCTTTTTTAAGCATGCATCTGTTAGACATGGGAAAGATGACTTTTCCTTCTTTAGGGCCCCTCTTGATACGTACACAAAAAAGAAACAGTTAGCCAGTTTGCGTAATATAAGATGAAATGCTTAGATGCTGTTTCATAAGTAAGGGGGAGGGAGGAAAATGAGTATTAAAAGCCAATTGAAACAAGGGAACTTTGTTCTGCATTATAAAGTGGAATCCATGTACTCATCTGTGACTGAATAAAGACTGGTTGATTGAACTATTCCTGTCTTCCTCAGTGGTTACTTCCACAATCCCTTGCCAGATTCATGCGGTGGGCATTCTCAAACATCTTTCTGATGGCCTTAAAGAGCTCTTTTGATCTTGGCGTGATAACACCACACACATCAATAGCAAATAGCAAACACCAAACCCTTGATATCTGTGGTTTAATTAGGACAGGTTCCACCTGCATACTCTTTAAGGAAGTTCAAAATCAAACTTTTTGACACCTAAACTGGAACACCTGATTCTAAATTGATGGATCTGAAGTGTTTATAAATGTAGGGGTGTTTTTGTTAATTCAGATTATGAGAATGATTACACCATATCAATTTTATGTGCCATTTGATCAAGTATATTACCCTTGTCTGTAGGTGCTGTTTACATGAAAATCTTTTGTTTGTGAGTTTGGATATGTTGCAAAAGTCAACAATTTCCTTTGGGTGTTTTTACTTTTCACCCAACATCTATCTATCTATCTATCTATCTATCTATCTATCTATCTATCTATCTACTGTATGTTTATTAGCTGTATGAATAGTCACAGATCCATGATTTGAAGCTGATTCCTGCTTTGTACTCTCTACTCTCTGTGACCCTACAATGGAAATAACATTCTCAAAAAAGATGAAAATAGATCTATGATTACAGAAGCATGAAGACCTAAAATGAAATGACTGTAAATGTCAGTGAACTGAGAACAGCATACTGTTGTAAAAAGCTCCTCAAATTCCCCTGGCAGCTGTGGGAATGCAGGGGTTACTTGGGTAAGACTGAACATGTATCTCTTGTATTATTTCTTCTTTTGGTTAAACAAATTCTCCATGACATGCATAACTGGAAGTGGCAGCTGATAATTCAAACAAGTTCATGACAAATCACTGTATGAAAAAGAGAACCAGATATGAAGGGGGAAGAGGGAGTCTTAGATATATCTAAATGAGATAATCATACTTTATATAAAATACAGAATGACATAATGAATTATTTAAATGCTCAGTAAGAGAGAAGGAACATAATACAAGCCCAGTTTGCAGACCAATTATCTTAAGGTATGATATGACTATAATAATGGTATGGTATAACTATGATAATGATTCATGTGTTGCTATTTATATCCATGAATTGAGTGCATTCAAGCACTGGACAACCTACAGAAAGTATCAAATACACTCCAAGCATGTTAATCCTATAGTGAAGGAAATTTAGTCAAGATTTTGGTGGTTTGACAAGTCTGTCTTGAGGTGTGTTGATACCAGATTTGAGATTTGATGCTTAGCAAAAAGCTTTTAAATTTTTTTTTATTTTATCGAATGCATAGTGCATATACAGTAATTCTATACATGTACAATACTTAAGTTAATGTATATGTGTCATGCTGTAATTATCAATCCATCCATTTCCTGAATGTACTTCATCTGTTGAGTAAGTGAGAGACTGTAATGTCCCAGAGACAAAGACATATTGAGTTAGTGTGTGATTGTACTATGGCTGGACATATACTTATTGAACGAGTAAGAGGTGGCACTGAGTGAGGCAGAGATTGAATTGTGGTTAGAGACACGGGGGTATGTGGAGGCAGAGATGTACTGAGCATGTAAAAAATGGTACTGTTCTTAGGGTTGGAAACTTTAGGAAATTAGAACAGTTGTCATGAGAACAGGCCATTCTGCCTAACAAGCTTATATGTCCTATTCACTTATATTATCCAATTTAAGTTAATGGTTCCTAAAGTCCTACGCTCTACAACACTGCTTGGTAATTTATTCTATGTGTCTATTCATTTGTTTAAATTGAAAAGGCTGAACTCCTTTAATATCTTCTCATAACTCATATCTCTCTGTCCTGGAATGAGCCTGATCACTCTCTTCTGCATTTTCTCTGATGCTGCTATATCTTTTTTGCAGTATGGAGTCTAACACTGCATACAGTGCTCCAAGTGAGTCTCCACTAGTGCATTATAGAGCTTAGGCATAACCTCCCATGACTTGTACTCTGTACATTACCTAACATCTGATTAGTTTTCTTGATCACTTCTGAACAATATCTGGATGTAGATAGTGAAAAGTCCACTACGATTCCTTAATCCTTCTCATTAGCAGTACTTCAATTTTTAGACCTCACATTGTGTATTCAAATCTATTATTCCTACTTCTGTTCCAGGTTCCTTTGTAAAAAATTAGCTGATTCTACATGATCTTCCTTAAACTTAACCAGCTTGTTATTTATTTTCCTACCCAGATTATTTATATATATTGAAACCCTAATTTTATACCCTAAGGGACACCACTCTTAACATCACCTAATTCTAATAAGCTTCCTTGCATCATAACCTTTTGCCTCCTGTGTTTTAGCCCATTATGAGTTCATCTACACACTACACTCTAAACTTTCCCCACTACAGACTGACTTTCTTAAAATATGTGTCAAGGGTTTACATATATACTCACTAACTGCTTTAAGTATTCAAGGATAAATGTTATCTGGTCTTGGTGGTTTGTTATATTTCAGCCTATTTAATCTAAGCAGTACTTCTTCCTCTACAATTTCCAAATCCCTAAGTACCTCCTTAGTAGTTTCTATTAGTTTTGGGAGATTACCGACTTCTTCACATGTGAAGACTTTATTGAAATACACATTCAAAGCATTTGCTGTTTCATTGTCTGTATATTGTAAATCACCATTATCATTCCTAATGTGCTTCTCTTCCTTCATGATCATTCTGTTAGTACTAAAATACTGAAAAAATCTGAGTAGATATTCCCTCCTACTGCCATTTAGCCTTCCTAATATCGTTTATAACCTTAAGCTATCATATGTTCTATAGTTAACAACAGATTTATTAGTCATATACACCTTATACAGCTGTTTTCATCTTTGTAACGTCCTTTTTAACTTCTTTCTTATCCACCATGAGGTTCTTTGTAATTTCTTACTGCTTCTAAATTTTTGTATAAACTTGCCATGCATTAAATGTAAAAAACTTTTAAACTTCACCCACATCTCCTCAGCTGTATTCACACTTACAACTAATTTCAATTCATATTTAGGCTTTGCTTCATCTAATTAAAATTTGCTATACTAAAATTAAATGCAACTGTTTCAGTTTTTGAATATGCACTCTGACAAAACATTGCCAAACGTATCATATTACAGTCACTAGATCCCAATGGTTTAATCGCATCTATTCACTGAATCCTATCCTGAATGTTACAGAATAATACATCTAGACAGGCCTCTCCTCTCATTCAAGCTTTAACATATTGTGTTTAAAAAGTCATTGATTATGTCTAAAAGCTCTTGTTCTACTATTTGTAAGACTAACTCAATTAATGTTTGGGTAATTAAAGTCCTCCATGACTGATGGCGACTCTTCCATCTTTTCAGTTTTGCTTGTCTTTCCTAAACAATGTGTATCGATCTTTGTTATACTCCTGCTCATCTCTGCTATTTAGTCATGTTTCTGTTTCTCCTATTATATTCCAAGTTCTTTATTTTATTATTAATACTCCTATGCATTAAGGGAATACATATTTGATGTATTAATTAATTTTACTTTGGCTTTTTAGCAGTATACTAGAACTATGAAAGTTATCTTGGATGTTTGTATTTATACTACTGCCTGTCCCTTTATGTGACATTCCAAACCTGGCCTGTCCTAAACTCCTTGCCCCCTAATTCCCTAGTTCATACAATCCTACTAATTTGACCAACCCCCACCAGTATTTTGGTACACCTTCTGCTCAAATGTAATCCATCACAACAAAGCAGGTTGCATCTGTTCCAGAAGGAGTCCCAATGCCCTACAAACCTATGCCCATCTATCTGACACCAAGATGAGAGCCACACATTAAGCCCTCTGATCTCCTCATTCTTACCTGGACTGGTGTGTGGCACAGGTAGAAAATGATAGAAGATCACTTAGGTGGCACCAGACTCTTCAAAATTTGGATTGCAGAGCTGATGTCATAAAGAATGAAAACTGGATGAATCCCCACTCCAGCCAGAATCCTATCCAGCTTTTCAGGATAGTCATCTACCTGTGCACCCAGAAGGCAACACACCGTGTGAAACACTCTGCTTCTAAGGCAGTATACCATGTGAGACTCTCTATCTCTAAGTACCTCTAAAACATTCCTGCCAAAATAAACTAATTAAGAAAGTGAAGGGGTGTGTTATGCTTGAGGACAGAGACTTAATGGGTGAGTGACAGGTTGTACTGTGGCTGTGGGCGGAGACTTGTTTAGAAACTGAAGGGATGTACTATGTTTGGGAAGAAGACTTACTGAGTAAGTAACATGTTGGACTGTGGCTGGGGAGCAGAGACTTACTGAAAAACTGAAGGAATCTCTTTTGTTTCAGTCTCTTGTGGTAATCATTAAAAAGGAATATTCTCTATTGTTTGAATTTGTTAGTTCAAACCTTCCCCCAAAATCCTTCCTTTTGGCATCTGGTCAGGTCAGCTATTAGTTATTATACAATATCTGATATCAAAAACTCTATTTAATTTGAGCCAGATATTTCTCTTTCAGATTTTGAAATGTACCATTGGACATACTGCATGTATTATGTCAGATGTACCTATGGTTAAATCCTCCACTTTCCCCTCCAGAAAAACTTCATTTCACCTCACACTTTGCAGGATTTGCCATTTGGTTAAAAACAAAAAAATTGCTCTTTGGCACGGAGTAAGAAAGCACTTTAGATCCTTTCAGTGTTTGCACTCTCTCATTCCCCTATTTCACAATAGCTCTCTAAGCATTGATGGGCAACACATCTCCTATCCAACTTGGGTTTCACGCAGTATCAACAATTTGTTTGGAACCAGACTCACCTCTTTCCAGAGATGGATCACTGATATTACCCTATCTACTCCATTGTGTTGGAAAACAATTTTCAAAAACATCAAAAATTATTCCAGAAATTCTAATTGTCAAACATCTGATGTAAAGTTATTCATAGAGTTTATCACTATACTAGAAAGCATTGCATGATGGGTTTAGCTCCTGACCCAATTTGTCCACAGTGTTCCCTTGAAGCACTGGGAACATTTCTCCACAGGTCCTGGGAATGTCCCATTGTTGCAGTTCTCTGGGCCTCAATTGCTCTTGCTCTCTCCTTCATTTTATCTTTGTCTATTCCTTGCTATCCTATCATTGTACTCCTTTTAGATTTCCTTACTCCCTCTCCCTCTCTTTTTATCAACAGCACATTACAGTAGTTCAACAGCTGCTATAAGAACTAAAACTTTAATAGGTTCCTGGTGGAAGAACCTTGACCTTGTTACTTTCTCTGTCTGGAGGTCCTCTTTATATAACGCAGCTCTGTTAGAATTATCAGTCACATGGATCAATGGTTTAAGAGCTTGAACCATTAGCAACAGGGAAGACGCTATTTCCATGATTAAGTAATGGGTGGCATTAATCTGACTTAATTTGTAAATTTTAGTTCTCGCTCTCTCAGATGGATGAGTGGGATTTGTCAGTGACCTGTGTGTTTTATTAATGTATTTTTACTTTGTTTTCTTTGTAAAACTCCGAGGTGGGGAGGGACAGATGCCGGTGGTGATGGAGGGGTGGGCTCAAATTTATATTTGAAAATATTTTCCTTTTCCATTCTTTTCCTCTTTTTGAAGGGATGTATTTTGCCAGGAGATGGACGCTTATTGAGAAATTGGAGGGAGGTAGTCTGGGGGCAGAGATTTATTTAGTGAGTCATAGGTTGCATTGTGGCTGGGGGAAAAGACTTACTAAGTAAATAGGAGGATGTACTGTGTCTGAGGGGTCTTAGGTATGGCAAGTTGCTGGTTAGCTGGTGCTCTGACAAATACCTGTTTTCTTTAAGCTTTTTCATTTTTTATTATTTTTTGAGCTTATAATTCTGAAAAAGCATGGAATTTGTAAATATAAAGGGCCTAATGTACATTATTATGTTTGAAAGATGATGAATGAAAATAAAATTGTATGGAGTTGCACCTCTCTTATAGTTTTCATGAAAGTCTACAGTAGTAGTTTTAATGGTACAAAAGTGAGAAATCAAATAAAAGGAGTAGCTTTATTTATAATGACTGATTACCACTTATTTTCTTTTAAACAGGCTCATGTGATCCAGAATTGGGTTTTAGAAGGTTATGTGAATTGGCAAATACAAACTAGCTCTTTGTGAATATAAGCATGGGTGGATGCATCAGTGGACCCTTCTATGGACTGACACCTTTCTGCCATGGAACCAGTTTCCTAAGAAAAACTGCTGCTTTCATGACAATAAATTGGATCAGACAGATTTGAAAATACATGTATGTTTGTAGATATATGTTTAGGCATATTTTTATATATACCTTTGCTATGTAAGGATAAGTAAGTGCAGACTCGATGCCTCTATTGTACAGCACATACTTGTAGGCGTTGCCCATCCATGCCCCATTGCATCCATATGTTCCATAGTCCTTGGAGCAGTCCACCAGGTTCTGCTCACTCAGTGACACCAGCATGCCTGTCTTCTTAAAGAGCTGCCCTTCAATGGCTCCCGTGGTGCTGAATGCCCAACAGGACCCACAAGCGCCCTTTGAAAATTTGATAGACAATATTAAACCACTGAACTTTATCTTTACCTAAACAGCTTCAAAATGCAGTTTCTGCAGGGCTACTCTTACCTGATTCTTCACTTCAGTCACATATCCCAATGTCCTGTAGTCAATGCTTGTGACATTGAGTAGCATGGCTTTTGACCGCAATACAGTGGCAGAAACAGTCCCACCAATCTGTCTTTTCTTTCTCACTGTAATATTAACTAAAGCCCCAAGAATCTGTTGATACTCTTGGTTGGTCTATAACAAAGGGATAAGTTGGCAGTTAAACATGATTGAATAAATCAGCTTTGTTTGACACCTTGCAATCTGTGCAAATCAAGATTCAGTAAGCACAGGATGGAGTTCTAAAGGTGTTAAGAGTGAACTTACAAGATCTCCAAATTGGTTCATCTTCATTTTAAATAATTGGGAAGGGTCCTTGTTGTGCTTGTTGATCTCCTTATAATTTGCTTCCCAGACGGCTCTCTTGCTGGACTCTTCCTAAAAAAGATCACATAGTCTATTGACTGCACATAAGTTAATTATCAGCATGTTCATAGTGTGGAAAATAGTAAGAAAAGGTCAATATAAAAGATAAGTGCAGCATTTTAATGTCTGATTATTATTTCTACACTTTCTTTTCATTAAGAAGTACTTTTTGAAGTCTGATGTGCTATCTGTATATTATAAATGTAAGAAGCCCATTTTGCTTTATTTTATGAACAATTAGCAATCACAACAAGAAGCCATTTTTATCCTGAGGATCTGCACAGAAACAAACAAGAGATCCCTAAGGACAGATACAGTGGTGTGAAAAACTATTTGCCCCCTTCCTGATTTCTTATTCCTTTGCATGTTTGTCACACAAAATGTTTCTGATCATCAAACACATGTAACCATTAGTCAAATATAACACAAGTAAACACAAAATGCAGTTTTTAAATGATGGTTTTTATTATTTAGGGAGAAAAAAAAAACAAACCTACATGGCCCTGTGTGAAAAAGTAATTGCCCCTGAACCTAATAACTAGTTGGGCCACCCTTAGCAGCAATAACTGCAATCAAGCGTTTGCGATAACTTGCAATGAGTCTTTTACAGCGCTCTGGAGGAATTTTGGCCCACTCATCTTTGCAGAATTGTTGTAATTCAGCTTTATTTGAGGGTTTTCTAGCATGAACCGCCTTTTTAAGGTCATGCCATAGCATCTCAATTGGATTCAGGTCAGGACTTTGACTAGGCCACTCCAAAGTCTTCATTTTGTTTTTCTTCAGCCATTCAGAGGTGGATTTGCTGGTGTGTTTTGGGTCATTGTCCTGTTGCAGCACCCAAGATCGCTTCAGCTTGAGTTGACGAACTCCTTCAGGATTTTTTGGTAGACAGTAGAATTCATGGTTCCATCTATCACAGCAAGCCTTCCAGGTCCTGAAGCAGCAAAACAACCCCAGACCATCACACTACCACCACCATATTTTACTGTTGGTATGATGTTCTTTTTCTGAAAATGCTGTGTTCCTTTTACGCCAGATGTAACGGGACATTTGCCTTCCAAAAAGTTCAACTTTTGTCTCATCCGTCCACAAGGTATTTACCCAAAAGTCTTGGCAATCATTGAAATGTTTCTTAGCAAAATTGAGACGAGCCCTAATGTTCTTTTTGCTTAACAGTGGTTTGCATCTTGGAAATCTGCCATGCAGGCCGTTTTTGCCCAGTCTGTTTCTTATGGTGGAGTCGTGAACACTGACCTTAATTGAGGCAAGTGAGGCCTGCAGTTCTTTAGACGTTGTCCTGGGGTCTTTTGTGACCTCTCGGATGAGTCGTCTCTGCGCTCTTGGGGTAATTTTGGTCGGCCGGCCACTCCTGGGAAGGTTCACCTCTGTTCCATGTTTTTGCCATTTGTGGATAATGGCTCTCACTGTGGTTCGCTGGAGTCCCAAAGCTTTAGAAATGGCTTTATAACCTTTACCAGACTGATAGATCTCAATTACTTCTGTTCTCATTTGTTCCTGAATTTCTTTGGATCTTGGCATGATGTCTAGCTTTTGAGGTGCTTTTGGTCTACTTCTCTGTGTCAGGCAGCTCCTATTTAAGTGATTTCTTGATTGAAACAGGTGTGGCAGTAATCAGGCCTGGGGATGGCTACGGAAATTGAACTCAGGTGTGATACACCACAATTAGGTTATTTTTTAACAAGGGGGCAATTACTTTTTCACACAAGGCCATGTAGGTTTGGATTTTTTTTCTCCCTAAATAATAAAAACCATCATTTAAAAACTGCATTTTGTGTTTACTTGTGTTATATTTGACTAATGGTTACATGTGTTTGATGATCAGAAACATTTTGTGTGACAAACATGCAAAAGAATAAGAAATCAGGAAGGGGGCAAATAGTTTTTCACACCACTGTATATTAAACTAGCTACCCCATCTATACACTATATATTTTTTAATACACTTTTCCATTATAGATTTGTGGGGATTCAGAACCAAAGCCTGAACTTATTTCTTCTACATGTTAGACTAATTGTCATTTCATAACAGTGCAGCTCTTTGTATTTTCATGAACTGGCGTCCCATTCTTTACAGCCTTTACAGCATTCTTTACATGAAAGAATGGAAAAAGTAAGTATACCCCATGAATTTTTTTTTCTTTTTAACATACAGTATGTGGACATATCAAGATTTGATCTTCACTTAAACAGTATCTTTGGATAAAGGTGATGTCATTTTAAAGTACACCCTTGGCCATACTAGACATAGATAGATAGATAGATAGATAGATAGATAGATAGATAGATAGATTGGAAGAAAAAACTTTATTTGTGCCCATGGAGAAATCTATATATATAAAAGTCAATGTATGTGTGTGTGTAGGTATGTATGTTCCAGCATCATGTCCGAACGACTGGAGCGATTTTCCTGAAACTTGGTACACATGTTTCTCATTGGTCGACTAAAAATACTGTTGGGTGAAATCAACCCTAACCCACCCACTTCTGGGTAGAGTGGGGGGTGATCTTAAGGTCTTGTATGCATGTTATCATCCAGTTGACACTCAGAACGACCACCAGAGGGCGAACGGGAGGTTACTGCCTGCATTCTTTATGTTTGAGCTCCACCATGCCCTTTTTGCTTTTAAAATTAAATAGAGCTGGCCAGTTCCGAGCGTCAACTGGATAACAACATACATACAAGACCGCAAAACAAGCACATTAGTGAGTCTTCATTGTTTGTTAATTTATTTTTATTTTTAAAGTTGTGTTTTTTATTATATTTTTCTCAAACAATTAAAAAAAAAACACTTTATTTTCCTCCCGGGTAACGCCAGGTATTTCAGCAATGGTAGATAAGTAAGTAAATAAATATACACATATACTTTCGTCTGAAAATTAAAAAAAATAAATTCTGACTTGGTTGTCACAGTCACAGTGAGGCATTGGCTGAAAATACTTAGTGTTGGTGTGTCAGAGAGAGGATGTGCAGCACTGCTCATAATGGCCCTCAGTTTTGTTTTAATTCTCTCCTTTGCTAATAACTCCAGAGGGTCCAGAGTGCGTCCTATAACTGAGCTTGCCCTTTTAATTAGCCTTTTGATTTGGTGGGCCTTTCTTCTTGTGATGTTACCAGCTCAGCATACCACAGCATAGAAAATATGCACAGGCCATTGCAGAGTTATAGAAAATGTGAAGGATTTCATTTCCCAGAAGAATCGACGCAGTCACTTAAGGAAAAAGAGACTGCTCTGTCTTTTCTTATATACAGCAGTTCTTTTGTGTTCTGAGACCAGCCAAACCTTCAAAGTTCTCCTCCTAACTGCTATACTCTGTCTCATTCCCTTTATCAATACAACCCGTAAGCATAGGGTTGCACATAAGTGCAGAATCATCTGAGTACTTCTGCAAGTGATATGAGCTGGTTTTATATTTATACAGCGTGAAGAGAAAAGAGGACATTTTTTCCCCCTTTGGCAAAAATAACCTCAAGTAGGCATTTCCTACAACTCTCTACTAGTCTTTGATGTCGACAGGGGAAAGTTTTTCCCAAACTCCATGAAAAATTCTTTCAGCTGTGCAATGTTTGGAGGGTGCCTTGCAGTGATATTTCAGTTCTGATATTAATTGTATTTTTAGTTTTTATTTTATTTTATAAAATTAATTTTAATTTTTATTTTGTTCTAGTTTTCAGTGGAGTCAAATTTTTTTATTTTTATTTAGTTCTGTGTTTAATATTTTAGTTTTTATTTTATTTAGTTCTGGCTTTTTACATAATATTGGTACAATTTTAGTTTTTTTTCTGTTGCAAGACCACAAATGCTTGCCTACACATATTTCAATGCAAGTTATGTTTCAGTCAACGAAATACACTCACAGTTCATAATGCCGTTAAACACAGTTTGCTATCAATGAACAAACAGATTAAGTGGCCTAATGAGTACAGTCAGCAAGATCAAATGTTTCAACCCAAAAATCCAGTCTGTGCAAGCATGTTGTTGTTATGCTTTAAACAAACACGCATTTTGAGAGATTTGTTCATGTTGCAAGGATGTCCATTGCACAGATATTCACACAGTGAAAATATTCACTTGACAAATGCCTGTGATGCAGGTACACACCCTAGGTCCTCAGCCACTGGCACCAGCAGACTGTATGTTAACAATTTCTGCCAGCAGTACTGAAGAAGTGACATGCTGTGAGGTTTGTGAGGCACTGACTCCTTCAGAATCAGATTTACATATATGAACCCATATTTTATTCACTATTCAATTGGCAGCTTGCACATTGAGTACTAGTTATGTTTCATATCTCATCAGCATTTTTTACACACACGTAGGTAAGGTGCATATTGGCTAAGAAAGAACGTTGCATGTATAGAGAGAGCAGAGAGAGCGCATTTGCTCTGCACCCTCCATGTGTTCTAAATTTGTTGTTGCAATTTCACAATTCATACTCATTCGATACAAATGAAAGTACAGAGTAGTGTACAAAAAATGGATTTCAATTTTGACCTTAATTGAAATATTTTGTTGTTTTTAAAAGCTTTTCATTCTGATGCTTTAATCAATTTTAATGCAGACTGTTTAACATAAGGATAACAAGAAAAACAAACAAATATTTAGTCTTTAAATATTGGATTTTTTTTCTTAGTCTGATTGTATTCTTTACAAAATTGAAATCCATTTATGGTTTTACCTTTATTTGTAAATGAAGTCCATGCACCTATCCTTCTCCACGAAAAAGTCACTTTCTTGTAAAAGTCCTCCTTATTTTCCATTACTTTTAAAAGTCTTAATCTTCCATTTTGGCAGTCAGTTGGAAGAAAAAATAAACGGATCGCTGCAGTGTCCTTGATTTTCTGATATCATTAACTTATTGGCGCCTCTGTGTAGAAGAACAGCAGCAACGAGCACCTGCTGGGCTCACATGCTCCCCCTCCAGTGCGGCACGGTACTGTCTGCCTCACCTTGTGCCTTTTCACTGCGGTTTTATGTCTGATCAGCAAGACTAAATATGTCATTACATTGGAGCCGGTGGAGGGAGACTAGAGGTCTTATCACACCTCTGTTCTCAGTTAGCTGCCCGGGGCTGGAGGCTAGGAGTGGGAGCTGGCTGTCTGCCTGTGGTCTGGAGTGGTGGGTTGCTTTGCTCTGCGTTGGACGGGGGTGCCTGCTCATTATTACCCCAGCAGAACGGGGCTAACTCTGGCGTCCGGGAATGGTTGTGCCTTCGGTACGGCAGCACCGGGACCAGAGTTAGTAGGGTGTGTATGGGGAGTGTGAATGGGTGTCTGGTGTACATCCTTGTAAGTCTTGGGTTGTATGTGTATGTGAGAGCATGAGGGAGGGAGTGTATAACTGTGTTTGTGTGTGACTGTATATGTCAGGTGGGGTTTTGGACTCCTCCCCTCTCCTGGGACATCTGGCAATGCTACAACATCTTCGCCTACCCTCCCCCGCCACATTTTTTTTTTTTTTTTAAACATCTGTCTGGTTGCTCCCGGTGGCTGCCTGGTGGGATCTGGGTCCCTGGGCTCTGTTGGGTTCTTGGCGGGGTGGGTCGCCCTTGTGTCCCGGGCTGCTGTGTTCCGGGCCCGGCCGGCTCCGGGGTGGGTGGCTACGGGCGGGCCTGGGGGCTAGCCGTTGATATCTCCCGGGACTCTGCCAGCTGCTGGTTGTGGCCCCCCGGGGTGATCCTCTGCGCCTCTCGAGGGGGGGTTGGGGCTTCTCTGGTGACGGTCTCCCTGGGGTCTCCGCGCTCTGGGGTGACCATGGATTTCTGGGCTTGGAACTCCCTCCATCTTCCGCACGTTTTTGGGGGCAGGTCTGTGGCCCTTCACACTCACTATTGGACGCTCCTATAGAGAAACCATACACATACAAGCGTGCGTACGCACACAGGTGCTCACATGGTGCTTTCATAAGTATGACATCTTCAGCACATGACCTAAGGCTGTGGTTGGCCCTAAATGCCTTAGTAATAATTACTGTGTGATTGTTAGCAAACATTTTTACTTTTATATATCTTCATGTAGCTGATGCAGCAATGTTTTTGTCTTGTGTTTTTTTTTTTTTTTTTTCCCCCCTCTCTTTCTGCAGGTCTAGAAGCGGATTCTGGTTCATTTATTGTTTATTCTATATGAAAATCCCCCCTTCCCCCTTTACCCCCATCTCCTCCTTTTCTCTCTTCTTTTTCTTTCATTTTTGTCTCCGTGTCCGGTTCGAATCTTAAAAACATCTGAAAATATTTCTAATAAAGTTTTGGTATCAGGCATGGCTTCAGCAGAAGCTGTAACGCTCCACCTGAGAGAAAAACTGTAAGGCTAGTCGCCAGCATTCAGACATCAATTCTGATTGCTTCACAGCCGAACAGGACACGGTAAAAAAAAAAAAAAAAAAAAAAAAGACTAAATATGTCACTCACATACATTAAAGATATTAGACACACTGTGTAAAGTCAGGGTGTATAATACATGCGTGTGCAAACATTATATTGGCAACACACAGCAAGACAGCAACGAGCATGCACCAATTGCATGCATTAACCCCGTGCGTGAGGGATAGCGCAGTCCGAAGTGAGGCTTGGCTCGTTGCTATCGCACCTCACATTTCTCCGTTGTATTTGGTCAGGAAATGGGCAAATTCAGCGATTTTGACTATAATGATTATCAAAATTATTGGAATCATACAGAAAACAAATTTATAGAACAAACCAGTGGAAAAAAATTAGTTTTTTTTTTACTTTTCTTGCCTCCCCTGATCGCACGTCCCTGTACTGAAGTGCAGTCATGGTGCCAGAGTAGTGCTGAACTTCCACTAAGTACTAATCCAGTTGGTCCTGCACTGAAACTCAGAGACTCTTTTCTTCTTCTCGCATGCTACATTTGCTTTTATTATCGTCTGCACTGTAATTAAAGTATTTCCGCACGTTACTTTCTCACTTTCTACCCGCAAACATCTCCATCAAAACACAAACACAAGTACTTACTGCTTCAACCCAACAAGCCAAATGCACTCAACAAACAAACAACGGTCCTTTATGGAAATAGCACCATGTGACTTGTAAGCCCAAGTTAAAAGATCACCACATAGTGAACAGTGCAACGTAATTGAATACTCAGGGCGACTGAACCGGAGTGAACAAAAATACTATTGCTGTTTTTCTTGTTTTTACTCAATTTTCGTTCTTGTTTTAGTTCGTTCATATATCACTATTTTTTATTTTTATTTAGTTTTAGTTTCTCTGTGTGCCTTAATTTCAGTTCTCGTTCTTGTAAAACGAAAAACAATATTTTTAGTTCTAGTTCTTGTTTTCGTTATGAAAATATCAAGGGTGTCTTGAGTGCACAGTCTGTTTGAAATCCATCCACAGCATTTTGGTTGCTTTCAGATCCAGGCTTTGACTTGTCCATGGCAAAACCTGAAATTTCTTTCTTTTCAGCCTTGATGGATTTACTGGCATGTTTAAGGTCAATGTCATGGTATGTTTATTTGTGCAATCTTCTGATAGATTGTCTCATATTATTCTCAAATTACAAAAAGGCGAGGCTTTTAAAAAAGACTTACAAAATACAGGGCAGAATCCTAACTGTTCTGGCCACAAAATATGTTTCACCCAAGGGGAGCCTTGCCCTAGAAAACTGTGAGACTTTGTACCTGCCTAGGTACCTGAATAGGCTGTTAAAGTTTAAGATGTAAAAGACAGTTTTAAATATTTTAAAATATGTCCCACATACAGTGCATCCAGAAAGTATTCACAGTGCATCACATTTTCCACATTTTGTTATGTTACAGCCTTATTCCAAAATGGATTAAATTCATTTTTTTCCTCAGAATTCTACACACAACACCCCATAATGACAATGTGAAAAAGTTTACTTGAGGTTTTTGCAAATTTATTAAAAGTAAAAAAATTGAAAAAGCACATGTACATAAGTATTCACAGCCTTTGCCATGAAGCTCAAAATTGAGCTCAGGTGCATCCTGTTTCCCCTGATCATCCTTGAAATGTTTCTGCAGCTTAATTGGAGTCCACCTGTGGTAAATTCAGTTGATTGGACATGATTTGGAAAGGCACACACCTGTCTATATAAGGTCCCACAGTTGACAGTTCATGTCAGAGCACAAACCAAGCATGAAGTCAAAGGAATTGTCTGTAGACCTCCGAGACAGGATTTTCTCGTGGCACAAATCTGGGGAAGGTTACAGAAAAACTTTTGCTGCTTTGAAGGTCCCACTGAGCACAGTGGCCTCCATCATCCGTAAGTGGAAGAAGTTCGAAACCACCAGGACTCTTCCTAGAGCTGGCCGGCCATCTAAACTGAGCGATCGAGGGAGGTGACCAAGAAACCGATGGTCACTCTGTCAGAGCTCCAGAGGTCCTCTGTGGAGAGAGGAGAACCTTCCAGAAGGACAACCATCTCTGCAGCAATCCACCAATCAGGCCTGTATGGTAGAGTGGCCAGACAGAAGCCACTCCGTAGTAAAAGGCACATGGCAGCCCACCTGGAGTTTGCCAAAAGGCACCTGAAGGACTCTCAGACCATGAGAAACAAAATTCTCTGGTCTGATGAGACAAAGATTGAACTCTTTGGTGTGAATGCCAGGCGTAACGTTTGGAGGAAACCAGGCACCGCTCATCACCAGGCCAATACCATCCCTACAGTGAAGCATTGTGGTGGCAGCATCATGCTGTGGGGATGTTTTTCAGCAGCAGGAACTGGGAGACTAGTCAGGATAAAGGGAAAGATGACTGCAGCAATGTACAGACACATCCTGGATGAAAACCTGCTCCAGAGCACTCTTGACCTCAGACTGGGGCGACGGTTCATCTTTCAGCAGGACAACGACTCTAAGCACACAGCCAAGATATCAAAGGAGTGGCTTCAGGACAACTCTGTGAATGTCCTTGAGTGGCCCAGCCAGAGCCCAGACTTGAATCCGATTGAACATCTCTGGAGAGATCTTAAAATGGCTGTGCACCGACGCTTCCCATCCAACCTGATGGAGCTTGAGAGGTGCTGCAAAGAGGAATGGGTGAAACTGGCCAAGGATAGGTGTGCCAAGCTTGTGTCATCATATTCAAAAAGACTTGAGGCTGTAATTGCTGCCAAAGGTGCATCGACAAAGTATTGAGCAAAGGCTGTGAATACTTATGTACATGTGACTTCTCAGTTTTTTTATTTTTAATAAATTTGCAAAAACCTCAAGTAAACTTTTTTCATGTTGTCATTATCGGGTGTTGTGTGTAGAATTCTGAGGAAAAAAATGAATTTAATCCATTTTGGAATAAGATTGTAACATAACAAAATGTGGAAAAAGTGACGCGCTGTGAATACTTTCCGGATGCACTGTATGTGAAACTCTGGCTTGAACTGAGACAAGTCCCATCAAAACCCTTATGAAAGATGATTTATTAACAAAAACCTGACCATAACACTGGTACAACGTAGAATTCATAGTGAATTCTATGATGGTGAACTACAGGCTTTGTTGCAGCAAAGCAGCCCCAAACCATAGTATTTCCATCACCATGCTTTACAGTTGATATCAGGTTCTTCTTAGTTAAATGCTGTCTTTGATTTTCACCAAACATGTATTCTGGTGCTTTGACCAAATAACACTCTCTTTGCTTCGTCTGCACAGAGCACATTGTTCCACACATTCTGGCCTTTGCCCAGGTTTTAATTTTAATCCACAGGTGTGGCGCAAGATTTTTTAACACAAATTAATTAAATATTTCTTTAAATAAATGCGATGCAAAAGTAGTCTACGACAAAAAATGTATACCATTTTATATGATTTTATATGGTTTATGTATCATTTTAATAATATACATATACTGTAAGTGAAATATAAAACAATAAATGTATACTTTCATACATTTATAACCAGTTTGCATGTCTCTAAAAATTATTTCTTATAATCAATTTATATGAACATTTACTTAAATAATATACACATTATGTTTATTTTGCATTCGCACCGTGCTTTGTAATTATTCCAATGAATATGTCTTATAGTCAAGCACATCTAGTGGCCCTGTTTAATCCGAACTAAGCCACGGATAAGTTGATTGCTCATACACATGTATAATAATAATAATAATAATAATAATAATAATAATAATTTACATTTATAAAGTACTTTACTCACTACTCAAGGTGCACATTTATAAAGCACACAGGTAAGACCTGGGACATGAACCTCTGATCATCTTACTAAAAAGCAGCAGTGCAACCTCTGTGCCACCTACTCAAGATGTAAGTAAAGGCACCTGATTATATGAGTATCATAAATAAATAGTTTCAAAGTGATTTTTTAAAAAGCCACTTTGGAGCAAAAAGGGTAGGCATCGTAAATACTTGTGGATAAGTTATCCCGTGGATAAGTAGGGACTTGATTTTACCGTATAATTTCTGGTATTTTATAATGTTGGTCGTATACGTTGAATGTGGAAAACTCACACTATTGGTCCAAGAGATTATGATATGCTAATGCCCACCTAAGAGAGTAACCACGGAGCACACTGCCTTTTTTTCTATGTATTGTGCCTACATGACCACACGGTAATACCCAAACTATTTCAATGCAATGTTTGCATTGATTTGTGTGTTTTGTATCTCACACCCTCATACACCTTTATCGTAAGAGCATCCCTTATCTATGATGGAGCATTCAATCAGAAGAAAATATGAAGCTGGTTTTAAATTAAACGTCGTTGAAGTAGCAAAAGAAATTGGTAACTGCGCTGCTGCAACAAAATTTGATGCATCTGAGAAACTGATGTGAGATTGGAGGAGGCAGAAAGATGTAAAAAAAAAATGTGTCACATTTTTGAATGGGTGTATAAGTCGGGTTCTGATTTTATGTTAGATTTTTTGGGTTTCAAGACCTGACTTATACGTGAGTATATATGGTAATTACTATTTTTTTTGTAAATAAATCAAATGATACCTATTGTTTTGTCTGATTAGCTTAAAAATATTTTTTTGGTGTGCTGTAGAATCTTAGTAATTACTTTATGTGTGCCATGAGAGTTTCTTCCAAGCACAATTTACATGTATATCTAATCTGTGCAATCTCTTTCTAATGGTAGACTCATGCACTTTGATATCAACACTGGCACAACCTACCTGTAGGTCCTGTAGGTAATTAAATTATGAGGTTCTTAGAGACTTCTTTAAGCATGTGCTCTTGGACTGAACTGCTGGATTGCACTGGACCGGTCAAACTGACAGTTGTTTGGAATTTTCTTCACTTGTTGATGATTTTCTGGACAGTGGAATTGTTGGTTTTTTAAATTCCTTTCTAGACTCATAGGCATCTACTGCATAACCTTCTTTCTGAAGGCCTCGGAGAGCTCTTTCAGTCTAGGCATGGTGTTAATATTTACACATCAAAAATAAATAGCTAACCAAACTCAAATAAGATGGGTTCAGACAAAATCTCTAATGATAATCTGATCATTTACATCTAATCTTCTGCATCTGATTCTAATTTTAGTTATCTGCTGAAGTGATGAATGTAGGGGTGTACTTACATTTCCCACTTGCTAAATTTGCATTTGTGTTTATTTAAATTAGACAACAGACTACAAAATCTAAGTGTGGCATGATGTGTGTTATATTTTATCAGTTGTATCCATACATAATGTTTAAATAAAGAACAACCTTTGATATGCCCACAAATATTAAAAAAGAATGAACATTTCAAGGGGTGTACTTACTTTTTCACATGTATGCTAACATTGCTCAGGCTCCCCTTGACTCTGTACAGCAAAACAACTAGATACTGTACTGTGAAAGATTTAGGATGTTATTCTCTCTGACAGGGTTTCAGGTTAAGCAACTTTTGCACATTGTTTTCTCTTACATTTGAATTGTATTGTACCCCATACGTTGATTTCCATCTGCACCAATCAGAATCCATTCCCTTCTCATCACCCATGGTAACAAGAATGCAGGAGAACAAAGTGGTACAAAAGAAGGCAACCTTCATTTTGTAGGCAGATATTTATTCTTCACTAATGTTGTCACTTCTACTGAGATTATCCTTTCACTTTCCTGAATGCATTCAAATGTTCCTGCACTGCAACACATGAGAGGAAAACATAACAAAAAATATAAAAGTTAAAATTAAATAATTCAAACTCTCTACTATTCTTGGCTGAACTGATATTTATTTAAATCCAACTCATGCAATCAAAACAGCAATAATAATTCTGTGGTTTATCCTGGAATAGAATCACCACCAGCAGGACTGTTGCTTTACGAGAGCAGTTATGTAAATAAGAAATTCATTTTACTTACCACCTTGTTGATTTGCATCTACTAGAATTAGGAGGACATAGAAGAGATGTGCTGAACAGAAATTGATAATTGCGTGATGAGAGCTACTGCTCCTCATTTTTATATGATTTAGTGGATCTTCTTTCACACACTCCCACAACATATTGTTATTAATCTTACTGGAATAATTACAGCATGAAGCAAATGAATTGGAAGTAATGATGAAACAATGATTCTTTGCTGAATTACATGCGTCATTGGAATTTTACTAGCTACATATCTTGTTTAACATGTTTTTCCACTGTTGCACAGAGTAAATTACAACAAGCATAACATCAGCCCAGTTCCAAACTTAGAACAGCACAAGCACAAGCCAAAATGAAAATGGGGAAGCCTTTTATATTAAAAAAATTCAGAAAAGGAGGAGTGGAACAGGAAAACCTTTCTGTTGGTGTACTATCAAGGAAGGTTTTTAAAATGGAAATTGGGAGAAAAAGCATAGTTATTGTAAGAAAAACGGTCAAACAATGAGATCTAGCAAAAGTTGCCAAATCCAAAACAAGAAGCAAAAATCTAATTCAGAGAATTTACAGGCATAAGTCAAAACCGAAACAGAATTTGGATAAAAGATTTGTTTTTGCACAAGAACAAACCTTAAAAAGGACTTTTGGCATTTGCAAACTCAATTGTGGAAGTCCTCAAAATAATGACTTTTTAACCAATCACGTCATTCCTGGCAGGTCATGTTCTCAAAAGGCACAGACATAATGATAGGACAACAAAAATGGTGCAGATCATAAATAACTAAAATGACAGTAAAAGCAGTCCAAAATAATTCACAGAAACAAATGTAAACCGTGATTAAAAAAAAAAAAAACTACTGTGAGAATCACATTCAATGGCTCAAGAAACCCCAGAAACAAGTACAAGATCTCATAAAAAAATAACAAAAAACATACAAAAAATTAAATAATTAACCCATTTATAACAATCTGACCCAAATGACAAAAACAAATTTTCTTTAATAATCAATTTATGTTAAAAAATTCAAGAACAAATCCAGAAAGAATGATGTCAAAGGTTTGCCTAAAAGTGTCCTGACTGCACAAGGTGGCAGCAATTTAAAATAAAATGGAATCAGAAGATGAATTGTGATTGTAATAACAAGACAAGTGCTTAACTGGGAGGGCAGAAATTAAGTAAACAAAGACCAGAACATGAGACAAAATCGTAGAATTAAAAATCTTAGTGAGACAATCAGTAATCAGAAGGTTAGGCAGTGCATGACGCTAACTTTTGTGCTGGGTGTAAGTAAGATTCTGAGCACTGGGCTTTATTTTAGTATAATTCTTGTCAAAATGGCTTATGTCTTCCTTTGAAGTGCTGGCTTTTGTATATCAATAAAAATTTGACCCAAATAGAATTAGACTTTTACAAAATTTTATATTGTTTGTAAAGAAAGTTAATAACATATCAGAATCATAACAGCTGTGAGCACACATAGTCAAGATCGATGATGCTGTAATGTGTATCTCCAACCATGCAACCATCCATCTTCCTCACTCATGCTTTTCTGTTGTATCCTGCAGAGACCATAGCCTAGATGGTTTCAGACACTTTGCAGGAACCAACCCAGTACTCAGTCATATAAACACAATCATACTCAGAATGGATGTCTTCAAGATTGAGGAGGAAACAAGGTAAACGAAAAAGAATTCTTAAATATACCGAGATGGCCTGCAAACTCCATACAGTGAGCAAAACGGCTGGGAATTGAACCAAAATTACTGAGGAATAGGCCCTGCTGTAATGTAGAACTGTGTTTCTCAACCACTGGGTTGTGTCGCGGGCTGCCAGCAGTGGGTTGTGAGTTCCTATTATTTATAATGATAGTGGGTTGCAAGTGGAATTAACTTTGAAGGTGGACCCTCCAGCCTTGGTGTGTCATAAAGACACTTTCATGGGAAAAAGTGGGTTGTGACACAAGAAAGGTTGACAAACATAAATGAAAAACATAGTTTCAGCAAGGCAGTTTTTATTGTCAGCAATTATATAAACTTAGGCCTAAATGTTCAACTTAAAAAAGTTGGAGCTTACATTTTGTTACTTCTGTATATTGTCCTGGGCCAAAACAGCATTGAAAATAGTCATATTATGGGACATGTGGACTAGCTCAGATTTGCTTAGTCACTGGTTTTTAACTTAATGCAGCCTTCTGTAGCTTTGTTTAAGCACACATTTTCCTCATTTGCTAACAACGTGACATGAGGTTATTACGTAACAGTGCATACAATAAGGTATTCATGCAGAATAATGCTTCAATTACTAAGGTAGGTCCATACACCCAATGCAGATCACAACTAAAAATGTATTTATTTTTATCTTTAGGACATTTGAAAACAAAACCTGAAATTAGTAGCTCATGCAGAAAGTACATTATTAGTAATGCTTTGCACAGCATGTAATAAAAAACAAAATGCCACTTGTTGATTTATCATTCATTCAGTGGTTTCTCTTTTTTAATATGTGGCTACTCATTTTTCTGTATTACTAGACACTGCAATGAATGATCATGAACGCATGTAGAAAACACAGTCAGCCTGAATCAAAATGAAAAGAAAACAGCAGTTCATAAGTTAACCAAACGTTTGAATGTGTTTTTAAATGATTGCTATATAGGATTCTGCAAATGAGCTATGTCCACTTAACAATAATTCAGAAGAAATTTCACTTTTATCTTTCAGCATGCACTACATTAGTGGTTTTGAGATTTACACAGAAAAGAACACAGCAGGAGCTGACTCATACCAGAGCAGTAATTGCAATCACAAATGTAAATGTTTGTCTTCATTTAATGATGCCACTGTTGTTTTCAAAGTTATTTTAATCATTTATTTTAAATTAATTACAAATTAGAAAACCTCTCCTGGCGCTGCACTATGATACTGACTGTGACATATTGTGGCAATGCTATTGTTCTACTGCAAAACAATACACCAGAACTTCAGATGACAATGGAGACCAGAAGATGATAATAATATGAAAGTCAAAGCACTTGAAGGGAACAAAATCCAGAAGACCTATCATAGTCAAGTGATACTTCTGAAATGCAAACCAAAACTTGTAGCAGAAAAACAAATTTCAAAGTTTTTACCATTTATTAATAGAAACAAACACTACATTACTAGCTACTTGAGAAGGTTTTACCTAGACAAAGTATCACATGTGACGCCGACCTTTGTAGTGATTCTAGGAATTCTAGTGCCCTCCAACTCACCCTTCCCCAAGCCCCAACATTGTAAAATTTATTATCATTATTTTAGCACAAAGTCTACATTTTTTAATACCTTTCTATTTGTTTTTGCAATCAATATAAAATTGATCACAAAAAAAGACCAACAGGAAGAATTTAACACAAATCCCTTATTTTAATTTTGTGAAAAACATTATACCCATACAACAAACACAATAAATATGACATATGTAGAAAATATACAACAATAATAGAAAATCTAAATCAGTAGGAAAGTAAATAAAATGTAAAATAACTGTAAGATGCACATAAATGTTAAAAATGAATACAAATCGCACATCATAATATTTATAAAGTAAATTAAAAAGTGCACATAATACAAATTTAAAAAAACTAAAACTGGTTCACAAGGGTATTACTGTAATTTTCAAATCTGGGGTTTGTGGGCTTTGGCTACAGCAAATGCAACCACTGTTTACTCCAGGTCCAAAGACCTTCAAACACCGCTCTACTGAAATTAGAGCTAGGGTTGAAAGCCTCGTCTGGCACATGGCAGATCTCAAGTAAGATTTAATCATCTTTAATGATGAAATCTTTACTCACTGGAGGCAACAGTAATAGAAAGAGTTGAGAGAGATGCAGTGCTATACTTAAATTTCCAGATAGGTCCAGCAGCAGTTCACTGTATATGTAAGTCAGCATTTCACTTGGACAGGTAGATGCATGATCAGGAAAAGTATGGACAGCAGCCCTGATTTCCAATCTTGGATGCCTTCATCCCTTTAATTGGTGGATTATTGCTGCTTGGAATTCTAACATTCCGCCACACAGAATTATCAATTTTGAGCACTTTGTTGTTCTCAGCATCGACAGATGTATTAAGTGTACTGAGTGTCAGTTCTGGGCCCAATTTGCTGACTGGGTACTAAATTTTGACTTATTAATATGGTCATACTTAATTGAATCAACATCACAGATTCCTTACTATTATTGTTGTCCTGCCTCTTATTTTCCACCTTTTCCATTTATTTTTTCCACTATTTCGTTCCAGTCATGTACTGTAAATCCTCTTCATGATTTATGAAAAAGGCACTGATTACATTTAACTTTACTAAAAAAGTTCATCACAAAATACATGTCTTTGAGCTTTAGCAGGAAACAAGGTAACTGAAAACAAAATTCTTTAATACCCAGAGATGGCCTGTAAACTCCATACAGTCAGTTAAAGAGTGGGGAATTAAACTAAAGTCACTAAGCCACAGACTTAACTGAAATATAGCTTAAACATATTTTGCAGTGCAGAGTTTTAATTGTCCATAATTATAAAAATTTAGGCCTAAACATTCAACGTAAAGAGGCAGAACTTATATTTTACTATTGTATAATGTCCTAGGCCTAAATAATAATAATAAAATAATTCTTTGCATTTATATAGCGCTTTTCTCACTACTCAAAGCACTCAGCAATTGCAGGTTAAGGACCTTGTTCAAGGCCTAACAGAGCAGAGTCCCTTTTGGCATTTACGGGATTCGAACCAGCAACACTTCCGACTGGCAGTGCAGATCTCTAGCCTCAGAGCCACCACTCCACCTTAAATAGCATTAAATAGCATTGAATATAGTCATATTATTAGATGAATGGACTAGGTCAGATTTTCTTGGCCACTCTAATACATGTTATCAACTTAATGCAACTTTCTGTAGTACTAAATTTTACTTCAAGAGCACATTTTCCTCATTTACCAACAACATGACATGAGGTGTGTCACAAAGACATTTTCATGGGAAAAAGTGGGTTGTGACACAAGAAAGGATGGCAAATATTAATGTAAAACATATTTTGAACAAGGCAGTTTTTATTGTCAATAATTATATAAACTAAGGCCTAAAGGTTCAACTTAAAGAATTTGGAGCTTACATTTTGTTACTTCTGTATATTGCCCTGGGCCAAAACAACATTGAATATAGTCATATTATGGAACATATAGACTAGCTCAGATTTGCTTAGTCACTGTAATATTCATTTTTAACTTAATGCATCCTTCTGTAGCTTTATTTAAGCACATGTTTTCCTCATTTGCTAACAACGTGACATGAGGTTATTACATAACATTGCCTACAATAAGGCATTCATGCAGAATAATGCTTGAAATTACTGAGGTAGGTTCATACACCCAATATAGATCACATCTATTTTCTTTTCTTTTTTTATCTTTAGGACGTCTGAAAACAAAATCTGAAATTAGTACCTCAGGCAGAAAGTACAGTATTAGTAATGCTCTGCACAAAATGCAACTAGTTGATTTATCATTCATTCAATGTTTTCTCTTTTTATTTAATATGTGGTTACTCATTTTCTGTATGACTAGACAGTGCAATATATCAGGGGTGTCGTACTCCGGTCCTGGAGGGCCGAAGTGGCTGCAGGTTTTAATTGTAACCATCTTCTTAATTAGTGACCTGCTCACCTGTGCCCATCACACAATATCTGAATATAAAGAAAAGTGAAGGTCTAAGAAAGTTGGATATCTCAGGTCACCAAAACATTTTGATGGTGTTCTTAGAAAAAACAGAAAATCAACAGTTTTGGAAATGTCTGCTGTGACAGAATGAGAGCAGCAACAAGCCATGAAATTAAATAATGGGTTTAATTAATAGCAAGAATCAGCTTCTCATTAAGAAACTGGTTGGAGTGGAATTGGTAGGAGTCTGAAGCTCCCATTTAGCTGGTCATATGTAAACTCGTTTCACGTGTCACTTCTGTTTGGCTGTCATTTAATGAAGAAAAGAATCAATTCAGAGGACTGTGAAAAACAGTTAATTAGGAGTGAAACTTTGTAACTGATTAGGAAAAGGGTTTGAATGAAAACTGCTGCCACTGCGGCCCTCCAGGCCTGGAGTTTGACACCCCTGCAATATATGATCATGAAATTGTGTAGAAAACACGGCCAGCCTGAATCAAAATGAAAAGAAAACAGTTAAGCAGTTCATAGTTGACCAAACGTGAACCTCACCCCTTGAGGATGGCATGTACAGATTGGCATTGAGAAGGAATATGCAGAAGTCAAGATGAATGATAAGGCTATGGATATTAAACCTGAACCCTTTTAGAATTTCAGCTAATGCTGGGTACCTCACTGGACAATTTTTCCTCCTGCGTAATATAAGAATGCACGAGTAGACAATGGGAACTTTCCCTTCCTGTGTTGTATTAATATGAATTTATTTTCCTCAAATGTATGTCATTCTGGAATTTTTAATTTTCTTCTTCTACTGTACTTTCTGCTTTTTCCTGTTTCATTAGATGGAATCAGCCATGTTCTGTTCAGCAGTCTCTCTCGCTTCAGTTAATTTTTCTGTTTTAGCAGGACTTTTTTTTCTTGTCAGATCACTTTAATTCTTTGTTTTTATTTTAACTTGTGCAACCTTACATTAATTTGGATGCTGTGTTATATAAGGTTTATGTAATGATGCGTTCAGTGGAAGGACATGCGGCCTGGGGAGGCAGGTGAGGTCATCAAGAAAAGTAAAAAATCTAATAATGATAACATATAATAAATGTGTCCACTGGTCTGTGCTATAAATTTGTTTTCTGTATGATTCCAATAATTTTGATTATTTTTATAGTCAAAATTCGCTGATTTGGCAAATTTTCTGTTCAAATACATAGGAGAAACACAAGGTGCAGCAGCGATGAGCAGAGCCTCACCTCGGACTGCACTCTCCGTCACACATGCAGTTGACGCATGCAATTGGCGTGTGCCTGTTGCTGTCTCTTTGTATGTTGCCAATTTAATGTATGCAGACATGTTTATTATACGCCCTGACTTTCCAAGGTCTGGCTAACATCTTTAATGAACGTGTGTGACATATTTAGTCTTGCTGATCGGATGTAAAACCACAGTGAAAAGGCACAAGGTGAGGAAGACAGTACCATGCCACACCAAAGGGTGAGTCTAGCAGGCGCTCGTTGCTGCTGTTCTTCTACGAAGAGGAGCCAATAAGTCAAGTGCACTTGCAGTGGTCCGTTTGTTTTTATTGTTTGTTCCGACTGACTGCCGAAATGGAAGATTTAGACTTTTCAAACTAAAGGAAAATAAGGAGGACATTTACAAAAAAGTGATGTAGATTTTCGTGGAGACGGATAGGCGCATGGACTTCATTTACAAATAAAGGTAAGACCATAAAAATTTTCAATTTAAAAAAAATAAAATGGGATCAGACTAAGAAAAAAAATCCAATATTTAAAAACTAAATTTTGACCTTAAATAAAATATTCTTTTGTTTTTCTTATCTTTTTGTTGAGCAGTCTGTATTAAAATTGATTAACGCATCAGAATTAAATGCTTTTAAAAACAACTAAATATTTCAATTAAGGTCAAAATTGAAGTCTGTTTTTCTTTGTACACCTCTCAATACTTTCATTTGTATTGAATGAGTATAAATTTTGGAATTGCAATGGCAAATTTAGAACACATGGAGGGTGCAGCGCAAATGCGCTCTCTCTGCTCTCTCTCCCCGCTATAAATGTAACGTTCTTTCTAAATATGTACCTTACCTATCTGAGTGTAAAGAATGCTGATGAGAAGTGAAACATAACCAGTAGTCAATGTGCATGCTGTCTGTCAAATGAATAGTTAATAAGCTACTGTTTTGGATTCATATGTTTGTAAATCTTTTTTTTATATAATTTTATTGATTTTATTGAAATCACACAACATTCCATACACATAGATCTATTTTACAAGAATAGGATTGAAAACAAATCAACCTCCACCCCTGAGAAAGAGAGCATGGGCAGCAGAATAAAACTTAAACCTAGTAAAAATAAGTAAATAGATAAATTAATAAGTGAATATAGATAAATGGAGAAGAAAAAGAAATGAGAGAGAATCTGCTTCATTAATGCTTTAAAAGCTTATTCTAAAATGTTATTGATTAGATCCTGCCAGGTTTTGAAAAATTTCTGCACAGATCCTCTAAGTGAGAATAAGATTTTTTCTAATTTCAAATAATATCAGTTACCCACTGACTTAAAAGGGGAGAGTTAGGATTCTTCCAGTTTAGTAAGAAAATTCTCCATGCCAATAGTGTAGTAAAGGCAATCAGAGTTTGTTTGTCCTTCTCCACTTTAAGTCCATCTGGAAGAACACCAAACACAGCTGTTAATGGATTAGGAGGGATTGTGACTAAAATGCTGTCTGAAAGGCATTTAAAGATTTTGGATAGATAGATAGATAGATAGATAGATAGATAGATAGATAGATAGAT
>JANRMT010062819.1:36628653-36641481 GCA_026402145.1 Polypterus bichir lapradei | reverse complement strand
AGATAGATAGATAGATAGATAGATAGATAGATAGATAGATAGATAGACTTAATTTGCCCCCAAAGGGAATTTAAAACTTAAAAGGGAAGCTCAAGAGAAGAAAAACATACTTATAAATAGTATAATAAACAAACAGCAACTCCCCAAATACACATAAGAACTTTTGGCTTGGACAATGAAATAGCCAGGCTAGTTCTATGACACTCTGATCAGGTAAACCTGCCCAATAAACTATTGTTTCACCACTGTTGCTTTATTTTCATAAGTTTGTATTTCTATGTGCTTTATGCCCCAGTCATGGTGATTTGTCAGTCTCACTAGCCATACATTGTAAGGCACATTCATAAGTACACTTATTCATTTTAGACCAATTTAGAATTTTAAAATGAAATTAAAGGCAGTGTGGTGTAGTGGTTAAGACTTTGGACTTCAAAGATTGTGGGTTCAAATCCCAGTACTGACACAGTGTGATCACGATCAAGGCACTTTACCTTCCTGTGCTGCAATTAGAACAATGCACATTAGAAGGTCACCATCAGTTTTCCTCCCAGCAATGTAATGGCCATTGTATGTAAGTCACCTTGGATAAAGGCATCAGCCAAATAAAAAGTAATAAATGAGCTGCATGTCTTAGGAATGTGAGAGTAAAGTTAAGAACAAGAAGGAAACCCCCTTAGTAGTGAATCGAAATGGGGCAGAGTGAAGATGGGTACAAAATTCACTCAAGACATGGGAAGCAAAAGGTTATGGTGCAAGAAACCTTATCAGAATTCAGTGATGTTAAAAGTGGTGTCCACGAGGGGACAGTGCTGGGGCTACTTGTCTTATTAATATGCATAAATGCAAAAATTATCTGGATAAGAATGTAACAACAAGCTGGTTAAGTTTGCAGACTCAGCCCAGTCATTACAGGAACCATGACTGCACAATGGCTTCAGTTGATTTGTTGCAAATGAAGTTTAATATAATTAAATGTGAAGTATATGTGGGAAGTAAAATTGTTAGATTTGAATACACAATGGGAACTCTACATCTGGAAAGTGTATAGAAGCCTGTAGGAAGGCTTTAGAATGTTAGGTTATATAGCATGGCATACAGATTACAAACCACAGGAGGTCATTTTATAACTTTATAACATACCAGTGAGACCTCACCGGGTTACAATGTACAGATTTGTATTTCAACTCTACTCTACTTAGAAATGAGCAAAAAAGTTCAGAGTAGAGCAACTAGACTCATTACAGGATTGCAAGGTAGGAGCTGAACCTTCACAGAAAACTAACAGAGATTAAGTTGTGACATAATCGAAGTTTTTCAAATTATAATTATATACAATTATATATAATAATTTTTTCAAACTATTATAATAGTACAGTTGGTCCTGTTCTGACTTTAAAATGAGCTCTTCAACAATAGCATAAGAACACAGATGTTGTTACAGGCAAAAATTACACAAACAAAATGTAGTTTTTCTAAAAAAATAAAATACTATACACACGAGTCATTCGAGTTATCAATTAAAGTGGTAGAGAGTGGGACTTCAAGGGCCTTCAAAAACAGAAAAAATAGGCAATTAGGATGGGCAAGTTTTGTTGGACTGAATGGCCTAGTTTCATTAAATTTTTTCTGATTTCAAATAAAAAAAAGATAAATGAAAATGCAACTATTTTGATGAACAAAATAAATATAATTAAACTTGCTTAAAAAGGAAAAGTAGCTTGAAGAAAAAACTAACACTGATTCTGTTGATAAAATGCTATAATTGTGGTGGGAAGGATGTGATTATGTCACATCTACTGCAATGAAGGCTGTTCTCCTAACTAAACAGTAACTGTGCAATAAAAATTAAAAAAAACATATCTTTATATTAAAACTACATGCAATAGGTGGAGACAAATCTTTGATTATAAAGTAGGGGTGCTTTGACTCTAAAGATTTCCACTACCACAATAATTCAAGTAACTTCGAAAACATTATTTAAATCTGAAAAACATTATTTTACTTTGAAAGCTAAACACACAGATTAGGGGCTGCTAATTCTTTATAAACACACGTTATCAGAAATGACAGTGAGAAGGGACGGCGAACATATTGTTAACTTTGCATCTTCACCTAACCCACGTTTACTCAAGATTATGGAATCATCCGAGGGTTCGATTTGATATTCTGCTGTCTTCTGCTGATTCACAGAGCCGTGTCTGAACTGCTGTTTTCCAGTTTAAAAAATTGTGACCTTTAGATTCAGAAAGTGATGGCATGGCAAAAAAAAACAGCCAAATGTGTATGATGATGTGCCTCATCATCATCCAGGGTCTTTTATAGGACAAACAAATGGATCTTATTATCAAAAAGGTAATGACAAAAAAGTCTAGATGTTAGAACTTACCAATTAAAATTGATCCCTAGTAAATGTAATGTCATTTTGTGACTGCTTGATTGTTAGAACAGGCCTATTAGTTTATCATAACTGCTGTTGCTTAACTTATTTTTGAGATCCTGACCAGTGTAAAAAAGGAGCTATATAGACGCCTGACACGATATAGATGGATGCGGAGGCACGTATAAAATAAATAAACTATTTTTCTTCAGCTGGAGGGCACGTATTCCCCATGTCCCCCAGCCACAACACAGTCCCCAAAGCACCACCAAACAACCACACACTTTCTTCTTCTTCTTTACCACCACTCCTCCTCCTAGCTTCGTCCACCTTCCACCTGACTCTGGCCCTCAACTGTAGGAAGGTGGCCCCTTTTATTCTCACCCAGATGTGCTCCAGGTGCTCCCTGATGTCCTTCCGGCAGCACTTCCTGGTGTGGCGGAAGTGCCGCATGAGCACCCAGAAGCACTCTGGGCGTCCCTGGAAGGTCCTCCGCCAGCCCTCCCTAGCGTTGGCCACGGGCCCCAGTGGGTTTGAGCCTCCACGCTTCGTCCCCGTGGTCCCCACACTAACCAGGGCAGTTGCCCCCTTGCGGCCTGGGGGATGTATAGTCCGCCTCCTGGTCCTTCCAGGCGTACCGGCTGGGTCTGACCCCCAGCCGCCTGCAACACCAGTTATTCTCAAATCTGGCTATGACTGTTGATAATTTTTAAAACATTTTTTCTTGTTTAATAATTTCTGCTCTCCAGCCATTTGTTTCCTCAATGTTCTTTTTGCATTACAGCAACAACAACAACAACAACAACATTTATTTATATAGCACATTTTTATACAAATAATGTAGCTCAAAGTGCTTTACATGATGAAGAAAGAGAAAAAAGACAACGTAAGAATTAAAATCAGAGAACACTAATTAACATAGAATAAAAGTAAGGTCCAATGGCCAGGGAGGACAGAAAAAACAAAAAAAACTCCAGACGGCTGGAGAAAAAATAAAATCTGCAGGGGTTTCAGGCCATGAGACCACCCAGCCCCCTCTAGGCATTCTACCTAGCATAAATGACCTCAATCAGTCCTCATTGTATTCAGGGTTCTCATGGAAGGACTTGATGATGATGGTCACGTGGACTTCTGGCCTTTAATCCATCAATGTAGGGACATCATGGTGCTTTGATTAGGTGGTGGTGGCGCAGGTTGCCACCACAGAAAACCGGGAAAAGAACAGAAGAGAGAGTAGGGGTTAGTACGGATTTTGGAGCCACCATGAATAGTAATGATAATTAATTCAATATGCAGAGCATCAGGATTAAATTAAAATGAAGTTATGAGAAAGACATGATAAAGTAATGTGTTTTTTAAAGTGCTCCACCGTATCAGCCTAGCAAATTCCTATTGGCAGGCTATTCCATATTTTAGGTGCATAACAGAAGAAAGCCGCCTCACCACTTCTTTTAAGTTTAGCTCTTGGAATTCTAAGCAGACAGTCAGTTGAGGATCTAAGTTTACGAATTGGAATATAAGAGATGTCAGATACTCTGATATATAAGATGGAGCGAGATTATTTAAGGCTTTGTAAACCATAAGCAGTATTTTAAAGTCAATTTTAAATGACACAGGTAACCATTAGTGACATCAAAACTGGGGAGATGTGCTCAGATTTTCTTTTCCTAGTTAGGATTCTAGTAGCTGAATTCTGCACTAGTTGCAGTCGATTTATGTCTTTTTTGGGTAGTCTTGAGAGGAGTGCGTTACAGTAATCTAGTCAACTGAAAACAAAAGCGTGAACTAATTACTCAGCATATTTCAATACAGGAATCCTGGACATAGTCCAGCTGCTTTAAGTGCAAGGCAGAAGCCAAACTTTAAAAATAGAAATCACTTCTTTTGTGTTTCTTGTGTTTATCTCATCCCGGAACAATTTAGGGTAACCCAACACACCCATCTTTACAATGTAAGAGGAAATCAGAATATCTGGAGATATCCCACGTGAACACAGAAAGAATGTTCTATCACTACACAGATGATGACTAACCCTTGGGTTATAAACCAGCATTTTGGAGTTGTGAGGCAGCTACATGGGGCTGCCCTATAAAATCAAATTAGCTACCTTATGAATAAGGTAGACTTGTTAGATTCCAACATTCCATGTCAATAATAACAAGTTACAAAATGTGCACATGGCATGATATTCAGGTGCGTTTGGTGACTTTGTTAACTGTTAATATGAAAGTTGGAACATTTTTTTTTGGTTACTTGATCCAAGGGTCAGTTATCACATTTTTGTGTATTAAATATTTTTGTAATAGAGAATCATATTCAAAAATAACTGTGGTAATAGAAAGCAATTACATGTGTTAGTAGACTACTACAACATTTATTTATATAGCACATTTTCATACACAGGGTGTAGCTTAAAGTACTTTACAAGATGTCAAAAACATAGTTACAAGAAAAGAAAAACAAGTTAAATTAGGCAAGAATAATAATGAATAAGTAATAAAAAGTAAATCAATACAAGCTTACAGACCTGTAACATTGAAATATACAGTGGTGGAAAAGTAGAGTCTAATATATAATATCGTACTCACGGTCACTAAAGAGGAGAGACTAAAGAGGTCAGATGGCCAGGAAGAAAGATAAAAACAAAAAACTTAGGTTAAACAAAATCCTCAAGAGTTCCCAGGACAACACAGTGGCCTGCCCTCCACTGGGCATTGTACTTAACATAGATGTCCTTGAGTCATTCTTCATTGTTTCTAGGTTTCATCTTGGAGGATTCGATGTGGTCAGTTTCGTAGACAGCTGGGACATCTGCCTTCATTCGTGGCTGCACAGTGCCTTGGTCAAATGGTGGTGGTGCAAAACCCAACCACAGAGAAACAAGAAAAGAAAGTACAGAAAAATAGAGATTATAATAATTTCAGATCTCTGAAGAATATAATACTTCTGTGCATTTTATTATATTCTATTCTATGAAGAATACAACTAAAATGTAGCTAAGAAAAAAGCCAAATTAAAAAGTGGGTTTTTAGGAGTTTTTTTTAAATGATCCACTGTGTTAGTCTGGTATATCTCTATCAGTAAAGTATTCCAGATTTTTGGTACATAACTGCAAAAGGCTGCCTCACCACTTGGAATGTAAGGGGACAGGCATTCCAAAATAAACAATTTTATTTAAAGTTTTATACACTATTAGTAGTATTTCAAAGTCAATTCTAAATGACACGGGTCAAAAGTGTAACAACGCTAAAACTGCTGAGATGTGCTCAGATTTTCTTTGTTTGAATAAGATTGTTGCTACTGCATTCTGGATTAATTGCATCTGAAATATTAGGTAGTCCAGTTAGGAGTGCATTACAATCGACTAAAAATAAATTTGTGAATTAACTTCTTGGTATCTTGCATTTTTATAAGATGTCTAACTTTTGCAATATTCTTTATGTGTCTTAGTAAACTGGTGATTTGTGATTTAAAGTTTAGGCTCATAGTTACATCTAAATTCTTTACCTCCGCCTTGATTTGTAATGCTAAGGGATCAAGTTTGCAAATAAACCTTCATTGATTCCATTTTTGCTAAACACTAAGATACTTGTTTTTTCCTTATTTAACCAGAGAAAGCTTCTATTCATCCATTCAGAAATACTTCTAAGACATTGAATCAGAGAGACCAGAGCATCAGAGTCATCAGGTTCTATGGATAAGTAGGACTAGGTGTCATCTGCATAACTTTGATAGTTCACCTTGTATTTTGATATCATTTTGATATAATCTGTCTTAATGGAAGCATGTAGAATCAAAAAAGCAATGGGCCCAATATAGATGCTTGTGGCATACTATATACTATATCGTGAACCTCTGAACTACAATCACCACAACTAACAAAGAACAAAACTGACATTAAATCCACACTTTTTACAGCAGTTTACAATGTCATGTAGTTAAAAATGTAGCCTAAATAGACTTGTAGTGGCTCAAAAGCTTAGATGGATGTGTATAAGTTGGAGGGTCACTGTCTGACTGTTGTTCAGTTTTGTTAAACATGACATTTTTGGTAAGATATCCAATAGAGTAGTACCTAATAATCACCTATCACTATTAATATGACCCTATGAAAGGAGAAAAGCAACTGAAATGAGTTCCCCATCTAGCTAATAATATTAGTTAAAACTGAAAACTTTAATACCAAACGTGACACTTATCTTAAAGATTTTAATTTAAGTTAGAGACAACACATAAATAAGCACATATAGAAGAAGAGTAGTCAGGACTGAGCAGGATCATATGCAGGAGAGAGACAAAATCAGGCTGAACATCATAAAAAAGTCAAACTAAAGTAAATTAAAAGAAAAAAACTTGAATAATTCTTACAGAAAACAGTGCTCTCTCACTGAAGATTGACAGGATAATATTAGAGAATGCGGCTCAGCCTTAAATAAGAAAGCTCAGATGACATCACACTCACACATTGTCACATCCCAACAACACACTGTGTCATGGCAGTAATAACTTGCTGTTCAGGTATGGATAAATTGTACCCCGCACTCAGTCTGTTGTACATTATACTGCTAAGTCACTTAGTGCAATGAAAAGTGTCATATCACCCTGAACTTTGTATTTGTGGCACAATCAGCTTCTTCAGGCACTGCAGATCAGTGGTAGTCCCCTCTCTAAACCCATCCTATTTTTCCACTACTTTCAAATCAGAAACTTTGCTAAATGGGACCTGTCCCAATTTAACTCCCATCCCACCCATTTCTATTCCAGAGGCAATACTGATCAGACTTGACAACTCGGACGGCATCTCAATAATATATAAAAACATTTTAAAGTCTATTCCTTTCAAAGATCCCAGCCTTGGTGCATACACCCAAAAAGAAGAAGCCTTTGATTTCAGTTTGTAACAGCCAGTGTAAAATTTTGCTACCTGGAAAAGATATCGCCAAAGGCATATCAGCAGACACACAAACGCTGGGGAATAATGTCTTCTTGGTATCTTGTTGTCACTTTAATTTTTTGTTCTTTAGTTTCATTCTTGAATAAAAGTACACTTTTTTCGTTATACCTTTGCAGAAGCGTTTATTTTATATTCCAGTAACCTCTTGAATGAGATTGAATCTGTCTCTGCCTCTCTCATGCACACACACATTCACACATGAAAACGTCACTATTTGAAAACGCTGTGCCATTTGAACAAGAGTTGTCATTTTAACATGGTTTTTTTTTTTCGATCTTACTTGTACTCCGCGATACTGTATGGTGCATCATAATGAGAATGCAGGCAGACTTCTTTTTGGGCACATACACCATCATCATGGCACTGCCAGATCTAAACAGCAGCAGGGTGAATTGCTTGCGTACTGAGGTGAATTTAGCTGCAGGTGTAAGTCCCATTTTACTTTATGGTGCCAAGCTGAGTGCAGCAGTCTATTAGCCAGCGAAAGCGCTACGAAGAAGCTGTCTGTTGTCATGGTCCTGCCTTTGTCCAGTCTGATAGTGGTCACGGGACATCGTATCTTTGATTGCCGGTATAACAAATAGTTCTGCACAGGCCTCAGCCACACTGCTGCTCTTGTGAAAAGAATGGACATAAATGCCATCAACACAGAGAAGGAGAGGCAACTTTGTTGTACCATGTGAATGTCACTGAGAGAATAAAAATAAATAATAAAAAAAAAGTACTAAGTTTTACAAATAGCCAAAATTTACGCCACCTGTTACAGACTGAAATGAAAAGTATGTTTTTAATTATATTATAGTAATAATAATAATAGCAGCTCACTACTCAAAACACAGAGCACCCAGTTTCGAACCCGAGACTATTGGGATATAAGGCAGCAGTTCTTACCTCTGCACCATTCAAGAATACATATAAACTCCCTGTTAATTGATGTTTGAGCTTGGGTTTTTAACTCATTGTCAGCAACATGTAAATCAAATGTTTTTTTTTACTTTGGTTATATTCTAGAATAAAAACACACGTGTTTATTTGATATTTGGACTAAAGTTTTCACACATCATACGCTTCATGTCATTATTAGTATAACATGGAAAAACTTTCTGCTTTAGGTATGTGTTCAGCTCTGGCCACCATAAAAATCCTCACACTGTTCCATTCCATCTGAGCTAGTGTGGTGCTGAGGTGTCACCCGTTCTCTCGGGTCCTAATATGGGGTCCTGAGTCGGTTCATCATGTGGTGGGTGCAGCAATGCGCTGTACCAGCGCATGCTCCTAACCTCTCTCTCTCTCTCTCTCTCTCTATGTGTTCAGCATTTCTTCTCTCGCATTTTCTTTTATCTTACACTTACCCAGATCTTTGTAGACATGGAACACATGAAATGCATTTATTCCAAATAACAATTTACTGTATATTTTACCCTATACAACTCCAGGAACCTCACAGGTACAGTAGATAAGGAGCCTTGGCTTGGGCTGGGAGAGTTTAGCTCCATCAAGGCAGGGATGGGGCAGTAGGCTGCTTGCTGCTTGTGCTGATCGACACATTTACAAAACAAAAGACGCTGATGGTAGAGATGTGAAGGGATTTAAGGTGGGCCAGGATTACGAGTTTTTTTGTAGGCTCCAGGCATTCTAGTGTTAAATTAAGCAGAACTCTATTCAAGAGGGAATTTAAGAAGCACTTCTTAAAACCAACATTTTTGGGAATATGAGGCAAACAACTGAGACTATCAGTTAACCAGACAAGCTTCTTTGACTGAGTAACATCCTTTTGTTTGTTTATTCCATTTTTGTTTAAGTGAAATTATTCTGAAAATGTATGTTACTAAATAAAATTATGATTTATATCATCTACTTCAATAACATAACAAAGATATTTATTACTTCTCATGAGTTTTGTCATGAGAAATTCCAGAAAGAGAGCTGGCATGTTAAGGACAAAGAGACAAAGAAAGGATAGATCATTTCTTGTTTAAGTGAATGGTTGAGCTGAGATATGTGATTAAACACCATGTAAATTTTGTTGAAAGACCTAAAAAGAAAGATTCAATCTACAACATTAACAAATCAACCATTAGTTGGGTAAATGCCCCTTCATTGTATAATTTTTCCCTTTCAAAAGCTTCTCAAAACCATGTGAACCGGCATATAGCCCACTTTAGCTTTACTCTCATTTTATCACACTCAAATGCATTTTCAAAATGGTTCTGTTCTGTAAAAGACTCCAGAATCATTAAAAACAACTAACTGCATCACAGCCTCTAGAAAAGTAGTTTTAAGGGAAAGCCATAAATAAATCTATCATCTTCAGAAAACTGCTGTTCTGGTAATAAAACTGTTTATATTTGCACTGCCATGATAAACCACAGTACAGTAAACCTTACTTGTGCCAGTCTATAATTTCAACAGACCTTCATTAGATCCTTTCCAACTAAATCTCCCTAATTAGTTTACATAAACACAGGTTTTGACTGTAGAGAAATTTTTTTCTCATGACAACAACTCGCTCTGTTTTGTGTTTACAGGTGAACACCTGAACCTTAGTGTCATTAAGTTTATTTATTTTCTATCTTGAATTTTTAAGAAGTGGAGAATTACTTCTGATTAAGATATTAATATGAGGTATTGTGTTAAATGGATAAAACATTCAAAATGTAGTCTTAATGAGTAATATGGTTACAAGATGACTTTGTTTAAGAAATATTTTGCAGTTCATTGTAGTACTGGGCAGAGATAAAAAGATTATCTACGATAAAGTAATCTGACATAATTTGTAGGAGCTTTAGAAGCTCAAATCAAATCAATACAGTTATTTTTGTGTTGCATTTCTTACTGAGTGGGTGGCATGGTGGTACAGTGGTAGCACTGCTGCAGCAAGGAGATCAGGGTTCACATCCCAAGTCCTCCTTGCATTGAGTTTGAGTGTTCTCCCTGTGTCTGCTCCAGTCCTCCCACAGTCCAAAGAAATGCATGTTAGGTGAATTGGTGATCCTAAATTGACCATAGTGTGTGGTTGGGGTTGACGTGTTTTTGTTTACCCTGTGATGGACTAGCACCCTGTCCAGGGTTTGTTCCTGCTTTGTGCACTATGCTAACTAGGATAAGCTCCAGCAAACCCTCCACAATCCTGTTCAGAACTAAGCAGGTTAGAAGATGACTGACTGAGTTTTTACTGAGTACAAACTCAGATGGGTTGCATATTTTTATAACTATCACACATTAACACTATATTACTGAAAGATGTAAAACTTAAATACATAAAAGCTCCAACATGCCAAACAAAGTGAAAATCACAACGATATAAAGTCTGCTACGAGAATGACCAGGTGAGAAAGACACTTTATTACCATTAAACTTGTTGCATTTAGTGCATAACTGTTGTTAGAACTGGACAGTAGTGATAAGCGAAATGTTTTATGCAAATTTGAATTTACAGTGAAACTCAATGCCTTGCATCCCAAAAAAACAATTAGCAAAATAAATACACATTTTTTTTGAAAAATCCATTACATTTAAACAAGCAGAAAGATGTTTAGCTCCTGTCTAGAAGTGTTTTCATGAATTAATTTTGCATGGTTCTGCCTGTCATTTTGCTGAGTTGTCCTGTGAATAAAACATATTTTTGTGCACAATGGTTTGATTGGGCTTGTCTTCACGTCAAAAATATGCAGTGTGTCAAATTAAAAAAAATGTACTGCACTCTTCTGTGGTGATGTGATCAAGAGGCATGAATAGAATTAGCTTTACTGGTGTGGAATGGATTACATGCATTATGAGGCCGCATTAAAGAATGCAGGTAATGACAGAAGAGTGAAAAATGCTTTAGGAAGAGACATTCCTTATTTTTAACCAAAAAACCCTTTAAAACCCCCAAGAACTTTAAAGTAAGTTTTGTGTTTTGCAAGTGTGAATTATCTGCAGAACAGATTTTTGTGTCACTTTCGCAAATCTGTATGCTAATCGAAACATGCCATTTTCGCTGATTACTATTGGAAAACTTTTTTGTATACAATATTTTATTTTTTTCCAGGAAATAATGGCTCTGCTTTGCCTGAGTATTATTTCCAAACTTTGCTTTAAATGTAAATTGGGAAATAATAATGGGTTTAAACTAAATATGATCTGTGACCCCAATTTGCTATGAGATTAGAGACAGTTGTGAGGTTGCAACCACTCACTCATGTTCAAAGCTGCCCACACCACACCTCTGGATGAGGCAAGAGCAAAGGTTATATGTCACAAACCTGATTTGTGTAGCTTCAAATACAACGGGAAAACAGCATGGTCTTCTTACAATTACAGATAACATTTGTAACCCCAAATTGGAATAAGCAAATCTAGAGACAATTTGGTTCCATCTGAGAGTCTTGAGGCTATGACAAAAAATGTGAGGAAAATGCTTGATTAAAGAAAGAATTTATAGTAATGGACATGATTCAAACCTGGACTTTTTTGTTGAAGTCAAACATGCTAATCATCACGATGACTTTAACAGCGCCATTTGTCTGTTGGTAGATCACACTATAGATTTCTTGCCACTTGTTTCAATCCGAAGCCGCCTCTTGACTTGTGGTGAGAAGAACCTGTGTGCCAAGTCTGTGGCTTGAAAAATAAATCTATGTATAAAGAACAAAAAAACAGAATTTTTTACTTATGGCTACAGATTGAAAAAAAAATCCACTCAAACAGCATTCCTGAAGAAAGAAAATGTTTAGGGCCCAAATGTCCAGTTTAACAGACAAACTGGTAGACCTGATGACCCAGACCAACTGGCTGACCAATCCACCTTGGATTTTCTGCAGTAGGAAAGGCAAATGCTGAAGAGTCCATTAAGAAACTAAATTAATTTTGTTGAATCTCAGGAATCTTGTTGAATTCTCATGAGTTGTTGTTATACCATGGTGATGAAACATTGGCAGTATAAGTTTAATTGCAAAGTAAGCATGCTTCCAATTCAGATGTCTTTTGGAGTCTACTCAACAGGGCCACCTTGAATACTACTTGGATTCCCTAAACTGGAGTTATAACTCTGGGTGGGTTACTAAAGTGAAAGTGGGCTTGTGAGATAAAATACATTCCTACTCACTGGAACCAGCTTCTGCATCAGAACTTATGTGAACGTGTGAACAATGACACTGACCATGGTGTGCTTCATAAAAACAAACAAGCAATTCAGAGAAAAGCTAAGACAAAGAATTTGGACTAAGAAGAGCATTCAACACTGTGGTCTTGCTCTTTTGTTTATGTTTCTTCAGAAGGGCTTGTGCAGCACATATACAAACTCCTGTCGTCCGTGAAATTTCTGCTGGGGTGAGTCCTTGCTGTTGCAAGATGACTAGATGACCACCTTGAGTTTTGTTTTGCTATTCTCACTCCTGTCATGGTGTAAGAACTAATAATTGGAAGGATAATCTGTTTCATCTCCCACACGCTTGGAATTAATCAAGTATCTATCTATCTATCTATCTATCTATCTATCTATCTATCTATCTAT
>JANRMT010062819.1:36594058-36628643 GCA_026402145.1 Polypterus bichir lapradei | reverse complement strand
ATCTATCTATCTATCTATCTATCTATCTATCTATCTATCTATCTATCACCTTCAGCTTTAGTTAAGTCGTCCTTTGTCCATTCTTGTTTCAGCTTCAATCAACTCATTGATCATTAGAACCGGTTTGTTAACGTTGTTTAATCATAAACTGGGATAAAGATCTATAAATTAATCCAGTGGTCTATCACTTAATATGTTCCTTCATTCAAAGAAATACAAACATTTCTGTATAATATTTAATTTTTGGAATGTTTGGAAATCTGAAATGTGTTCTTTTTTACTTAGACACTAATGTGCAAAAGACAAAAGATAAACATCTAAGACAAATTTTACATAAAGATCTTGGATGTCTAAGAATTTCACAAAGTTCTGTATGTGTTTTCTATCCTCACAGTAGATTGATGTCTAGTTCTGGGCTAGTTTTGGGTTTACACCCACTGCTCTTAAGGACCTGTCACACACACATGAATAGGGGACAGCCAGAGGGCTTGATAGGGCGTGAAAGAATGAAAGATAGGGGATTGGAACAGAGCACTAATGCTTTTTTTCCTTTCACTAAAAGAAAGATGGAAGAATAAAATGCTCCTACCGGACGTATCCACTTCATATCCACTTCAATATCGCTCGATTCAGAAGACTCCTCTTCTGGCTCCGCTGAATTGCCTCACTTCCAGACTCATCTTGATGACTTCAGATCCGTCCTTCTTCTTCTGATGTCATCTCCGGCTTCTTCAATCAACCTCATATCCACTTTTTGATTACATTTCCCCCCTGTTAATTGTACTTCCTCCTATGCCTCCATAAAAGATCTGAGAACCCATTCTGTTGTTGTTGTCAGATATTTGTTTTACTGCATTTTGGCCTTTATTTGGACAACTGAAACCCTCAACCTGTGCCTTTGTGTTCTTCTCTTATCACAGGAACCTAATCAAGAAAAATCATGTGAAGAAACTGAACGAATACATAATCTATGAGTGAAGTGTTTTGTAAAGGAGCAATAACATGGAAGTGGCCAGAAATTTCAATATGAAACTGTACAGGCAGCATTTACAGAGATTAGCATGAGACAGAGGATTAAGCAGGAGACAAATGACCAGCGAGAAATGTAGTGAAGGAAAAGCTGAGATCAATACTGGGAAGAGCAAAGTAACCAGTAAAAAAAAAAAACACAACAATAAACCATAAGTCAAAAGTCAGGGGCAGAAAAGGTGAAACTGGTAATGAGGCCTAATGCTTAGCCTGCTTGTAAAGAAGTTAACTATACTGGAATTTTTTTGGGTTAAAGGGTTAATGAAACATGCCGCTACTGCTGAATTTATAGTGATGTTGTGCTAATGTCAGCAGAGTGCTAATTGTGGGTACGTGATGTGCAACATAAGCAAAAGCAGGATGAAATAAAAAAAAAAGTTAACTTTGAAAAAAAATTATAAAAACAATTTAAAACCCCTAAAATTAGATTATCCATGATAAAAAGCTATAAATTGCCACCCAAAAGAAAATAAATGAAGGTTAATTACTACAGACACAAAAAAGCCTTTTGACCATGAACAAGCTTGAAGTAAAGCAACAATGTAAAATATCTTTTAAGAAAATCCAGAATCTTGGACACCAACAGAAACATACCACAGCATTTTCTGGTTACCAATGACTTGGCATGTCACATAATGGTGAAGAGATAATTTTTATAAAATGGCAGGCAGTAGAGAAATGAGTATCTCAAAATAGTGGCAATTGCGGTAAAACAAAATTATGAAGGAAAAATAATATTGAACGATTGAACTGATTTTAAATCACATAGTAAATAATAATAATGTATCACAACTGTCTCAAAACTAATGTTCTTTGAAACCATTGGAGAAAATCATTACAATCTAACGCAGATTTCAGCAACAATTCTAGGAACTAAACAAAAGACAATTGACAATTGAGTCTTTGTAGGTATCTTTTTTCCCACAGATGCTTCATAGACAGAATACATGAGGGAGCAACAAGAAGCAGAAGACAAAGCAGAAACATGAGACCTGACTGGGGCCTTCTTCAATTTGGTGTATAAATCAAAACCATTTTTTTTTAAGTTAATACTCTTGATTTTTAGGCCTCTAAATTTTTAGCCTCTGATGTTTTGAAACATGGACATTTAGAGCTAAATATGTTTAGCAGATCGAAATCTTAATTTGGAGCATCACTTTGGAGACTACTTTCAAGGATGTCAATGAGATATGATATCCAGAAAAGCAATTTAAAGAAAGACTTGATGGGGCTGAGATATCCTTTAATAATATAGACTGAAACTTTGCTTTCTTCCTAGGTGGGAAGGTAAGTGTGTTCCCAGAAAGGAACATTTTCATGGTCACTAAGGGTTGCTATCCCCTTGTCATTTTTTAAAAGCCAAGGTGACACCTAAGGGAGGAGTGGTGGCTTCGAAGGACAAGTGAAGAAGATGGTAAGGTGAGGAGAGAGTAATATTGTTAATAAAGAAATCAGTGAAACCCTGGTGATGGGTCACAAATGAGTGATACCACTCCTGCAAAACAATTAAAAAGGAGAAGAAAAAAATAAGCTGGAACTTGGTGTAACAGTGTTATAAACCCAGCTCCATCACTTAATATATAGAATTTCTCAAGTTACTGTCACACATGTGTGTCAGAGGGTCAAGGGCTCATCAAAAGTAAACACTACTAAACCTGTACATGAGATTGCGCTGTTGCTGACTGTTTTGTCTCTTTTCCCACCCATGCCCATTGAGGGCAACTAACTTTGCCTCTTCCAGTCCAAGGACTATAACAGCAGGGTGATCCTGGAAAGAGGCATCTCATTATGCCAGACGGAGTGCCAACCTGAAGCTTAACTGCTCTTCAGAGCCTTGTCACTTACTTAAAAAGCAGATTCCAGTTTTTGTTCTGCTTTGCACCATCATGCGCCTGTTCTTTTGTTGAAATTTCATTAACGTTGTGAACCAGTTTGCACCCCAACATTTCATTTGGGCTTGTGTATTCCTCTTGGTCAACGACAGCACTTAAGTGTCTGCTCATTTCCTAAAGATATACAGGTGTCCAAATTTGAGGTTGCCCAGTGATGGCCTGGTGTCTCATTCACAATTGCCTCCTTGCTGGCTGCTTTAAGCAACTAAAAATAAAGGACGAATGAATGGAAGAAAACATTTCAAATCTTTATTTTCAGCTTCATAATGGTCAGACTAAAAGCACAGTGTCATGTAGGCATGGAGCAAGTTTGGTATCAAAAATCTTTTAGCTGCTGCAATGATTTAGATTTTTTTCTGTTCCCAAATGCATGTTAATAATTTATGAAGTAGATCAATTGCTCTTGCTCTTGCTAAAAGCTTTAATTCTCAAGCAGTGTATTACCATCAGATTATTTTATAATGGATGCACAGAAATACAAAGCTTTACATATATGAATGAAACATTTCTACTTTGTATTGTTTTAAGATGTAACAAAAAGAACTTTCTAATTCCCATGGGGTTGTCATTTTGAAACTAAACGAGAAGCATAAGGAATAAAAGTATTGCAGCCAGGGTTATGTTTGGTTAGTTCTAAGTGAACATAAGGGGCTTAGACCTGGAGATGATGTGCTTTAATGAGAGGTCAAAAAGACAAAGCTTAAAATAAACTGATGAGCAAAGCCAAAATGTAAAAGAGAAGTCTTAAGGCCCAGTCAAATTACATGAGTTTTCCAGTGATTTTCAGTTGCAGAATCTGTTTGCTCAATCTTAGAGCGTTCGAGGCAGTTATGGTACATTCCCATGACTGCCAGTCATATTGTCCAACATCACCTCAGTCAGAGCAGGCTGTGGCTCACCCCAACAAACAGATTTTATTTTGTCTTAAGTTTTATTAGATGGGCTCTTGTGTACATAAGAGATGACTACAAATGAACACTCACCCGGAAGTATAAAGAGGAATAAGGAACGTGGGCATTTTTACAAGCACAAGAGAGGCTTATTTGTTTGATGTTTCTTGTTTTACATACCACAGCAAAATGGGAAAAAGGAAAAAAAAGAATGAGATTTCAGGTGAACTAACCAAACCTGGAAAGCATTTGTATAGCACCTGCCCTTTCAGGCAGCACGTTATTAACTGTGAGAAAAAGCAGTGAGCTTGCAATACTTTGGAAATGTCAAACCATGCTGGACAGTAGTCACAGAGTTGTGTCATTTGTCATGCCCTGCGATATTCACTTGTGTACTCTGGCATCCGCAGCTGACGAGAAATTCATCAAGCATAACATCCCTTCCAATTAGAAGTCGTGCAATGTTAAAAAAGACCCTTACTATTGACAAGTGAAATGATTCCTGTGAAACAAGAGTTTGCAGTAAAACTTAAGAGTTTCGCTTCACAAAAACAATTTGTGAAACAAATGTTGTATTATAAAATATGGCAGTTGAGGTCAGAGATTTTGAATTTAACTTCATCTGTCCACAAAACTTGGTTTCAAAATGCTACTATCTTACCCAGGCATAGTTTTACATACCGAAGTCATTGTTTTTTGTGATTTGATCACAGGTAACGTTACCATGGGATTGCTCTTCTATGAAGGCTGTGACCATGTAAGTAACATTGCACACTAGAGCATCACATCACCACTCCTTTTTCAGGTTCCTTGCTGTCATGTGGGATTTTTTTCTTGGTTTTCCTGCACAGTATACGATCTACTCTATTAATCAGTTTTCTTGGTCTTCCAGAGCTAGTCTTGGCCTCTATGGCTTCCTTTAACTGCCATTTCTTTATTACATTTTCAGACTGGGCTTTTTTTTTTTACCACCTTCTTGCTTTGTAGGTATCAGTTAGCTTAATTTTCAGAGCCTCAGTCAGTTGCTTAGAAGTTATTCAGTGTTGCACAATGCCCGGAGGTAAAGGATGTTTTAGGCTGTGGAGTTATGACCATCTGACACATCTTAATGAAATTCTTGACCAGACTAACACCTAACAAGATAAGCCAGACCAGACTAATGATCTAAATGGTCCTAAGACCTTACAACTAAAACTGTACCTAAACTTTTGCAAATTCCATATTTACTTTTAACGTTTACATTTTTTCAGTTCATCAAGTAATTTGTAACTGTTAACATTCTCATAAAAAGCCATTGCTTTAAATGTCTGATGCCGAAGTTATATTTACTGTTTTTTTACTGCAAATATCAAACAAACAAAACATGTAATTTAGCCAGGGATGTCCACACTTCTGCATGGAACTGTATCTTCTATTTAAGGGAAATAAAGAAAAGAAAAAAAGAAAAAATCTCAATATATTAGATTTTGCTAAGAAATTCTGGTTATTGCTGTAGCATTCTTGACAACAATTTCTAGTTCACACTGTTGCAAAAGTTTAATTGGTTGTGGCCACCCAGAAAATAAATACAAATATATTATCAATTCACTGTTTTGGTGGAAAGACCCTCTGCCTTGTCTCACGTCCTTTTTTTCTGTATCTTTTGCTCTCAACCTTCCTTTCCACAGTATTTGCTTGAATGTCAGTCAGTAATTTTCTAAACTGCTTTGTCCTTAACAGGGTCATGGGAGGTGCTGGAGCCTATCTCAGCTAGCATAGGGCACAAGGCAGGAACAAACCCTGGACAGGGCACCAGTCCATCACAGAGTGAACACACATGTATACACACACACCCCAGCCTCACATTATGGCCAATTTAGTACTGCAAATCCACGTAACTTGCATGTCTTTTGATTGAGGGAGGAAACAGGAGCACCCGGAGGAAGCCCACGTAGACATCAGGAGAATGCAAACGCTGGGAGGACGCTGATCTCCTTACTGGAAGGCAGGAGCTCATCCACTGCACCACCACCTGCTTGAATGTGCCATAGTACACAATTTAACACATTTATGACAACATGCCATGACACCAAACCACTTACTGTATATTATTAACCGCTGAAATTCTAACATTCTTGTTTAGGCCCATTCTGGACCAGTAAGTTTTTTATTCCGTACTTTTGCACTAAGGTAAACAATTTAATTTCCATAATATTATTTATGTTTGACCTCTAAGGCATGGGATGTCAAACTCAAGGTTCATTGGCGGAGTTTAACTCTTCGATCTTTTTAAGTCGGCCTGCTTCATCAGTATTTAAAACATGTTTCATACAGCCAATGATGGCCTCTAGTTTTCTCAAAAAAACCCTTAAATTTGCGTTTCATTTACAGATCAAATCAATATATAGTTTACATTTACAATTGGCATCAAAATGCACCTCCAGTGACTGCTCACATTTATCTGTGCAGCACAGTGCACACCAGCTATTACAATGAGAAGCAGATGCTTGTAATGACCCAACAAGAAAAGGCAAAAAGTTGACATCCCACACTGCCATAAAGAACTTCAGTGTTTTAGCATGATGCAAAACATGTGGCAGCTTCATGAAGGAGATGGTATCTTGCATGCTGGTGCCAGTCCACTGACTTTTTAAAACTGCACAGGTGTCAGGGCTGACCACCCCTCCATGGCTTACCTGACTGCTGCTACCACCATACACAATTCTTTACTTCTCCACTTACTTTTTCTTTGTATGGAATAGGAAATACATTTGCATTTCCACTCATGTTAACAGTGATCGCTATCAACTGCCATTCTCACTCTACTTTGAGCACCAACACAATATTTTCAATCAATGTGGATTTCAGTCTTATGGCTGCTATTAGCTTTCCTAACCTGCTACAATCTCTAAGAAAGAAAATCTGGTAGTGTGGTGGCAGTTTCAGTAAAGATACAAGGCAGAAAATAAGATTGTGATGAACAGAGAGGTACCTGTGGGTCTTGTTTGCAAGACAGAGAATATTGTAGTAGTCATTTGTTGATACATTCCAGCCCATGTTGAGTATATGAGGTGTTGTTATTTGACCTCAGCAGAACTGAGTATGACACCCCTGCTCTAGATTGACTCTGCTGATTTTCATCCATCCATCCATCCATCCTCTTCCGCTTATCCGAGGTCGGGTCGCGGGGGCTGCAGGGGCTGCAGCTTGAGCACAGATGCCCAGACTTCCCTCTCCCCGGCCACTTCTTCTAGCTCTTCTGGGGGAATCCTGAGGTGTTCCCACGCCACCCGGGAGACATTGTCCCTCCAGCGTGTCCTGGGTCTTCCCTGGGACCTCCTCTCGGTTGGATGTGCCCGGAACACCTCACCAGGCAGGCGTCCAGGAGGCATCCTGATCAGATGCCCGAGCCACCTCATCTGACCCCTTTAGATGCGGAGGAGCAGCGGCTCTACTCTGAGCCCCTCCCAGATGACTGAGCTTCTCAACCTGTCTTTAAGGGAAAGCCCAGACACCCAGCGGAGGAAACTCATTTCAGCCGCTTGATTTCACAATCTCGTTCTTTCGGTCACTACCCATAGCTCATGACCGTAGGTGAGGGTAGGAACTTAGATCGACTGGTAAATTGAGAGCTTTGCCTTACGGCTCAGCTCCTTTTTCACCATGACAGACTGACGCAGAGCCTGCATCACTGCGAACGCTGCACCAATCCGCCCGTCGATCTCACGATTCATTCTTCCCTCACTTGTGAACAAGACCTCGAGATACTTGAACTCCTCCACTTGGGGTAGGACCTCACTCCCAACCCTGAGAGGGCACATTACCCTTTTCCGGCTGAAGACAATGGTCTTGGATTTGGAGGTGCTGATTCCCATCCCAGCCGCTTCACACTCAGCTGCGAACCGATTCAGAGAGAGCTGAACATCATGGCCTGATGAAGCAAACAGGACAACGTCATCTGCAAAAAGCAGTGATCCAATTCTGAGTCCACCAAACCGGACCCCTTCAACACCCTGGCTGTGCCTAGAAATTCTTTCCATAAAAGTTATGAACAGAATCGGTGACAAAGGGCAGCTCTGGCGGAGTCCAATTCTCACTGGAAACAAGTTCGACTTACTGCCTGCAATGCGGACCAAGCTCTGACACCGGTTGTACAGGGACCGAACAGTCTTTATCAGGGGGTCAGGTACCCCATACTCCTGGAGCAACCCCCACAGGATTTGGTCAAGGGACACGGTCGAACGCCTTTTCCAAATCCATAAATCTGCTGATTTTCACTAATCTTAATTTCCTTCTGATTTTTTCCAGTCTTTTATAGAAGTAATGAAAAGACCTACAGTACATTAAACCAAACACCATATGGACTGCACATGTTCTTTTTAATATTGAAGTAAGATAGCTGAGTAATCACTATAAAAGTCAAAATGCCCATCTGATGAGGAGATAAACTGAACCTCCTGACTGTCATTCATCAGCTATTGTATTTGGCTCAGAACCTAGTGACTGTTATCAACTCAATCCTTTTCACCAGGGTTTCTTACCCATCTAATAGAAGGTCTCCACACTTCACAACAACAATGCTAATTTCCTCTTACGTCAATGAAGGACGTTAAGGGTGAATTATAGAGTAGGTAAGAGCACACCCACTCGAGTGAGGAATAAAAGGCACCCCTGGGCGCATCATTGTCAGCACGCAGCCAGGTGAGTCTCAACACCCTCCACATCTGTGTCATCTTCTTCCACATTCTGAGACAACCAAACATCTTCCAATTTGGGTGCTGCACAGAACATCAAGTAAAGGTGAGATTGGAGCAGATGTTCCTCTGCAAAAATTGAACATCTTAGTCTGTTTCTTGATGATTTTACTTTGTTGATTTCATATTATTTAGAATTATTACTTCTGTTAAATATCATACTTGAACAGTCTACTAAAAAGCAACACATTATGTTTTAGACAGGAATTGATTCAGAAGATGAGTAAAATTTAGTCTTGTTAAGTTTGCATGTTGTGAGGCTGTTCTGGCCACCCTACGCACTCTCTAAGAATGTGTAACGTTTAATGCTTTAAGGTGTTCGATATGAAAAGAGCTAAAAAATGACTGTCTCTGAATTATTATTCAAAATAAACTCTTGAGATAAGTGGAAATGTAATGAATTCATAAACGCAACTATTAAACGTCTTCTTGACCCAAATGAAAACAATCATTTTCATAAGTCAGTTCAACTGAGGATAATTGCAGCTTTATATGGAAACTCATGTAGCAAGCAATCAGAGGTAAGTTAAGTGGATAGGCCCTGTGAAAGATATTTAGAATGGCTTGATTATGTCGTTCTGAAGCAGATATGTATTTACCTTCATATGCTCACCCTATCTGGTGCATATTTATGTTTAAGAGTTGACACTAAACAATAGTGCTTATGGTTCTTTGCTATTAGGTCTGTCAGATTACTTGCATCACTCATCATCACAAGATGAGTCAGTTAAATGTCTTGGCCACTACCTTAATATCTACCTTATACATCTTGAAGGACATAAAAACATAACAATATATTTGCAAGCACAGTGGCTAGTGTTACTCCTTCATTGCTTCATAAGATTGGATTTAAATCTCATTTTGGTCACTGTCTCTTTTATGCTTGCATTTCCTAAATTTGTCTTTAGGGATTCCCAACACTTACTTTTTGCATTCTTAGTTAGAAAGTTATTTTTCTTAGATTAATTGGGATCCTCTTCAAGTATAGGGAGTGGCTGGACACCTAATCATTAATAATCTGTTTCTCGTATTGGTGGCAATCCCATCACCTTCCTGCAATAGGTGATCTCATGCCATCCAGACTCTTTGGTGAAATTTCTGATGGATTAGGTCTCCAAATTTTCACTGAGATCAGAGTTTTTATTTTTCTTCTCCAGTTCATATCTGTTACTAAGGTATCTGGTGTCTCACTGCTCCCTCATCCTCTTTCTCGATCGCTTAAACCAGAGACTGCATTACATGCGACTCTGTGCTAAACATCTGATAATCCATTACCTTTGGTTTCAGTATGGCAACACAGTCTCTTCCTTGCCTCCCCTATTCCTTAAAAAACTATTTTTAAAAATATCCCTGGTTTTTCTAAAATCCAAGACCTTCAGCTTCATTGCCCACTCCTTATACAGTATGTTACACCCAGAAAGTTTGTCTGAGGATCTCAGTTATAGTCTGTATTCACTATTAAATTTCCAGGCACATCCGTGGACATGTCGTGGGAATGTTTATTAGTCTCAGCCTACTGAACCTCTGGAGCTACCTTCCCTTTTTCTGTTCTTTCAAGAGGAGAAAAGGGAATCTTACTCCATCCATAACTAAACTGACCACATATTCACACAGACACTGTTACGTTGAAACCTTATTACATTTTTTAAGCAGAATTATAATTCTACTAATTCGATAAAAAAGTGACTGATTTTGTAATGTCAATCTTTAGTAGAACGTATTTATTGTTAATGCACTGTTTATTGGGACTGAAAAGGAAAATAAAGCTTACTTGGCAGTTGTAATAGCTACATTTCAACCATTATGTCATGATCCATCTCTGATTTTTCCTTGTGGCTTGCTTTGTGAGAATGTATATATGCAAGAACCTATTTTAGTTAGAGTTCAAGTCAGTAATCGATGCAATTTAATAAAAAAGTAGAGAAGGAAATGTCGTAGGAGCTAAAAGAAGTTGGCACCCTGCTCCTCATAAAATAAGGTGAGAAAACAAAAAAGTCAACTAAAACAAGACAGAAACAGGAACACATATCTTTGTAGTCATTTTTCATTTTCTGTAGTCTTTAATATGTGAGAAACAACAGACCTCTGCCATAGATGTTTGATGTAGTCAGTGCTCAAGTCAAGTTTATTGTTATTTGTACGTAGTGTAGTACAATGAAGTTGTTACTTTCAAGTCTCCTAAGAACAGATGACAAAAACAGTACAATAAATAAATACAAATTATACATAATATGCACTATATACTGTATATATGCTACATCTATTGTGAAGAAAATGGACAAGGGACGATAAAATGTTAGGGTCCCAGAGGATGCTGTATTCAATGTCCAAAAAGAAAACTGAAAAAAGCAACACCACAAAACAAGCAATATAGGTCAGTCTTTGTCACGTTTAGGACTAGCTTCCTTGAGGTCTGACCCTTTGAGTAACTGGATTCAAACTGAGTGCCATCTTCCTGTCAAATTCAAGTTTATTTGGCCATGTGGGCCACACAGGCAGAGTCAAGGCCATTTTTCCGGAAGTGATATCATATGCCTTCTGGTGGGTGTTCCTTTATTCTAAAGGCGGAAATGGAAGAGCTCCTATGTTGCACACAACATTCCTTAGGCGAAAACCCGTTAGACACTCCTAAGGCTTACATCTCTGATTTTCGATGTCTAAATTCTTATGATTGACTGGTCAGCAACTTTATGACTTATGGCTAGAAACTGTCCCTGAATCTACTAGCTCAAATGCCAATGGTCCTGTACCGTTTGCTAGAATGAAGGGGTGAGAAAAGCAGCTGTGCAGGATGGTTGAAGTATTTATTTATTATTCTGTTTGCCTTTCAAAGGTGGCCAGTGTTGTTCATCTCCTCAAGAGAAGGCAGCTGGGTGCCAGTAATATTCCATGTTGCTTTTGCCTCGCTCTGCAGAGCTTTGCAATTTTGTGCCATGCAGGTACTGTTACAGGTTGTGATGCAGCCACTGAAATTGGACTCCATGTGCACCTGTAGAAATTCACGAGAAATTCATGAGAATGGATTGAGAGATGTTAGGTGACCTCAGATATCTAAGAAAGTAGAAGCACTGGTGAAAGGCCCCGTTTGGTATTTTCAGTTATAATCGGATGCACACCTGGAGTAAGGTCACCTGCCTGGTTTCAGCTGTTAGGAATAAAATCATACTAGTGAGCAGTTATCTATTCAGTTTCAGAAAATGCTTTTAGGATCAAGAGCAGCCAGCTTACTTCAGCCACATATGAACATAAGAAATTTAAAATACGAGAGAAGACCGTTCAGACCACCAAGCTTGTTTGTTCAAATATTAGCTAACCTTTCCTTTCCCAAAATCTTATTCAGATACCTCTTAAAGATTACCAAGGCTTCTGCTACAACTACTAGTTTGTTCTAGATTCCAAAAACTTTGAGTAAAGAAATGCTTTCTGATTTCAGTCCTAAATAAATTTCCCCTTTATTTTCACTTTTTCCTCGAGTATGTAACTCATTGTTAATTTGAATGAATTCTGCTAAATCTACTTTATTAGCACAGTAGCATTGGGAGAAAGACAGGAGGCAATCCTGGCTGGGATGGCAATCAACTGTGGGGCATACATGGGCTCACACACTAACTCCAGGTGGGTTTACCTGAAGCATTCAAAGAAAAACTCTTCTGAGGTATAGTTATAACCACACTAAATAATTAATTTAATTTACCTCGTATGCTATTTTTTCATAATGTTTTTTCCAATGTTTTGTCTCAGGGATCCTGTTCCAGGAACAATAAGTACAAAGAATGTTAATCAACCCTGCTAATTGCAGGGCACTCTCGCTCACACCTGGAGAATATAGCATTAGCCAAAACTGCATGTGTTTGGGGTATGATTGGAAACGGATAGGAATAAAGGCATAGGCACAAGATGAATGACAGTACACAGAACCCAGGGCGCTGAAGCTGTGACTGCAGAACTAGCCATTGTACCTCTGAGCACTTGAATGTACCTTTCTCTTAACTGTTAGGTAGCTTTCCAACCTGAAAACCACCAAACCTGTTTGAGACCCAGAAAGTATCCATAACTGTCACAAATCAGTCACATTTTGATTGTAGCCTCTTTTATTGCTGCATTTCTTTAGCTTTGTTTTTCTTTGCTCACAGGTGTATATCATGAACATTTTTGCTAACCTGGCCCCAGTGCTTGTTTGCTTGCAACTGGTGAAATGCTCAGATGAAAGACTGGATTCTGAATGGCAGGCCTGGAAAAGCACATTTAGGATGAATTATAACCCAGTGGTGAGTCTGAAAGTATAGGCATCTTTTGGGGTTTCATATTCATCAGAGTAAAAGGTCATTAAAGTTACTAAGACTTCTAATTAACATGTGGCTCTGGGCTTGCAGTTGTGGGACAGTGAGTACATAATGTAATTTAATTAAAAATCTATACCCCTTGATAGTTGTGTTTAGCGTTTCAATGCCAATGAAAGTGTTACACATTTATTTTCTTAAAATAATTCAGAATTGCGTAACTACCCTTATCAAAAATATGACATTGTCTTGTTGTAAATATAACTGCTGAATTAATGGTAAAAGAAGAACACAGCTACACCCACTGTCAAAAGGCACAAATATACAGTATTATATACTGACTATACTTCCTTAGAAGGCTGGCATCTTTCAACATCTGCAATTTCCCCTTGGGATTAATAAAGTATCTGTCTATCTCTATCTATCTATCTACTATATATAGTACAAAAAACAAACTGTTGGCAGATTAGTTAAGGAATTAATCTGTTTAACCTGATGAGGGTGTCAATCACAACACAGCAAACTGGACTGATCAAACCTCATTATCACCAGCAACTTGCTCCAACACCTCCTGAGAAATCCCAGACATGTCCATTACCATTGAGAGGTGTAATACCATGACTGTATCCTGGGTCTTCTCCATAGGATTTGTGCCTTGTGGAAGACAATAAAGGGATACTGAAACTACAAGTGTAAACCACCTCAACTGAGTCCTCTCGATTCAAAGAAGTAGTAGTTCTACTCTAACGCCCTTCTGTATTACTGAGCTCCTCATCTATCATGGATGATCATCCCAGCAACACTAAGAAGGAACCTGATTTTGGTTGCCTATAGTCAGATGTTTAATTGTTTCACTCAGAACTTGTGACTATAGGTGAGGATGGGTATGTAGATTGTCAATTGAATTGACTTTTTTGCGCACAGACAGCTCCTTCTTCACCATGGTCCAGTATAATATCTGGATAATTGCTGCTGTTGTACCTTTTCATTGGTCAATCTCTCAATCACTTCCTCACTATATTAATAACAAGAGTTGGAGCTATTTAAACTTCTCCACGTGGGTCAGCTGCCCATCTTTTACATAAAGAGAACAAGCCTTTTGTGCTTTTTGGGAAGAGATCACAACCCCAGATATAGAGGGCATAATTTATATCCCACTTGCATCACACTCTGGTGTGAGCTGTTCCAGTGCGCAGCAGGGATTACGATATCCTGAAGCCAACAGGACAATATCATTTGCATATAGCCAAATATTGGTTCTCTTTTTATTTTCAACCCTTGAAAATCATGAACAGGAAAGTAGTTGAAATGCACTCTTGGTACAGAATGCTCACATGTAACAGAATTACTTTAATGCCATGTATGGAAATATAACTGTTGCTCTGCAAATACAGAGACCAAAGGGTAGTTGCCCTTGAACCTTGGAATCTTTAAGCACCAGCCACAAGATATCACAGGGTACATGGTTGTAAGCTACTTCCAAATCCATTGTGCAGATGTAGACTGGACTGACATATTCCCACGACTCGTGAAATACCGAATCCGTGCAGGAGCAAAGAGTGGATCCCTAACCCATGACCAGGGCAGAGTCTGCATTATTACTTTTGTATCTGAATTTCAACTGTCTGGAGATTCTCCATTCCAGGACTCCAGAATAAGCTTTCCTTTGGAATTGGAGGAGTGTGATCCCTCATTAGGTGGAACACTTCCTCTTCTCCCCCTTTTTAAAAATGGGTATCACACTCCCCAGTAGATCAAGTGATTTCTGCATTTCTGATCAGATTTCATTCGTTGTTGTGGCTGCTTGTCACCACAGGACTCTCAGCCACAGCGATGGACAAAACACCAACAAGAACTCCTGGCAGTACCTCCTCTAAGGAGGGCATATTCCTTGGGTTTAGGAGTTCTTCAAAGAACTCCTTCCAACTTTCAGAAATACACCCAGTAGGCATCAGTGTTTCTGCACCTTTGCTGAGGACAACCTGGGTGGCATAGTTTTCCCAAAGTTTTGAAAGGTTTTTTAAAACCTCTCAATCATGCAAAATTCATTGTCCATGGCCTCACAAAACTCCACCAAACATGAGTTTTTACTCTGGAACCTGCTGTAGCTTTTTTTTTTGCCTGCTGGTAGTGCCTTGAGTGTTAATATTAAAAATGGGTATGTAACTTTATGAATACAAAGAATATATATATATATTTATGTCTATGTACTGTCTGTTGGAATTTCAGAGTGAAAACATGAAAAGAGAAGTGTGGGAGACAAATTATAAGATTATTCAAGAGCACAATCTGGAAAATCCAGGAGGGTCCTTTACAATGTCAATGAATAAATTTGGTGATCTGGTGAGTATACTGTACCTTATGATCTCCATGGACATCCATTTATCTTGTATTTTCTTTATGTAGTTACATACAGTACATCTGTATTGGTTCATCAGTTAACTGTACTTTTAAATCACTAAAATGTATAGCATGAATATTAATTTTGCAAGCTGCCCTGGGTGAAGGCTTCTGTCAAAGAAATAGTAGAAATAATAGTAATGACCATGGAGGCTTAAATTTGCTTAGAAACAATATCGAGACATTATTAAGATGGATCCGTGGACACCACCAGAGCCTGGTTCCTCTATTAGAAAAAGTGATTAGGAGTCATCCAACCCTTCTATCTCATCGTTTGCTGGCATGTACTGTCCATGTTACATGTTTTCATGTACTCCATTCAGGACCACTGAGGTGTTCAGCTCTTAGCAGACTGACTGTAGCCCATTTGTTCACAAGTTGAATCAGCATCCGTTGAAACACTTTCATCAACTACCTGTTTCTGACCTTGGGACCACTGTTTTTTGGGTGGTGTTTTATTCATGACACTTCTTGAAAGACGTCTTGTAGTCTTCCTGTAAATTCCCAAGTAGAGTTGCTGTTCTCGATAAGCTGATGTAAAGTGTGTCATGCTGACTTCAAAGCCACCTGAGTCTTGCTCTTTGAGTGGCACACATGTGCATCCACTGGTTGGTGATTACTTATTTTGAATAACATCACCTGCACATATGATGTTGTCACCTATTGACCTGTTGTTTATTGATCTAATGAAGTGGCCACTTAGTTAAAACCCAAGTTTCACTGGATTTTCAGTAGTGTGATGCTATTGTTTCTGTTTAAATCATACTTATAATTTCCTGTATGTATCAATACAGTATGTAGTATGTCCGTATAACTGTACAAATTATGTGACTGTCAGTCTGTGGTTTTTTTTTGGACAGACAAATGAAGAATACAGACAGCTACAGGGAGCATTTGTCAGCAAAAAGCAGCGTACTTCTGCCAAGACTGTGTCTGCTTCAGAGCTGAAGAGAAAGGCCAGCAGGTTAAATGTGTCAAACTCTCCCAGCATTGACTACCGAACCCGAGGTTTTGTGACCCGTGTAAAGGACCAAGTAAGAACTGTCAGACTACTTTACTCTTCATAGTTAACTAAATGTAATGCAAATGCCTAAGAATCAGCAAAATCAACAAAGATGGGGGAGAGCTCAGAAAAGTGCTGAAAGTAGACCTAATGAGAAAAGTTTGGGCTTCATAGTGGAAAAGATAGTGTCCATAAGCAAACTGGAGCAAATAAGAAGGCCAATGAGGTGCAGGGTCAAATGGCACAATGTGCTGAGTATAAATACAGGGAAGTTACACTTTACACGTACAACACATTAGCAATGCCTCATGTGGAGTTTTATGTGCAGTTGTGTTTTCCAAATTACTAAAAAGGAACAGCAAGCTCAGATACAAGTTACTACACTGATTTTAAGACTTTGCGGTATAAGAAAGAAGGAAAGAAAGAAAGAAAGAAAGAAAACTGAATCTTTCCTGTTTCTGCAAGATTTAGAGATGAAGCAATTGATGATTTTAAAATTATGAAGGGAATTTGTAAGGTGGATGCAGCTGATTTTTGGGCACAGAAGCTGGTTAACTTTTGCACTAATGGTCCTAAGTTTTTGTTCATGTGGAGAGTCACTGATATATTTGAATAAGCTACTAAACAGTGTAGTAGATAACAGCACTTTGTGAACTTCAAATCTTGACTCAACAATATACCAGTATCTTGCAGATTTTTACTGTACAGAAATTGATAAGCTACACTGAACTGATTGGCCTATGCACATACTGTACAGAATATTCCTAAAATAATAGCAGGCAGGTTATGCACTTATTCCAGAAATTCCACACACACAAATTGTCTGTCAATTAATGCCTGTGTGTTACATTGATACTTATTTTACACTTTAAGTTCATTTTTTTACCAAGCATCTGTGCATCCATTCCTTTTTTTTTTCTTCTTAATCCAGTCCTGGGTCACAGGTGCTAGAGACTATCCTGGTAATAGTGGGTGCAAAGCATAGACCAATCCTAAAGGTCATGCACACCAACAAGTGACCCATACAAAGCCAAGTTAGTGTCCAAGAAACCTTGCATGCACTTCTTTACAATTTAGAATGGAAATTAGGGAAACAGCCAAATGTAGAAATGAAGAACAAGAAGACTCCACAAAAATAGGTACCAGGCCCTAGTTTGAAGACAAAAGATGAGTTGTGGCAACACTTTCTTTGACACTGTTTTTTATCATATAAACCCAAGTATTCGTGTATATCAGATGTTCTTCAAGTTATATCATCAGCAGGCATGGAGGTCCACTTCTGAGGTCGCTCTTATATAGGCCTTTAGGAACAAACATGTCAGTATAATTCAGTCATTACTGAGACTTTGGTGTGCCCTGCTTTGCTATATGGTTCCCAGAAGTACATCAGAACATGAGCAAGGTAGCAGACACCTAAAGGGATGTGTTACTTATAAGTTCACTAGCTGATTACCCAGTGGCTTTGCTCACTGAGTGCAAAGGAAAAAAATAAAATGTAGTATATAAATTATTAAACAGTAAAACATTAACATGTAAGAAGTAAAGATACATTGAGCAGTACTAGAGTGCTTTCGGGTAAAGTACATTTTAAAGGTGCTATAACACAACAGGTAAGTAGCACTAACAGCAGCTTAAATGTATTTGGATCATCTCTCGGTAGCAGATCCCTTGTGAAAGGCACTACACGACCGCTGTGGTATAGAAATTACATTTTAAATTTCTGCAAATTTCTGCCTGACAACCTAGCACTATGTGCCTGTGATTTAAGAGAAAAATTATTCTGAGAAATGTGGATGCTGCCGTTCCGTGCTTAACGGGCAGAAGATCCAAACAATTCCTAAGTCCAAAAAAACATGAAGAGGTCGGTACGTCTTCTTAGATGTAAACCCCCCATCTTCTTAAAATAATTCACCACAAAAGCAAAATTGAATGTTGCGGGGTTTTAGTGACCTGAACTCACCTTAAGGGACAGTAAGTAGTCGTGCTGCGCAATTTACAAAGAGAGTTTTGCTTCGATGGCGCCGATCACACTCATTCGCAAAGATTTCCACTCTCCCAGGAGCTGACGGGGCACTCGAAGTGTCACAAACAGTGCGAGAAGAGAGGACGCCTCCCGAAACTGCAAAGCTCTCAACCCGGTGGAGCAGCCCGACATTCCGCGCCTCTGAGCGTCCACTTTGTTCTCATGACCCCTCACCGCTGAAGGCAGTGTCACCTTCACATTGTTTACAGCTCGGCGCAGTTAAAAAGTAGAAAGACGCAAAACTGTTTTCCTCATCTCTTCTACTATCAAGTACTGCCAGTTAAAAAAAAGTTACAATGTGGCAGTTTCCGCGACAGTCACTTGGACGAATAAATAAAACTTCTCTGTCAGAACGCGCCTGGCGGCGAACAGGTCAGCGCTGGAGTCCAGAGAGGAGGGCTGGGAGAGGGCAACGCGGGGTGCACTTCTATGGGATAGAGCGGCGTGTTTGTGTTTACTTTTTTTCAATATAAGTAAAATAACTCTCACACAAATAATAACAATTCATAAAGACAATATAAAAATAGCGTCCACAAACAAAGTGAAAGCAGTTCCTGTATTATATGTTCTGTGGTCATACATAATTTCCGTTTCAAACGCGATAAAGAATTTTATATATATAGATCTCGAAAGTTGTGATTGGTGTCTCACTCAATATTAGCTACTACATTGCACCTCAGTATATGACCTTGGTTCTCCCAACCTTGACTTGGAGTATAAGAGTTCATAAACAATTGAATGGATGAATTATTTACTTGTAAAATCTTGCCACTTTACTATAACAAACACCAGCTGCTCCTCTATAATACTGTCCCTGTTGTCCATATAGCAGCATATAGTAGAATGGACAGAGAGTAGAAATGTGAAGAACAGTTTAAACATCCTAGGTAATACAGAGTGGGAACAGTTACTAATCCTGCAGGGACCTTGCTGAGTTTTGCATGTGCCTGTGGGGGTTTCTCCAGAATCTGAACGATGTGCAATTCAAGTTATTTGGCAGCTCTGAATTAGCCCCTCATGAGTGAGGATGGCTGCATTTCTGTGCTAGTGTGCCCTACAGTGTACTGGAGTCCAGTTAAGGGATTGTTTCAGCTGTTTACCTAACAATAGACAATGACAGTCTTGGCCTCCATGACCCTAAAATGAATTTGATAATACACAGATGGCTTTGTGTGGGAGGTTCTTTATTTGTCCTTCCACATTCCAAGGATATGCCTTTTTTGTTGATAAAGTTAAGTATAGACTATAAATTTGCCTGGTATGAAACAGAATTAGATTCACATTTATGGGTCAAGAATGCACACATACAAGGAACTTGGCTGTTTTGTTGTTTTTGACTCTTCACATCATAATTACATGACAAACATACTATACACAAAATTATTAAGTTCATACCTGAATGAAATACAAAACAAGGAATGTAAACATATGTCTGCACTGTGCGAGGCAGTTCAAGAAATACTCAATGAATACGGAGTTAAGCACTAGTTATATGTAACATGCAAGTTATTTTTGGGGAAGCCCAGCCAGGGAAGAGACAGCTGAATTAACCATTCATGAGCTTAATAGCCAGTGGAAAGAAAATGTTCTTATATCTGCTTGTTCTGGCATAGTGTTTTTAATAAAACCTGGCATATAAGAGAGGTTCAAAGAGGTCATGCCCTGGATGTAAGGGGTCGATGATGATTTTCCTTGCCTGCGTGATGACTCTGGAATAGTACATCAGTCCTCTAAGATGAGAAGACTAATGCCCAAGATCCTTTTCGGCAGACCTATTTGTTGTAGCCTGTTCTTGTCATATTTAGTTGCTGATCCAAGCCACACTATGATGAATGAGTTGAGAATAGACTTGATGATTGTTCTGGAGTACTGAAATCAGCAGCTCCTGTGGTAGATTGAATTCTCTCAGGTATTGCAGGAATGACATCCGCTTTTATTGTAATGGAATCTATTCTGGTCTTCTGTTTCAAATCCTGTGAGATTTTGGATCCCATAAACATGAAGGTTTCCACAACTGACACATTATTATTAAGTTTGGTGAGAGGTTGTAATATTGGGGAACCCTCCTAAAGACCATCGTCATCTCTATAGTTTTGAGCTTGTTTAGCTCCAGCTCACCACACCGAAGAGCCAACTGCTCAACCTCTAGAATGTGTGCAGGCGCATCACCATCACTGATCAGTGAGTCACCAAGTGTTTTCATTTATGATGAGCTGACATTGCATCAAAGATCAGTTCCTACCTTTAGCCCAGTGCCTCTGGGATAGGCTCCAGTCTACCACCCAGTGGTGGAGCAAGCAGGTTGAGTAATTTCACAAGACCAATACAGGCCAACAAAATTTTCACTTTATGCAGGACATAAACAACAGAAAATACATATTGAAAATTTGGGGGCTGTCCTGAGTAAGTGTTATTCAACAGACAAATTAAAGAAGATGCAAGCAGAGAGGCACTTGGCTTGTTGAATGTTTTCTGAGTGCGGACCTGCTAATACACTGAGGCATATGAAACAGGCCGATATTAAGGAGCTGAATCCTTTGTAATAGTAAGCGGTGTAAATGTCAATTAATTTTTTTACAAAACATGTCACATTGAAAATGAAAATGACAGGCATATGGGATATTATTAACTGTTAGAAAAGTAGGATAGGAAAACATACAACCAAATTACCTCTGCTTTATACAGCATCTTTCTCTTACAAGTGACATCCCAAGTCATTTGACCAAATCAGAGATATACAGCAGGGGCTCACATAGACGTCCTTTTTTGACAGTTGGCATGATGGTAGTTTAAGTGAATTTCTAAGGGTTTCTCGTTGTAAATGAGGTGCTGCATTAGAAGTTAAATCTTGGGGAGTCTGCAGAACAAAAAGAAATAAACTTCTAGTACAGGGGTCTCCAACTCCGGTCCTGGAGCGCCACTGTGGCAGTGGGTTTTTACTCTTAACTGTTTTCTAAATTATCGACAGGTGTTGATACCAATTAACTGTTTTGCCTTAATTTTAATTGACTTTAAGGGTCAGACCCCTGAATTGTTTCCTTTTTCCTTAATTAGCATCCAAACAATAGCAAGATACATAATGAGCCAACATGTGACTGGCTAACCTGTGTCCATCATACAATATCTCAAAATAAAGAAAGGTGAAGGTCTCACTAACATTGATCTGTTCAGGTCCACAAAACATTTTAATGGTGTTCTTAGAAAAAAGAAAATCAACAGTTTTGGAAATTTCTGCTGTAGCATAATGAGAGCACCAACAGGTTTACTTAACAACAAGAAGAGGCTTCTAATTAAGAAACTTGTTGATTGAAATTGGTTGGAGTTTGCAGCCTTGACTTAGCTGGTCATCTGCTGGCTCACTTCACATCTCATTTCTGGAATAGAAGGGACAATTCAAAGGACTGAATCTTAAAATGAAGGGAAAAGAAGTGAATTAGGAATGAAAACTGGTCATAACTTAAGAAAAAGAATTAAAATGAGAACCTGCGGCCACAGCAGCCCCCCAGGACCAGAGTTGGAGACCCCTGCTCTAATAGATCAGTACATCATCCCATGTTGACTCTGGTCTGGTGCCCACTACAGGTCCAATCTACTAATCGAAGTTGAATTAAATTAAGCAGGTTTGAGAATGGAAGATTAGGTTACTGGTAGAGCTAATCCACTAATTGTCTTGGCACTTAGTGGGCATTTGAACTGCACACTACAAGAAGGTTAATGTGGTAACTACATGATTTCCAGCTGAACACTCACTGGTCAGACTATGAGATTAATGGTCCAGACAGGAGTTCTACACATGACATGCCCATGAAAAGAAAATTGTGTATCAATTAACTCTAGAATTCATATCTCTTGCTGTAGGGTCAATGCGGATCCTGTTGGGCATTCAGCACGACTGGAGCAATTGAAGGACAGATATTCAAGAAGACTGGGAATCTGGTATCTCTCAGTGAACAAAACCTGGTGGACTGTTCAAAGCCCTATGGCACCTATGGCTGTCAGGGGGCGTGGATGTCACACGCCTATGATTATGTGCTGAAAAATGGAGGGATAGAGTCTGAAAACACCTACCCTTATACTGCACGGGTAAGAAAAAATAAATGTTAATTTCAGGCTTTTGGTATAATTATGAAAGGGACACAAAAGAAATGTGAGCCCTAAATCCAAACCATGTGTGCTATATAAGGATGGTTTTGAATTATTTATAAGACCATTGTTTATTTTATAATAAATAAGAAGACACATTATGAGCTGACTAATATTACACTGAGTAATCAGAGGACTCTCAGATGTAATACTAAGTTTTTACCAGCAGATGGGCTGAATGATCCAGGAATCAGTATGACAGGACCAGAAAGGAAAGAGTGTGAAAAATCCTCTGATATGGCAGTCTGTTGTTGGAGCTATATCAATTAAGGAATGAATTGTGCTATTAGCTTTATTGTAGCTATCATTATTTCAGACATTAGTTTGTTCAACAGCTTGCAGTTCTAGGGTCTAGATTTCAAGATTTAGCCTGATTAATATGGTACCATGGGCCTAGCTTGATTTCATACCTGTGTTGAGTTTGCATGTTCTCCTTAAAGTTGGATTCTTTTTCACTTTGACTCAAGGCCATCAGGATTATTGTACTGTCAGGGGATATACAGTATCTGTGTGCACCCAGTAAAAGACTTGCACCCGTACAGATTTCATTCCTGCCTTCTATTAACTACTGTAATGACAGGCTCTATAATGTTAAAGCCATCCATCCATTAATTTTTTTGAACCTGTTGTCTCACAGTTTGGCATGGTTGTAGACATTTCCTGGCACCTATTGACTCAAATCAGGAAGCAGTCATGGAAGGGATGCAGTAACTCGCAGGCTACAGTCATGCATATTATCACACTTAGTCACAAATGTCAAAGTAGAATCAACACTAAACCTAAATGGCATAGTGGCTGGATGTAAGAACATCTAAACTTCACCCAAACAGAGACCAGGTCAGCAGTCAAAGCCCGCCCTTGAGATTGTGAGGCTGCAGCACTAACCACTGTGTAGTAGTGCCATTCTCCTTATAAATATTGGGAAGAAAATGAACTAATATAGTTAACATATCTGGTGGTATGACAGGCAAGCTATCCAATTTCCTCCAGCTTTACCATACCATGCCTGACCCACACAGAGGTTTGAAACTTGGTCAAAGGTCTTGCTTCACATTCCACTGTGTTAGTGGTAAAATAGCCACCTATTAGCATTTTTTCATCAAAACAAATCATAGAGTTTTTTCACTTTGCTTTGTTCATCTTCATCTCCCGACAAAACTTGCCAACCCATGATTGCTTAAATTGCCAAGATGCCATTTGTAAATAGATTTAAGATAGCCATCCTCCTAGATCTTTGCACAGTAAAACCACTTTAAGTTTTCTTTGTGGCAATTTTATTTTTATTAAATACGTAGTATTTAACTTTTTGGAGTATTTGTTTTATATTTTCATTAAAGTCTTTGATCCCTACTTTAGCATCACCAAGGTAGAATTCCTCTCCACATTTAAAAGGCCACATTATACTTTGGGTTATTCCGGAAGGAACACACCTCCCAAAACTGATTTTTTATATGTTACTTAACCTATGATGGGCAAAAAAAATGTAATTTCTTATTTTCATGGAAAATAAAAATAAACTTCTGACAGAATAAGCACCTATGGAGATCAATGTTGTAGAATAGCAAACTGACAAATCTACAAGTTAAGTTATCCAATTGCTCACAACATGTGAAACATATGGAATTGTGGCTGAAATATAAAAAAATACTAGCAATACTAGTATATGAAATAACATCCATCCATCCATCCATTATCCAACCTATTATATCTTAACTGCAGGGTCATGGGGGTCTGCTGTAGCCAATCCAAGCCAACACAGGGCACAAGGCAGGAAACAATCCCCAGGCAGGACGCCAGCCCACCGCAGATGAAAAAACATACACTAAATTATTTACACTGATGTTAGATTTTAGTTTAAAAAAAAACTATTATGGTGATAAAGATCATCCGAGAGAGACAACATTAAAGATTTGTGGTTTCAGAGAGACACCCTCTTTATTTTGGAAGGGAAAGAAGGAGTCTTATGCTGCAAGAATTTAATAGACCCTTGATAGTGAATCTTTGCTTCTTGTGGTCGACGGCTTTTTATCTTGAAAGAATGAAAAGGACAGAGCTGACCGATCACCTGACATCATTAACTGTCGTCCATCTGTTTTTCTTCCAAACCGCAAAGTCAATCTATCATGTTCACTTCTATACTATGGTTACCATTCATCCATTAACATAGTTCTTCCATCCTAGTTAAGAGGAAAAAAATAAGAATCGTCTTGTACAAAAAGAAGCTGATGTATTAACCATAACCATTATCAAAAAATCATATTGATCCCACAGTTGGAAAAGAAAGCCGTCTGACATGAAGTGTTTTACTCATCTTCAAAAATAAAGGAGAAACACAATTTTTTTTTAATGATTCCCTTCTCAGCATTTTGTGTTGCTGTCTTGCAGGATGACCAACCCTGTCTATACAATAGCAGAAGGTCTGTGGCCCAAATCACAGGTTATAAATTCCTTCCAGAAGGTGATGAGCAGGCATTAGCTAATGCTGTAGCCACTGTTGGCCCAATCACAGTAACACTGGATGCAAGCAATCCCAGCTTCCAGTTCTACAGCTCAGGTAATTGGATATTCTTTTCAAATATAAAATGGCAGTCCTTTGTGACAAAAATTCGAAATCAGAGTTAATTTGCATTTACGTATCATGGTGTAAACTTCAACTGGGAATTATACAATCCACTGACATTTACAACTGGTGCATTGAGCATCATTTCTGTCTTACAGGAATCTATAATGATCCAAATTGTGACGAAGAACAGCTGAATCACGCAGTCCTGCTGGTTGGCTACGGGACTGAAGGAAAACAAGACTATTGGATCATTAAAAACAGGTGATACAGATATCATTGGTATGCCACAGAGCACATATGTCTCAGCACAACACAGACAGAACCATCAGCCTTGTTAGTGTAGCTGAGGTTTTATAGCTGTATTTCTGGAAATGTAATGTTGAAATCGCAATTTTATTTTTGACTTGACAGCATCAAGTCATAGTCGCCACAATCAGCTACTTTCCATTTGTTTGAATCTGTATCCTTAGCCTTCATTCTCTTGTGCCAGTCTGTGTACTTATCTGGCAGATACAGTATATAGCTATATAGGGTCATTATTATCACATGTACAGAGTACAGCAAAAATTTTTTTGCATAAGCTAATGAAACAGTTCAATAAATAATTAATCAAAATGAAGTTAAAATTGAAGGCAGAAAGCTGTCCAATACAAAAAAAAAATTCAGTCCCAGCACAGCCTTTCTAAAACCGTTGTCTCCTCTGCTTACCCTGCACGGGATCTTGCAGCAGAGGAGACACCCAACTGACAAGCACAGCCAACTTTTCCTCACAGGCTCCCAGAAGGGTGCTGCACCTCACCTTACCTTGCTCCTTTGTCTCCCACTGCCTGTCCTTAGTCTTATGCGGGAGTCACCTATCAGCATTTGATCATTCCAGCTACCCCAAAAAATGCTCCACTGATGTGATCCTCTTCAGCCGGTAAGCGTCAGCCCTACGCACCTCCTAGGGGCTGCCTTCTGGCTGCCTGCTTCTAATCCACCGTACCCTGGCAGGATCCCAATCTTGTCACCTCTTTTACTTTCAGGTCCTTTTAAACCTCTGTCTTACTCTTTCTGTTCTTTCTTCCGATTTCTGTTTTTGTTCCCCTGTCTGCTGTGCAGGCTCCTCTTTAACTGGCTTGACTGGGCACAGTTGTGATATGCCGCTACCTCTGAAATATGAATGAGACACCTGACAGATCTGCTTGCATTTGCACTTGTATGCGTGATTAGACAAGCAATCCAATCATTCCCGGAGTAAAGCATGGTCATGCACACCAGCACCCGATTAGAACCTACACTTGATGGGAACCAATTATTTATTTAAACACCTGCACAATGCCATGGACCACTTATCACAGTTAGCCATTACACCACAGGATATTTGCAACTTTGCATGCTGCTCTCTTAGCCTCAATGGAGTGTGATTTTCATTTAGCAGTGTGACCGGCAGCCAGAAAGCAGGCAAGAAAACGTTGAAACTTTGAGGTAACATCCCAGTAACCATGTTTACTTTTTAACTCAAAAAGAAAAAATGGTAACAGAAACAGTCCCAAATGAACTCAGGTTTTAAAGAACTGAAACGATTATGTAGAAGGCAGTTACTTGTCCAAGCTCCTCTCTCTTCCAAGGTTCTCTGAAGATCGTGCCACATTCCTGGTGTTCCAGTTTTTATGTCCAAGGGTCCAGAAGAGGTGGGACTTTCTTCTGACCTTACTGTCAGACTTGATTGCTCTCACTTTTGTGGGCTGTTATTGACAGCGCCCCCTGTTGCCCTGGAGTAGAAATGCTTACCTCAGCTGAGCATATCAGGGGGCCCTCTGGCATACAGGCATGACCACACAAAATTGTGATGCTCCAAATCTGGGTTTTTCCCTGTGGCATGGGGTAAGTGAGTTAAGGAGTTCAAGTACCTCAGAGTTTTGTTCAGGAGTTTGGTAAGATGTGATTGAAAGATTAACCAATATATCAGTGCAGCAGCAGCAGCAGTTTTTCAGATGTTACCACACCATAGTAGTGAAGCAAGAGCTTCACCCTTAGACTAAGTTTTCAATTTACCAGTCAGTATTTAGCCCCTTCTTTATCTATGGTTATGTACTTGTGTAGTGACTAAAAAAACAGAAGAAATAAAATAAGGTTCCTACTGAGGGTTTCCTTGGCTAAAAATCCATTATAGGCTGAGGGCAGGGCCATCTCAAGCAGTGAATGAGTTTGTGTTGTGAGATTCTTGTAAGTTGTGGTGGCAGAGGCAGGAACTAGCAGTGAGGTGGTAAAATGGCTACTTAACTGATCAGCACGATTACTGATAAGGCTGTTGGTGCTTTCTGGCGTCTCACTACTATTCTTGTTGACAGGGTTGCTGCTCATGTCCTTTTTTCTTATCTCCTGATTTTTCCAAGAAACCTTTCAACATTTAGGTTCCAAATTTGTATTCTTCTGCTTCCTTTTTCTTTTCCTGAGCTCACTCTAACACTTTGTCTTTATCTCAGATAATGCTTGAAATTTCTGTACTTTAGTTATAGTGCATTCTGCAATAACGTTTAGCTTGCAACTAATAATGTAGTTAGCATGGGATGGATGAGCCTTCATTTTTGAATGATGACTCTACTTTCACAGTAATTTAACATTTCATTGTGAGTAAAAATAAGCTATGTGCAATACTTTATTTAAATATTTAAACAGATATGTATTTATATTTTATGTGTGTGTGAAATGGAAATTGCAGATTGTGGATGAGGCTGCTTTCTCTACCCCTCTTTAGGAGGATCTCACTGGATTGAAAGGAGCCAGTTGAAAAGATTTGGTCAGGTAGTTAGAATTCCCCTTGGTGTCTGCCATAGGATATGGCTATCTGAGAGCCAAGATATGTCCAAGTGGGAGAAAACTCAGGGGCAGACTCAGGGCATGCTGGAGGGATTACATCCCTTAAATATCCAGGAAGCAGAGACTATACTAAATATATGGGAAATTAATTAGCTTACATGTTAAAATTATGCTTACTTCCTTTATTCATTCGTTTTCTAACCTGTTAACTAGAGATGTGTGAAATGATTTGTGTGAAAATAAATTTAGAGTGAAACCAGGTGTTTCACTTCACAAAACATTTGTGAAATAAATCACATTATGTGCCTTTCACACAAGAATAAAGGTGTTTAGCTCCTGTCTTGTCATGCATTAATTCGGCATGTGTTTGCCAGCCAGTTAATATTTAAATAAAAATCTCAAGTAAAAAAGAAAAAACACCAGTAGTGTGCATATCCTCAACTAGGAATAGGCTATTCCGGAGGGTTGGTTGCATTGTTTTGTGTAGAAAACACAGTAATATGCACAGTGGGGTGTTTAAGTAGATCTTTGTGTGGAGAATGTCACATTTTTTCAAAAACATATTGCAGTCTTCCATGATGATGTAGACGACAGGCATAAGTAGTGTTGATTTTGCTGATCTGGTATGCAACTGCATGAAAAGAACACTGGTAGACACAGAATGTTTGAACAAGATTTTATTTAGTGGTATTCCACCAAAAAAAACTTCAAAATTTCATAAAATTGGAAAATTGCATACAAAATTAATTTTAGTGTCAGTTTTGTGAGGGTGTATGTGAATTGAAACTTGCCTGTTTCACTCATCACTACTATTTACCTACTTCTGAATCATAGGGAGTGCCCCAATGGTTGCATTGCATTGCATGCAAGATGGAAACCATCACTGAATGAGGAAGCAGTCCATTACAGGGAGCAATCCTTAATACTCACAATTAACCTAAATCTAAACAGACGCATAGAAAAATGTGCAAGCTCCACAAAATTCAGGATCAGAATTGTGCAGCCGTGAGGAAGCAGCGCTAACTACTATGCTACTATGCTGCCCTTCTCATTTCTTTACAAATGTCTGGAAAATGCCATATGTGAAAAATAATAAATTAGAAATTCCTGATAAAGTATATTATGATTTGTTCTGATGCCTGCACTTTAGTAACTGCCATTTTTACAGGACACTAGTTAAAGAAAAATATAACCTATTTTAACAAGATGAAGACCTCTTAAAATGAAAAGAAATAATTAAAGATTAAAAAAAGATCTGTTTGCTCAAAGGTCCACCTTTAGCAGTCCATCCTTCAGTTGACTATCCTAGTATATCTTAAATGTCTTTTTAAAGTTAATCATGCACCAAAGCCTATTTTAGAAATAGCTTTACAGAAAGCTGAAATTCAAGAGAAGAATGGGTTAGACTGAATCGAAAGCCCCTGTTTTATCCCTCTGCTTATTTTTTAAACACATCCTCTCTTATTTAGATATGTATAACATTGAAATCACTGTATGATGTACTCAGTTTACCTATTTTGATTGAGCTGATGGTCACAGTATGCTCAGGGATATGCTGTCTTTTGGAAAACCCCTCGTGCATCTAACAGCGCTGTTCATCTAAGACCAAACAAGAATAAAAAACTCGAGTCCACATCTGCAGTCAGCCCATTGAAGCTGATGTTCCATAACACTGGACTTCCATTACTACCATGTGCGACAGTGACTTATTACTTGATTGCTTCTTTTTCTTCCAGTTGGGGCAGCTCATGGGGTGAAAATGGTTACATGAAGCTGGCCAGGAATAAGGACAATGCCTGCGGTATTGCTAGTTATGCTCTGTACCCCGAAGTCTGACAGCTGCTGGGCTCTGAAAGACAAACCATGCTGGGGATGTGGAAGAGAACTGGCTTCATGTCAAAAAAGATGTATTAATAAAAAAATGCATTGAACAGTATTCAGTGATGTCAGAGATATTTTTGCTTTTAGTGACTAACCGCTAATAGAATGCATTCATTTTTAAAGTGAAGTAAAATGCGGTGAGCCATGCCCAGAACTGAAACAGTTGCATACGGTATAAGCACAAATGGCCTGTTTCTCATTACTTTCTGGCACCCGCCTTATACTGTATGAAGAATTACTGAACTGCTGCTCGCTGATATCTGCAGACCTGGAAGGGATGTGCTCACAAACAAGCTGCAAACCTGGAGACAAGCACTGCATGTTTGGAAAGGCTATCCATACGGTTGCTGTGGAGTGGTGATGAGGCTTGAAATATAACTATGTAGTTAATGATTCAGACCCCTTCACCGTCTGCCCTCTTTATTGCATTGTAGATTTAAATTTTAAATGGATATATTTATCATTATTGCCCATCAGTCTTCACTCAATAACCCATAATAACCAAGTGAAAGCATGTTTTCAGAAAGACTTGCAAATTTATTAAAAATCAAAAACTGAAATCTCCCATTCATATAAGTTTTCAGACCCTTTCCATGTGGCACTCCAAATTGTGGTCATATACAACCTGTTTACTTCAATTACCTTTGAGATATGTATAGAACTTGACTGGAGGCCAACTATGTCAAACTGAATTTACTGAAATTAGAAAGGCACACACCTGTGTATATAAGGTCTCACAGTTCACATTGCATGTCAGCATAAAACCAGCCATGAAGGCCAAGGAAGTCCCTGTAGACCTCCATGATTAAATTGAGGTAAGATCTAGGCCAGGGAAAGAACCTTAAACCATTGGTGAAGCTTTGAGTGTTCTCAGGAGCACAGTGGCCTCAATAACTGTGAATTGGAAGACGTTTGGGGCCACCAGGACTCTTTCTACACTTGTCCATCCTGCCAGACTGAGTATCTGGGCAAAAAGAGCCTTGGTCAGGAACCTGACCAAAAATCCAACGGTCACTCTAACAGAGCTTCAGACGTGTTTGGCTGAGATGGGCGATCCAGTTGGAAGGATAACCATCTCAGCAGCATACAGTCAATCAGGTGTTTATGGTAGAGTGGCTAACTTCCACTTAGAGTGTGCCAAATAACATTTAAAGAACTCAGAGAAAATGAGAAAAATTATCTTCTGGTTTGATGAGACAAAAAATGGAATTCTTTGGGTAAAAATCAAAACCCTTTGTCTGACAAAGACGAGGCACTGCTCATCAAATGCCTAATACCATCCCCACGGTAAAGCATGGTGGTGGAAACATTATGGTATGGGGCTGCTTCTCAGTGGCAGGAAGAGTAAGACTGTTCAGAATTGAAGGAAGAATGAATGTAGCCAAATGCTACAATAACAAAAGAGTTATTGAAGGAAATGTGCTCCAGAGTTCATGCGACCTTAGACTGATGCAGTGGTTCACCTTTAAGTACAACACCAGATGCATACAGCCAAAACAATGCTGGAGTGGGTTTCGCGCAAATCTCTGTCTGTTCTTGAGTAGCCAAGCCAAAGCCCAGACCTAAATCCCATAACATCTGTGGAGAGGCATGAAGATGGCAGTTTACAGACGCTCCCCATCCAACAAAACAGAGTGTTTGATGATCTGCTAGGAAGAATAGGATAAACTGCCCAAATCCAGGTGAGCAAAACTTGTGAAGATTTACCCAAGGATAGATGAAGCTGTAATTGCTGACAAAGGGGCTTTTACAAATTACTGAATTAAGGGTCTGAATACTTTTATGAATGATAGATTTCAGTTTTTGATGATGTGTTATCGCGATATTTCCCTCTACTTACCCTTTACCTATTTTCATCAGGTTCATCACCGGGTTAGTCTAGTGTTGCACTTCAAAATTAACACGCAATACATACTGTAGATATATATAGATACACAAAGACCCAAACCACAAAATTACCTTGTGAAAGACGTATACACATGCACGTTAGTCCCTAGCACTTTAACCCACACAAGTATTGTATGCATAACTCATGCACAGTCCGCTTTCCCTAGTACTCCAAGAGACTTACTAATCATACACACGAACAACTTGCGATGTCTTGGACATATCTCAGACCTAAATATTACCTTTGGTCTCCAAGAATATATTCAGACATACAAAGGTTCAACATCCCTGGCTATAGGCCATTTATCAACCAGTGAACGTGTTGCTTTAGCACATTGTTCATTATTAGGCAGAGCTCTTTGTCTGCAGCTCGATAAACCTCGCAGTTTGGATCATATGGCAATTCCTACTGCTCCAGGTGCTCTTAAAAAATTACCTTATTACCTCAATCACTCTAGATATGAAGACAAAGTACAGAAAGGTAAAAACAATGTATTATTTATTAAAGAACAGCAATACCAGTAGATAAAAGCATTTAAGATAATGTGGATAGCAAAGTCTGGATATACAGTATATAGTCTTTAGAAAATGCTTATGAAAAGTTAAAGATGTCAAAGATAAATGTCTCAGGGTGGCATTGATTTACCAATCAATATTCATGGAATGCTTTAGCTGATGATCGGATGAAAGCACTCGCACGTAGCTGGTGCCCTCTCCTGCTCTGTCTTTCTGAAAACATGTTTTCATTTTGTCATTATTGGTGTACATTGATAGCCAAAAGTGGCAAATTTATCCATTTAAAATTAAAACTACAATTCAATTAAGTGTGCAGAAAGTGAAGGGGTCTGAATACTTTTTGCATCCACTATGTGTGTTGGGTGTTTAAATTGTGGACAGATAGCTGCTTAGTTAGGATTGCCCTTTCTTATTTATAAAAGTCCATAAAAGTCCATTTTTATCTCAATAATGGTTGTTTTTAATTTTTTTCCATCCATCCATCCATCAGCCATGTGGCGCGTTTCCCCAAGAGTGATCCGGCTCGTAAGATCCTCATTGTTAGGGACCCGAGTGGCTGGACCAGGCCAAGGGGTTGCCCATGTAACACCTGGCTGCGACAGATAGAGGGTCATTTCCGGAGGGTGTGACTGGACTGTGAGTCTGCCTGGGGGGTTTCAAACCAGGATCCTGAGTTGTTTTGCCGTGTAGTGGGTGTGGCAACGCACCATACCAGTGCATGCTCCCCAACTTCACTTAACTTGCATCCATCCATCAATTAATCTACTCAATTCAGTTGAGGGTTGTGGACCATAACAGAAACAAAGAAGGGATCAACTGTTGATAAGACAGAAATCTACTGCAAGGTCTGCTCAGTCATATCAGGCCATTTGACATTTGCCAGTTAGCCCAACAAACATGCCTTTGGACTCCTGAAGGAAGTGCAGACTACCAGAGGCAGGTTTTGGGTGGGATGGGGACCACGAGTCATGGGACAGAAGTCTTAAACCTTGTGTAAAGGCTCCCCAGTGTCACACAGTTAGCTAATGGGGAAATGGTCCAGAAATGATGTAATGTATGGTCCACTGCTTTGGCCACAAGACTACACTGGCTGTCAACTAATGGCTAACTGTAGCTCTTACTAAAGAGATGTCACACACCGAGTGGTGTCCTCTCATCTGAGAATTCTCCTAGACTGTTAGTTGTACTGTAATTATACAACTAACCACAAGGGGTCACCAGAGAGGCAGTATTCAGAGCTCAGGTGATGGCAGAAATCCAAAGGGAGGAGACAGGAATATTTTCAACTCTAGTGAGAGGCAGAATAAAATGCAGGCTACTGCTTTTGAAAATTTACACATTATGTGAACCACTAGGCTAATGACTTCAACAAAAGCTAACTGGAGACAGGAGTTAGCAAGCTTGATGTCCAATCAATGAAATAAGACTGGAGGTGCAGTTTAGAGCTACATTGACCTATAAAAAAGACTCAGACATTTTGAGTTTGCTATACACAAGGCCCTCCTGCTGATGTGAAGCATGCCTCAAGAAGAAGAAGAAATCTCAGAACATCTATGATCAAGAATTACTGATTTCCACAAGAATAGAAAGTGTTACAAAGTAATTTCAAAGAATTTAGATATTCATAAGTCCACCCAAACTTTATATAAATGGGGACAATTTAGTTCTGTGGCTATTTTCACTAAAAGTTGGTGACTAGCAAAGACTATTGAAAAGGCACACCTCAGAATGTGAAATGTGTTGAGAAAGCTTGATGCAATCATTGGAACAGGATAACATCTTTGTTCATGAGTCTAATATGCGTAAAACTTCAAACAGGCATGGTGTCCATGGCAGAACATCAAGGAAGAAGCCTCTGCACTCCAAAAAAAATAACTGCACACTTAAAAGTTTGCCAAAGACCATCTTGACACTATACAATGCCATTGTGAAAATGTTTTGTGGAATGAGGAAACAGAGATTGAATTGTTACAGGAAAAAAACAGGGCAGTATGTATGGCATAAAAAGGGCACTGTATACACCCAATGAAGTGTGGTGGTGGGAGCATCATCATTTGGAGTGCTTTGCTGCTTTGGGTCACTGACAGCTTGCCATCATCATTGAGCAGATTAATTCTTGGGTTTATTACATTATTCTACAGGAAAATGTCAGGGTGGTTGTTCACCAGCTTAAGGTCAGCAGAAGAAAGGTGATGCAACAGGACAATGGCCATAAACATTGAATCAAACCTGCCCAGTCATTAACCCAACAGAGTTGATGTGGAATGACCTCCACAGCCATCCACACCACACATGTTAAGAATATGGCTGAGCTTAAGTAGTTCTGTAATGAAGAAAGATGCAAAATTACTCTTGAATGTTGTTAGAACTTGCTTCTGCCAAAGGAAGTTCAACCAACTATCAAGACTAAGGGTTCACTTACTTTTTCCACAAAACATTGTGAATGTTTGAAGGGTCAGTTAAATAAAGACACAAAAGATTATAAATGTGAGTTATTAGATAGATAGATAGATAGATAGATAGATAGATAGATAGATAGATAG
>JANRMT010062819.1:36497495-36594048 GCA_026402145.1 Polypterus bichir lapradei | reverse complement strand
TAGATAGATAGATAGATAGATAGATAGATAGATAGATAGATAGATAGATAGATAGATAGATAGATAGATAGATAGATAGAACTTGTCACCATGTGGAAATGTGGCTTTTTACTGAAGCTCTTTAAAGAAATAAATACATAAATATATAGATAGTTTAAGCGAATTGTGTTTTCCTATAGATTGTATTTGAGTGAAGTATTGCAAGTCCAACAAATAAATATCGGGGAGACAACCCGGTTGTCCCTGTTTAATTGAGTCCAAAGCAAAATCAATGAAAAGGGCTGCTGTGTGTGCCAGTACAATGAGAAACAAAAGCAATATAAGAAAACCGTCAGACTAAGTAAATGGATGCGTTCTATCAAGTCACAAGGTGCTCTGTCCTGTAGTACACTCTGTGCCAAACAGAACACATCTTTCTGACAGCTGCGTATTTTATAGGTGGAGAACTAGAAGGGGGGAAGTCAAATGCTCTCACTGGGCATTTTCTTTGTACTACAGTGGGCACACAAGAGGTGAAAGATAGTGTGATCACCACATCTTGACCCAGGATGGTATTACCTAACACAGGTGTGATCCACAGACATATATGCGTGACAAGCTGTGACTTAGATGAAAATCAGATCATATAGTGTAGTCCTGCTGGTGAACCAAAACAGCCACAAACCTGTCTTTGGGTTCGATTTAAAGCAGGCATGACTGGCTTCAAAATAAAAAAAAACGTGTCATCCCTGGAGTTTTGTGGAACGTTCCAGACTCCACGAAAGAGCAATGGACACTCGCGTTTTAAGTCTCACAGAACTTATCCCTTAAACACTTCTAGGAAGACTCCGCTTCTGTAATCGACTTCACAGTTAAAACTAAGCCTTTAAATGAGAGGAGACGTGCTGCCCAACACCTGAAATTGGTTTGTTTAGCTCTGGGTTCAGGCTCATTAGAGTTAACGCGGTCATTAATGCTTTAAACAGGATGGCATGTGTCGGGAGGGCCAAACAAAATAGCCCTATATAGTCTCATCCTGCTGGTGAACCGAAACAGCCACAAACCTATCCTTGGGTTTGATGTAAAGCAGGCATGACTGGCTTAAAAAAAACCCAAATGTGCATTCCCTGGTTTTTTGTGGGCCGTCATAGACTCCGCAAAAGAGCAATGGACACTCGCATTTCAAGTGTCACACACTTATCCCTTACACACTGCTAGGAAGTCTCAGCTCCTGTAATCGACTTCACAGTTAAAACTAAGCCTTTAATTGAGAGGAGACATGCTGCTCAACTCCCGGAATGGGTTCGTTTAGCTCTGGGTTCTAGCGCTTTAGAGTAAACACGGACATTAATGCTTAAAACGGGATGTCATGTAACGTTAGTGCCAAACAAAATAGCCCTATATAGTCTCATCCTGCAAGAGAACCGAAACAGTCACATAACTATCTTTGGGTTCGATTTAAAGCAGGTATGAATGGCGTCAAAATAAAACCAAACGCGTCATCCCCAGTGTTTTGTGGGCCAAACTAGACTCTGCGAAAGATCAACGGACACTCATGTTTCAAGTCTCACAGCACTAAACCCTTAAACACTTCTTTAAAGGCTTCACTTCTGTAATCGACTTCACAGTAAAAACTATGCCTTTAATTAAAAGGAGACGTGCTGCTCAACTCCCTGAATGGATTTGTTTAATTCTGGGTTCTGGCTCTTTAGAGTGAACGCGGACATTAATGCTTAAAACAGGACTGCATGTGACAGGAGTGCAAAACAAAATAGCCCTATATAGTCTCATCCTGCTAGAGAAATGAAACAGCCACAAACCTATCTTTGGGTTCAATTTAAAGGAGGTATGCCTGGCTTCAAAATAAAACCAAACGCATCATCCCCGGGGTTTCGTGAGCCGTTCTAGTCTCCGGCAAAGTCTTACAGCACTTATCCCTTATACACTTCTAGGAAGGCTACGCTTCTCCAATCGGCTTTACAGTTCAAACTTAGCCATTAATTGAGAGGAGATGTGTTGCATAACAGTAGGAATGTGTTCGTTTAGCATTGGGTTCTACCTTTTTAGAGTCAACGTGGACATTAATTTCTTAAACAGGACTGCACGTGACGGGAGTTCGATACTAAATAGCCTTCTATAGTCTCATCCTGCGGGTGAAACGAAACAGCCACAAACATATATTTGGGTTTGATTTAAAGCAGGCATGACTGGCTTCAAAATAAAACGAAACATGTCATCCCCAGGTTTTTGTGAGCCGTTCTAGACTCCAGCAAAGACCAACAGACATTCGCGTTTCAAATTTCACAGCACTTATCCCTTATACACTTCTAGGAAGTTCTACGCTTCTCCAATCAACTTCACAGTTACAACTTAGCCTTTAATTGAGAGGAGAAGTGTCACACAACAATAGGAATGTGTTTGTTTAGCTCTGTGTTCTTCCTTTTTAGAGTCAACGCGGACAGTAATACCTGTGAGACATGCCCGAACACCATGAGACAGACACCGCATCTTTATACAAAAAGCACACATGTTTATTCACAGTTCTGCACACAACACAGTCCACAGTGCTTCCCAGCACCAAGCACTGTCAATATGGGACCTTTCTCTCAACGTCCATGGGCCGCCTTTCCTCTCTCCACGGGAGCCTCGTCCTGCTCCCACTCCTGACTCTAGCTCCCATACTGTAGGAAGGCGGGCCCTTTTATTCTCACCCGGATGTGCTCCAGGTGCTCCCTCTGACGACACTTCCCAGTGTGGCGGAAGTGTCGCGAGAGCACTCGGAAGCACTCTGGGCGTCCCTGGAGGGATCCTCCTCCATCTTTCCGGGTGTGGTGGAAGCAGATAGTTCCCGGGCCCTCTGAGATTTGGGGCGCCCCCAGGCGGTGGCCACGGGCCCCAATGGGCTTGAGCCTCGTTGCTCTTCTACCGTGGTCCTCCTCTGATCCAGGGCGGTTGCCCCCTTGTGGCCCGGAGGATGTACATGCCACCTCCCGGTTCTCCTGGACGTCCCGGCTGGGTAGCAGCTACCAGCCACTTGCCACATACCTTAAACAGGAAGGCATGTGACAGGAGTGCGAAACTAAATAGCCCTCTATAGTCTCATCCTACCAGTGAAACGAAACAGTCACAAACATATATTTGGGTTCGATTTAAAGCAGGCATGACTGGCATCAAAATAAAATCAAATGCGTCATCCCCGGGGTTTTGTGAGCCGTTCTTGACTCAGGAAAAGAGCCACATACACTCGCGTTTCAAGTCTCACAGCACTTATCCCTTATACACTTCTAGGAAGGCTACGCTTATACAATCAACTTCACAGATAAAACTAAGCCTTTTATTGACAGGAGACGTGTCTCACAAGAGAAAGAATGTGTTCGTTTAGCTCTGGGATCTTCCTTTTTAGAGTCAACGCAGACATTAATGCCTTAAACAGGACGGCATGTGACGGGACTGCGAAACAAAATAGCCCTCTATAGTCTCATCCTGCGGGTGAAACGAAATAGCCACAGACATATATTTGGGTTCGATTTAAAGCAGGCATGACTGGCTTCAAAATAAAACCAAACGCATCATTCCCGGGATTTGGTGAGTCGTGCTAGACTCCGGCAAAGAGCAATGGACACTCGCGTTTCAAGTCTCACAGCACTTATCCCTTTAACATTTCTAGGAAGGCTCCACTTCTGTAATCGACTTCACAGATAACCTTAGCCTTTAATTGAGAGTAGATGTGTAGCTCAACAGCAGGAATGGGTTAATTTAGCTCTGGGTTTTGGCTGTTTAGAGAAAACATGAACATTAATGCTTAAAACAGGACAGAATATGACAGGAGTGCAAAACAAAATAGCCATATATAGTCTCATCCTGCCGGTGAACCGAAACAGCCACAAACCAATCTTTGGCTTATAATTAAAGCAGATATAACTGGCTTTAAAATAAAACCAAACGTGTTATCACTGATGTTTTGTGTTCCATTCTAGACTCCGTGAAAGAGCAATGGACACTCGCGTTTCAAGTCTCACAGCACTTTTCCCTTAAACACTTCTAGGAAGAATCTGCTTCTGTAATCGACTTCACTGTTAATCCTAAACTTTTAATTGAGCATAAACGTGTAGGTCAACAGCAGGAGTGGGTTTTGTTGTGCTCTAGGTTCTGGCTTTTTAGAGAAAACGCGGACATTAATGCTTAAAACAGGATGATGACAAGTGACAGGAGTGCAAAGCAATATATCCCTATATAGTCTCATCCTGCTGGTGAACCACAACAGCCAGAAACCTGTCTTTTGGTTCGATTTAAAGCAGGCATGACTGGCTTCAAAATAAAACCAAATGCGTCACCCCCGGTGTTTTTGTGGGACGTTCTAGACTCTGTGAAAGAGCAATGGACACTCGCGTTTCAGTCTCACAGCACTTAACCCTTAAACATTTCTAGGTAGGCTTCACTTATGTAATCGACTTCACAGTTAGAATTTGTCGGGGCAGAAAATGCACAAGAGTTTCTCACTTCAAAAGAAGGCTCTAGGAGTCAGAGGATAGGCAAACAGAGTAATTAGCTTTACTGCAATAAACAATAATGCAGACTCAAGTCAATTAAACCAAACCGAGTTGAGCCGAGAACAATTTAAAAGTTGTAGTTAATATAATCATTTCTTCTCATCCTAATCTCACTAAAGACAGCTCATTTGCTGCTTATTTAGACTCCTTTCTCCAGCTGGCCCCTTTCAAGTTCCTTTGGAAACCACCAATATTTCTCGTGCTCTGCTTATTTTCTAGCCAGCCTTCAGCTTGCAGGTATTCCCCCCCTCTATGATTTCGGGCTGCCTCTATCTATCATTGTCCCCCTTCTCTGTCTTGCTGATTGATAAGATATTGGTGGTTTTAGCTAAGCTTTCATTAAAAAAGAAATATGGCATGTGCCTTTAACAATTTGCTTGGCATACCTGATTTGTGTTAACACACTAAGTTTAATGCTTATAAGTTTTCATATCTACTTATGCTAATACAAGAATAAAATGACTTTATTTTCCATAAACTAAGCCTTTAATTGAGAGAAGACACGTTGGTCAACAGCAGGATTGGGTACGTTTAGCTCTGGGTTCTGGCTCTTTAGAATAAATGCGGACATTAATACTTAAAACAGGACAGCATGTGGCGGGAATGCAAAACAAAATAGCCCTATATAGTCTCATCCTGCTGGTGAACCGAAACAGCCAGAAACCTACCTTTGGGTTCAATTTAAAGCAGGCATGACTGACTTCACAATAAAGCCAAACGCGTCATCCCCGGTGTTTCGTAGGCCGTTCTAGACTCCGCGAAAGAGCAATGGACACTCACAGCATCAGGAGTCACTTCACTGCGGGGAGCTCAGGGCTTCAGCTTGGGTCCCCACCTTCTACTCCATCACACTAGACATCGAGTCAGAACCTGCAGGCAGTGACCATCTAGCACACAGTGGTCATCCACATCTGCACTGATATCTACAATAACATTTCTATCTAAATCTAAACATATTTATACAAATAGTTTAAGGAAAAGGAAAGTCAATTTGCAAATGAAAAACCTCCATCACTGGATATGTGTAAATGCTGCCCTCTTGTGGTCTCATAGGCAATTTAAATATAAACTTTTCTTACATTTTTTTAATCCTTTTCCAGTCTTTTTAAACATTAAGGCTGTGTTGAACCCTTGGCACAACTAATTTCAGGCCAATCTTAGCCTCTTCTGTTTGCATTTCCTTGTGCTGATTTTCTCTGAAAGAGCTTTACTGGGTTTTCTCTTGAAGAGACTTGACTGGCTGGTGAGGAGGGCACCAGGGTGGTATGGGACATGAGAAGGACCTGTTATGAGGCGTGGAGAGGTGACACACCTGGCAATGAGAAGTTATTGTCATACACCAGTCTGAACAGACAGTGACCACTAGGGGGCAGTTGATACGGTTTATTCCAGGCATGTCAAACATGCGGCCCCCGGGCTGCATGCGGCCCGCATGACAGATCCTAGTTATCACTAAACTTGTACAAAATGATTACTGTCATTTGTGATTGAATCATTCTGCATCTTCGACGTTACTTATTGACTTTTCTTACTTCTGTCTTCTGACAAAAGAGCATTTTCCCATGGCATTACGGTACCAGAAACGTCATCTGCTAGTATAGCCACTAGCCTTGACCAAAGTTAATGAGCCGTGACGTTGCAACTGAAGTGCTAGGCTGCAGCAGCAGGCAGCAGGGGCAGCTTTAGGCATGTGCACCTGCACAGGGCCACCACGCCAATATATATTGAATATAAAACAGAAAGAGAAAATAACGACATAGCTGACGGCAAAGTGGCCGAAAAACATTGTGTTTCTTGTTAATTAGGACGCTGTATTTACTAATGTCGCTAGAGTCGGAGCAGTAAGCTATATGTAGTATTATAACGTTCTGCCGTAAAGAGAATATCTTGATTTTCAAGTTACGGACACGCGCATATAGAAGCATGTCATGAGAACGAGGCGGCTATGCAGTGTCCGCAACGGACTTGGCCATCCGCCGTGTATAAGATACCAAATTGACATTGGTGGGCAAAGGGACCACCGATTCTTTCTCTGTCCAGGGCCGCCATGAGCCTAGAGCCGGCCCTGCTAGGTTACAGTACTGGCTGGGCTGCTGAGACTGGCCACTGGGCAGAACTGACCATCACGAGTAGTAATATTTTCACGTTTTTTTCTGCTCTAGTTTTATGTAATTTTTGTGCTAGTATTGTAACGAACAGTTAGTGAAGACTACAGCTGAAGATCTGAACTGGTGAGTTGTTAACAAATTTTTGTGATTTTGAGTTTGTAAAGTTAGTGTAGGTCAGGGGGCTTTTTGCATATCGGCTTATTTTACAATATAAACTTTGAAATCAACTTATTAAAATAAAATTTTATTTTTGGAGGATTTGTTTTCCAATTTGAATTACTGAGCAGTGAATTCAGTGAGCGTTTTCATGATTTCAGTTCACACGAACAGGACTTTGCGCTGTTCTCTTACAACGTTGAGAATACGCCCGAGAATATCCAAATGGAATTGACTGAACTGCAGTCAGATTCTGAAGGCAAAATACAACGAAGTTGATATGCCAGGCTTGTATGCTTACCTGCCACCCTTGTATGTGCAGATCCGTAAGTTGGCATCGAGAGTATTGTCTATGTTCGGAAGCACTTAACTTTGTGAGAAATTGTTTTCGTTAATGAAAGCTACCAAAACTCCACATCACTCAAGACTTACTGTCGAGCACCTTTCATCCCACATAAAAGTTGTAGCTGCAGAAGATTTCAAGCCTGATATTGACAAACTGGTTACTAACAAGAGATGCCAAGTGTCGGGACAAAAGAAATAGATCTCGCACTGTAAGACTCCTATATAAGCAATGAATATAATATAATAATATAAGGACCTAGCTAAGAGGCTAAGACTCTTAATTGTACGCTGTGGAAATAAATTGATTTTCTTTAAACTTTAAGTGTTACATTTTTAAAAGTTTTCAGTATTGGAAAGAAAGCTACAGTAACTTTGTATAATAGTATAACAGTATTTGTTACAGTGCGGCCTGCTGACGTATGTATGGCAGTCGAAGCAGCCCACCAATGGTAGTGAGTTTGACATGCCTGGTTTATTCTGTACTGCACCACAGAGGAGTCCATGTTCTGTTAGTTATTTTCAGGAAGGTATACCCAAAGTTTAACAAGAAGATATATGTATTATTATAGGATTTCATTATAATGTATTGCTTTTTATTAACTTGGGGTCAAATTTAGTATGTACTATCAATTGGTTATAGAGCATTGAGGGCATGTTAATTTCATTTCTACATATATCACAATTCTGAAAACAAAACCTTCAAATATTATCCCAATATGAGCAATTTGTACAATTCAAAAACAGTTTAGTTTATTTATGAGAGGGTGCTGAGCCGTCACCTATGGCCATGAACTATGCGTATTGACTGAAGCACTAGATCGCAGATATGAGGGGTGGAAATGAGTTTCAGGGTGTCTGGGCTCAGCCTTCGAGATGGGGTGAGGAGCGCAGATGAGATGTTTCTGATAGGATGCCTTCTGGATGCCAGCCTGGGGAGATGTTTCAGCCATGTCCAACCTTGAAGGGACCTCGGGGAAGACCAAGGTTGGGTGGGAATGAGTTGGTGTCCCTCTGGGGGATTTTGGAGCAGGTGGCAGGGAAAGATAATTCTCGGTGTCTTTGCTTAGTCTGCTGTCCCAATGACCCAGACTAGATTCGCTGCAGAAAATCAAAGAGTGGGTGGATAATTTTACCACGGAAAAAGTTAAGGATTTTTTCAGTGATCAGATGTAGGCTAAGTAGTGTAGTAACCCCTGAAATACGACATGGATTACTGTGCTCTGATGGCTAACAAACACACACACGTCAAACATACACTGGGGCTAACGCAGAGTTGGCAGTTCACCTAACCTGTTTGTCTTTAGACATTGGGAGGAAAACAGAGCACCCGAAGCAAACACATGCAGGCACGGGAAGAACAGACAAATTCCTTAGTGTGATGCAGCAGCAAAACCACTGCGCCAGTGGGCTGTCTTGTCAGCCTGGATGTCACATTTTAAAATGCTGATATCAGAATTAGGTAACTTAATATCAATTTTTAATACGCCAATATCTTGTCATTGTCATATTTTAAAAACATGCAATACCAGAAAATTGAATTTTGATATCAAGAAAGACTATTCAATTCTGAAAAGGCTTCCCATATGCAAATCCCATTCTCCATCCATCCAGCCATCCATTATCCAACCTGCTATATCCTAACTAAATCCTATTGGATAGTCTTAGCAGCCTATCGGGATCTAGTACTAGGCGGGGTAATCCCGCCCCCTCTTCGCTTATTGGGTGCAGTCAGACTATGTGGAAAATTAGTGGAAAACAGGCTCAGCTGTGCGGGGGGCGTCGCCTTCTGCCTTTCACGCTGACCGGTCTTAGGAAACACTAGAAGTTCTTTAATGTTTTTGCTATGAACTTTACTGGTTTAACAAAATTATTAAAGTTTAGTTGAGGTGGGGGGGGCCGGGACCAGCTTGCTTTCCTAATTTTTAAACCTAAGCCAGAAGCAAGAAAAATTTGGGTCACATCAGCAACGCGAAACAAGTAATTGTTGTTATTATTATTATTTGTATTATTTTGTATTATTACAGTAAGTGAGTCAGATGGAATTCTGCATCATCGCCTGGGCTGCTGTGGTTGTTGAAGCTAACAGAAGATGGTCATCCGAATGAGCCGTCAGCACCGAAGATCAGGTGACAGGTGACAGCCCACGCAGAGCTGCAACTGAGCATAAATATGTTAAATTGGGACAAGTGGACAAATGTCTAATCTTCTGACTGGCACGCATTGTTTCAGTTACTTGGACGTGTGCGATGTGCATGACAGGCATGCCGTTTAGTTTTGAAGTGAGGTGTCTGCATATCCATTATGTTAGTAAGGAAGGCTTCTTTTCGGTAACTAAGCCGTGGTAGCAGTCTTACATTTTGACCTATAATAAGTGATGGCGCTGTCCAGAAGACAGGGGTGTGTCAGTGGACAGGTCGAGCTGTTAGATCTCGGGTTGTGTGTTTGAAGTGATCTTTCCAGATTCCAGTAACCCTGCTTTGCAGTACGAAACACTTAAGGTGAGTTTCCACCCACAGTTTCCAATTTGGCATACAAGGGTAGAAGCCGAGGTCACTTACTGACTGAAAAACTGTACTTCATTTATTGTTACAAGGTAGTAATCAAATCGACATGCGACATCTCCCGTTTTGAGGCCCCACACCAAAGGGGAGGCCAGTCACCACGAACTGGGACTTCTCAATTGAGCACACCGCTCTTCTTTAGAATTGTGAAGCACACCACCAAGTTACGGGAGAACATGCGGACTGCACTCGGATCACATGGTGTGTTTGAGTCAAGACTCCATGAACTCTGCCTCCTTCGAGATGCCCTGGACTTGTTTCTGTTCAAGTTGCTTTGACCCGTTAGGAGCCTTAAATAAAGGAACTGTTTTGTTAATAATATGTTTAAGTAACTGTTTTATTTGAATGGGTCTCATGGATGGGAAACAATGTTTATAATGCCGCAAGTTCATGATCAACCACTATTGACATAAATAACAATTTTATAGCCCTCCTTTCATGCTCTAGTGCTTTTGTTGTTCTGCGTATTAAATGTGATTTACCTGATTTTGCAGCAGCTTTTTGTTTATATATTTAGTGCTGTACTGTTAGGTTTTCCCGGTCAGTGTCTCGCGCGCTCACACGTCGGTGTGTCGGCTCTGCGAGCCAATGCCTCGCCTTGTATTACAGGTCACCCAGGTGCCTTGTCGCACTCTATAGCACTCCGGGCTGAGGTGCAGTAGAGACCCCCTAATGGCACAGGCCGCTCATTACAGTACCCAGGGGGTATTAATGCGCCATTGCAGTTGTTAAACACGTAACCTTTGTTCTCGTTCTTCTTCTGAATGTAAACAGCATTACACCACAATACGTAACGTTTGCTATTAAACCGGACCCAAGACAAAAGCAAAAATGAATAAATAAATAAATAAATAAAGAGGGTTACAGAAGCCCACCGTTACATTTCCTTTCCCAGACCAATGCTCATCTAAAAAGTTTTTGCTGTTATTTATTTTTTATGCCTGTATCATGAAAAGGTAATTGGGTTCAAATTTTGCAGCATGTTGGGGGTGCGGAAGGACGAAAGCAGTAAGAGACTTAAGGATAGCAAGAAAATAACCATTTAGCTAAGGACTAATAAGAAGAGGCATGTTTTTTTTTTATTGAGGAGGAATTAGGGTTTACAAATAATATATTTTTTTAAATTTATTTTATTGTAATCATTCCATACAGATAGATACATTTTTACAAAAAATAGGATTGAAAACAAATCAACCCCCACCCCTGAGAAAGACAGCATAGCCAAGCTTGTAAAAATACATAAATTGATGAGTTTAATAGGCGGATAAATATAAATGGAGAGGAAAAAGAAATGGGAAGAGATGCTACTTCCTCAGTGCTTTAAGAGCTATTTCTAAAATATTATTGATTAGATCCTGCCAGGTTTTGAAAAAGTTCTGCACAGATCCTCTAACTGATAATTTGATTTTTTCCAGTTTCAGATAATATAAAACATCAGTTACCCACTGACTTAAAAGAGGAGAGTAAGGATTCTTCTAGTTTAGCAAAATAAGTCTGCGTGCTAATAGTGAGTGAAGGCAATCACAGTTTGTTTGGTCTTCTATGCTTTAAGCCAATCTGGAAGAACACCAAACACAGCTGTTAATGGGTTAGGAGGGATTGTGACACCGAGGCTGTCTGAAAGGCACTTAAAAATTTTTGTTCAGATTTGGTGTAGGTCCAAAACATGTGACCCAGATTGCAGGTTGGATCTTGCCCTGGAAACACTTTGGACAGTTTTAAGCGAGACAGATGTGCTCGATATATAATTTTGAGTTGAATAATTGTATGCTTTGCGCATATGGACCTCGAGTGAATTCTCTGCATTGCTACTTTCCAATCCTTTTCTGATATGTTGAGTGATATATCTTTTTCCCATTGTCCTCTTGGATCTTTGAAAGGGAGGGACTGTAAAATAATTTTATATATTGCAGAAATGCTGTCTGAGTCCTCGAAACTGAGCAATATTTTTTTCAGCATACAGAAGGGTGCGAGATGAGGAAAATCGGGCAGGTTCTGTTTAACAAAGTTTCTAATTTGAAGATAGTGAAAAAAATGTGTTGCTGGAAAGTTACATTTGGAGTGTAATTATTCATAGGATGCAAAGATGTTGTCTATATAAAGATCTCTAAGCAATTTCATCCCAAATGTTTTCCAGATATTAAAAACTGCATATGTTTGCAAGGGTTGAAAAAGGTGGTTCTCATGCAGAGGTGCCACAGATAAAAGATTCTCAATCTTAAAATTCTTTCTACATTGGTTCCATATTCTGAGTGAGTGAAGCTCAATTGGGTTATTAGTATATTGGCGATAACTTGCATTTATTGGGGCACAAAGCAGGGAATATAAAGAAGTACTGTGGGATTTTATCTCTATTACTGACCACGCCTGTGTATGTTCATCTATTTGTGTCCAGGTTTTTATAGCTTGTATATTTGCTGCCCAGAAATAAAACTGAAAGTTAGGTAGAGCCATGCCACCTTCTGCCTTAGGTCTTTGTAGGGTTGCTCTTTGGATATGTGGATGTTTTGAGTTCCAAATAAGTGAGGTTATGGTTGAATCTAATTGCTTAAAAAATTATTTATTGATGTTTATTGGAATGTTTTGAAATAAAAAGAGAAGCTTAGGAAGGATATTCATCTTAACAGCGATAATTCTTCCAGCTAGAGTATGATGAAGAGTTGACCATCTATGCAAGTCTTGCTTAATTTTTTCCATATAGACGGCAAAATTTTGTTGATAAAGAGCTTTATGTTTACTTGTGATATTTACCCCTAGGTATTTAAACTGATCTGCAATGAAAAAAGGGAAGGTGTCCAATCTGATATTGTATGCTTGAGAATTCACTGGAAAAAGCACACTTTTATTCAAATTAATTCTGAGACAAGAGATCTTTTGAAATTCTGTGAGTGCTGTTAAGACTGCAGGCACAGTATTTAGTGGGCCTGATATATACAGTACCATATCATCTGCATATTGAGAAATTTTCTGTTCTGTTTCTGATAATCCCCTTTATCTGATAAGCATTCTGACAGTTAACTGCCAGTGAGTGGTTCAATGGTGACTGCAAATAGCAGTGGTGACAAGGGGAATCCTTGTCTGGTACCACGTTCTAGTTTAAAGTAGTCTGAACAAAGGTTGTTAATACAAACTGAAGCTTCTGGATTGATATACAGTAGTTTGATCCATGCACAAATGTTCGGGCCAAACCCAAATTTCTCTAATGTAGTGGAAAGGTAGTTCCATTCAATCGTGTTGAATGCTTTTTCTGCATCCAACGATAATAATATCTCTGGGGTGTTTGATTTTGCTGGTGAATATATTACATTAAACAGGCATCGAAGACTGGAAGCTTAGTGTCAGCCTTTAATAAATCCAGTTTGATCTTGTGATATTACTGAAGGCAGCACTTTCTTCATCCTTCTAGCTAGGACTTTGGAGAGTATCTTAACATCATTATTTAGAAGTGAAATTGGTCTGTATGATGCACATTGTAATATTTCCTTATTTTGTTTAGGAAAGATGGTGATTAATGCTTGGCAAAGAATTTGAAGTAGAATTTGATTGTCTCTAGCTTCTGTAAAAGTTGCTAATAAGAGGGGAGCTAGCTGAGTGGAGAATTTCTTATAAAATTCTACAGGGTAGCCATCAGGGCCTGCTGCTTTCCTGCTTTGAAATGACTTTATAGCATCTAGTAATTCTGATAGCGCCAGAGGTTTATCCAATTCCTCTGCACTAGGAGTATCTATTTGTGGTATCTGTAATGCATCCAGAAATGTATTAGATTGTGTGTTGTCTTCTTTAAACTCAGTAGAATATAAGGATTTATAGTAGTCTCTAAATGTGTGCATTATATTTTTAAGGTCAATGATTTTATCTGCGTTCGTGTTGGTCATTGCTGTAATTGCATTGCGAACTTCTTGCTTGTGGATTTTTTGAGCTTATTAGCTTTCTCTCCATGTTCATAGTAATGATGTCTTGATTTAAAAATGAGTTGTTCAGTTCCTTTGGTTGTTAAGAGCCTCACTTGAACACCTGGCATGTTCTTCATCAGTTCTTGCAATTTCCCTGGTTAGCTCTGATACCTTCTTGGTTTCTAATTTATTTCTGTGGGAAAGATATGAAATAATCTGTCCTCTTAAGAAGGCCTTTAAGAGTTTACCAGAGTATTCCTGCAGAGACCTTTGAGGATGTATTAGTCTCTAGGAAGAAACTGATTTGTTTGGATATGAATTCTGTACAGTTCTCGTCTGCTAATAGAAGTGGGTTAAGACGCCATCTGCGAGATGAGTGTGTGGGGCATAATGATTTTAGCTCCAAGATCAGAGGGGCATGGTCGGAAATAACAGTAGCGTCGTACATGCAAGATTTAATCGTAGGCAAAAAATTATTATCTATAAAGAAATAATTAATTCTTGAGTAGCAATGATGCACTGGTGAGTAGAAGGAATATGTTCTTGAGTTTGGGTTTAGAAACCTCCAGGGGTCTGATAGGCTGTGGTCATTTAAAAATTGTGTAATTGTCTTTGCAGTGTTAGATGTCATCCCCCAGTGACAGAATAGATTTTTAAATATCTTTTGTTAATTGATTTTATTTCAAAAAGTAACAGTGTACAGTAAAACAGGCACAATTTGTATACCAAATAATTTCAAAATTAATTCAGAACAAACAGAAAATTTTAATTATAAAAGAGGACAGAGATGAAACAAAACCTAACAAAACTTGAAGTTGTTGTTTTCCAGTATTTACCTTTATTTAGTGCTTTATGTGAATATAATTTTGTATCTAATATTGTATATTCTGTGATGCTTTTTCTAAATTCCTTTAAACGCTCTTTGAACATGGGAAAGGCGCTATATAATTAAAATGTACTATTATAATTATTATATTTTTGTAGTTTTTATTTACCTCACTTTACAAATGCATAATGCTCAGTTTTTTTATTATGACTGACTATTAAAAGTGACTTTTGGCTTCTGTTTTTCTTCTTTTGCAGGTCATATTTACTTCTGATGATGGTAGGGGGCGGATTCGAACCCACTGCCTATTTTATCTTGGCTGGAGGCTCAGAAGGTGTTTATCCTAAAGAGATGCTCTTTGAGCCCTTTTCGTTTCGGAGATTCAGCACTTTTAACAATTCATCTCTCCGTCCACACGTCAACTAGAAGAGAGAGTCTTTCTGTTCGTCATTCTTCTGGGTCCTCCTTCACTCGGGGCTCCCTTTCGGTCGCTCTCTGTTTAGGGACCGACTCGTTTTTGCCTGTCGGTGGCCGGCCTCAATCGCGGCGTCGTATGCTTGTTTCGCTATGCCACCACGGGGGTCCCCTTTAGAAGAAGGGTATAGAAATCATTTATAGCGTTAATTCTTCGGTGGCCACAGCAAATGAAGAGGCTGTTTTTTATGTTAGTCGCTGGTATGATTTGGGGGCAGACCCGCACATTTCTACCTTGCATGAGTGGTCCAACCGGTCGAGCTACCGAGTCTGACTGGCTAGTACGTTGACCAGACGCATTTAATGTTAGCGACAAGTCTGCGGACCCCTTAAATAAATGGCTTGGCCCCTTATCCCTGCTGGAGAGGACAACGCTTGAACCCTGAGCCTTTTCTTTTTACCGGGAGAACTGAATCGGCATGTCTAGCTCGGTGAGCTAATCCTCCTGTTGTATAGAAGAAATATTCTATTGACAGAATGTAGGGCGCTACAAATAAACGAACACTTTGCACTTTCGGCAGCTGATCCCTCCGTTAGCGCTTCGGGTTCTTCTTCTGCTGCTGGAGTCGCATGTTTGTTTCGCTATGCCACCACGGGGTCATCTGTAGAAGACTGATATAGAACTCATTTATACCGTTAACTCGTCGGTGGCCACAGGAAATAAAGAGGGGGATTTTTATTGTAGATGCTGCTATGATGTGGGGGCAGACTCGAACCCGCACTTAGCTACCGAGTCTGACTGGGTAGTACGCTGACCAGACGCATTTAATGTTAGCGACAGGTCTGCGGACCGTTTAAATAAATGGCTTGGCCCCTTATCACGGCGGGAGAGGACGGAGCTCGAACCCTGCACCTCCGCTTTTTAGCAGGATAGCTGAATCGGCTCGTTTATCTCGGTGAGCTAATACTCCATTTGGAAGTAATCAGAAATCTCTTTTATCATTGACAAAATGCAGGGCGCTGCAAATAAATGGACAGTTTACATGTTATGTGAGGTATATCATATGGGGTAGTAGGCTGGGCTTGAGCTTAGGACCTTCTTCGGTCTTTTTGAACCGCGTGGCCGGTTCGGGTCCCTCTGTTTTTACGATGTCGCACTGCCTTTAGCGGCCTACACTATAAAGTATTTTTTATTGCCAACCCCTTCTAATAAAGACTCTATTTTCTATATTAATACCCATTTACGGGGTTTGGGATTCCAACTCGCGCGTTACATCAGTGATCTACCCGGTTGAGCTACGGCAATCGACTCACCACGCTGACGGTCACTCGTGCTTTACTGTATACCACAGACAGGTCAGCGGACCCCTTAAATAAAGGGGTCCTTTACTACATACACCTGGACTGGCCGGTATTGTAGCGGGTGAGTTGAATTAACCCGTTTATCGGGGGGAGCTAATTCTCTGCTGCGAAGTGTTTAATATTGATGGAAGTTGGAGTGCACTGCATGTAAACTGGCAATTAAGAAATAATGTGAAGTAAATCCTACATGATGGGTATGGGGGCTTGGATTCGGGGCTTTCTTGTTGGGAAGAGCGCTTAACCTCCTGATCTATCCGCCCACCCTTTGGTAACCTCAATGTGTCCCAAGTGAGGTGCGGCACCGGACGACTCAAAGGGCGCTCAGCAGTCGACGCGGGGACGAAATCTGCTCGTTACTATCTGTTAATGTAAACCGAATAGCAACAGCAGTCCGAGGTAAACATTTTTCAAATCCTAGCGTTTTGCTTTTTAAAGGGGTCTGTAAATGTCGCCTTGGATAAAGGGGTCAGTCAAATAATAACTAATAATACGCCCGTTGTGGTGTTGTGATTACAGAATCCCAGTTTGATATTCCATCCATCCCTGCGGTTGTATGAGCTCAAATCCCCCCACTAATACGGTGGGACCTCCAGCGATTGAATTCAACTGCCTGCGCTGCAACTGAGGAGCCAATTGTGTCTCGCCTTGTGTGAAGAGTTCAGTAAATATTAATAATTTAGCTCGCGACTTTAATGATGAAGTCAGTAAGAATGAGGCGATTGAAGAACAGTAACCTGGCGCTTCTGTTTTTAATCCATTGTTCATCTTTGTGTTTCTTATGTTTATTTAGTGTTTTATGTAGATGTTGTTTTGTATCCCATTTTATATATTTCCTGTTGTTTATTTTGTAAAACACTCTGAGCATTGGAAAGGCACTATATAAATAAAATGTATTATTATTATTACATTTGTGTAATGTTTAGCATTTGCCTCCCTTTTGCAATGCAAAATAGTCAGTTTTCTTTATTATTATTGTTGTTGTTATTAAAAGTAAGCAATTGGTGTCTGTTCTTTCTTCTAATAAAGGACGCAAAGCAGTTTTTCTTTTGATGAGGGTAAGAGGAGAAATTTGAGCCCACCGCTTCCTGGGTGGTGGTCTGGTGCAGAGCTGCTCCCTGGACCCTCGTTGCACTGGAGCTGCCACACTTTTAAGAACCAATCTGTCTGTTGACGCTGCAAATAAAAGACAGAACAATGCTTACCATCATTCTTCTGGACCCCTTCGACTCGAGCTCCATTGCAGGTCCAGCTCATTGTCGGGGGTCGTTCTGTCAAAGCCTTAACCCCTACGCCAGCATACCCGAGCTAAACCGACTTAAAGACTTCGTGCGGCTGACGGTCGGCTGAATTCGGATCTCCTTATAGATGACGCTGTCTGGGCCGCCCGGCAGGGGGTGTCACTTCACGTGGCCCTTCCAGCACCATCTTCTTTTAACAGACCCGTTGAGGGTTCCGACAAAATGTTGTCACTTCTTGTGAGTTGTTATTGTTGATCTATTATTTTTTCATGAGATCTTAGCTGGGTGATTTCTTTTCTATTTAATGACGAGAGTGAGTGTATCACGTGCTGTAAAGCGGGTCCTACATCCGAATGGGGTACTTTAAAAGATTTTAAAAATTTTCCTTTTAGGTCCCCCATCCTACCCTGTGATGGTTCTGTTCCCAATGCTTGCTGCAATCGGCACCAGTTCCTCTGGCCAGGATAAAGCAGGTGTAGACGATACATGGATGGTCCCTGTTCGTCTCTTAGGTTCGCACCTTCTCTCTGTGTCTTTTATCGCAGTACTTTGAACTGGCAAAGACGTTATGGCTGGAGACACAAGCAAGGGTGTAGCCAGCCAGGCTTTATTTTGAGCTATCATTTGGAAGCAGCAAGATCACCCCACATATAAACACCTATTTTAGATTTATTTTTGATATATCCCGATGTAGACTGTACTTAATCTATCCATTCTGAAACTTTCAAAGTGTGTTTTTTCAGGGATGTCTTATTTTGCTTATTTTTTAAAATACCGTAGAAGTCCCTACATGAACTGTGTTAATAACAATAATAGCAGAAATAAAGATTACAGTTTTATACATTGCATTTATACAACCATTCCATGTACATGAAATAGTGAACATTTCTTACAGGTACGCCAAGTCAATGAGAGAGACGGTACAGTAGGCTTTGACCACAGGCGCATCTTCAAAATACACACAACGGAAAACAGTATTTATTTACTGCGATGTTGTATATCTTCCACAAGAGGGCAGCAAGATGGCAATTTTGCCTTTTGTCGTTTATCATCATCATTTACCAGTACTCTCGTTTCTTTCTTAGTTTCTGTCTTTTTTATTTCATATAACACCTTTCATAGATGACAATATTGTATACTACTTAATGAAGGTCTATTCGTTCTTTCTTCTTTTTCTTTGATATAGCGTCTTTTATATTGGACACTTTTATGGCGCTCTTAAAAACCTTCAATACAGTATTTCATTTGTTCATATGGCTCCTTTCGCACTGGGTACTATTATATAGTGCTTAATGACTGTTCCAACATTCTTCATTAGTTTCTTCTTTTCAGAATATTACCTGTTAGTGTGGACACTAATGTATGGCACTTGTATCACATGCAATTATTCTTAGTTAGAAAGAGTCATTTTATTTGACCAAAAGCGCATCTTCTAAAAATAATTTTTATGGAATTTTCTACGGCTACCAGAAGATGGCGACAAGACGTCAACCATCTCATTTTCATATTGGACACTATTAAATACCTGTTAAGGTCTGTTAATATTTCTTTCCTTTATCTTTTATACTGGATGCTATTATATAGATAGATAGATAGATAGATACTTTATTTTTTAGACAGATAGATTGATAGATAGATAGATACTTTATTAATCCCAAGGGGAAATTCACATAATCCAGCAGCAGTAGCACTAAATGACCTTTCTATCATTCTTTTTTACTTTCGGTCTTTTTCATATAGTGCCTTTCAAAGTGGACATTAATGTATAGCAGTTGTAGCACACAATGATATGCTGAGTATTTGAGAGATCTTTCTTTACCATGGGTATATCTTCTTGCAGTATTTATGAACTGCATCTTTGTATTTCAGCCACAAGAGAGCGACAAGATGAGAACTTTACCTTCTTTTTTTTGTCATCATCATTCCCCATTACTATCATTTCTTTCTTACTTTCTTTTTTTTTTTTTTTATTAATTTTATTACAATCCATACAAAGGAATCAAGTTTTTACAAAGAGAAAAATTAAGAACAGATCGATCCCCACCCCTGAGAGAGAGAGCAAGCCAAACGGCGTTAAATTTAAGGCTTGGAGACATACCTAAATTAATAAATTCTCTGTGCCTTTTGAACTTATTTTAAAATATTACTGATTAGATCCTGCCATGTTTTGAAAAAAGTCTGTACGGATCCTCTAACTGAGTATTTGATTTTTTCCAACTTCAAATAATATAACACATCGGTTTCCCACTTTCTTACTTTCTGATTTTCTTCTTTCATATGGCACCTTTCATACAGGACAGGCTGTGTTGTTGATGAGGCACTTCCCGGTTCAGATGTGCCACTTAAGAGTATTGAATTTTCACTGCCCACCTCATTTCCTTCTTCGCTCCCACTTTCACTGTCCGTTGTAGCAGATAATGTGTCGTAAGGTCCTGGCTGATCCATTCCTTCACCTCTCTCCTCAAGCTCATCTCCAAACCTTTTTTTAGAATGTCCAATATGCCATAGGATTATCATCCATTTAATATTTCAAAAGGACTAAAATATATTTATGTCGTCTAGCCAAGGGCTCTTGGGGTCCTACAAGGTCAACCCCAATTCACTCAAAGGGAATATGAATAAGGCGAATGGGGTCTGGTGGAGCTTGGTCCATTTTAGGAGTTTGACTCAATTGACAGTCCAGGCAGGAAGTGCAAAAGCATCAAACCTCCTCATTAATCGCTGAATCAGAGCTTAATGTGCTCTAGAGTCTTTTCAGTTCCCAAATGGGCTCATAGAAGATGGGTGTGTGCTAGTTCACAGACTTGCCACCAGTAAGACTGCAGCACTAACAGCAATGATCATACCTCTCCCTCACACTTGACTCCTCAATAGAGAAGACTGTAATTTAGGGCAAAGTGTGGGTCCTGTGGAATAGGATGCTGAGTGTGTTGGAAATTAACCAGAATGACTGCATTTTTCGCCAACTTAATGGAATCATCATTCCATTGCTCCTCTTTTAAGGAGGCCAGAGTTTACCTGACTTGAAATTGTAATGTAGTGAGAGGATCAGCGTCAATCTCAATCAAAATGGTTTCATCCTGAGACTTGTCTTGCGACGTTCAAGGAGTCACCACATCACACTGAATGGCCACATGAATTCTCAAGGCCGGCTGTAAACATGGCATGGAGGCAGCTTGTGATGAAATATTCCCATCTGCTACTAGGCCCAAAAATGTCTTAGGAGTGGGTTGTGTAAAACCACTTTTAATGTCAGACAAGTCTCGCCACAGTATCACCGGATATGGAGGATTCCGGAGGACTGCTACTGTGAGTGTTTTAAGTGAGCCCTCATATTTGATGAAACCTGTACCATCAGATTTCATGGTGGATACAGGTCAGACTGATCTTACAATCCAACCACTGTTGCTGTAACACAAAATGGCAAGCAAAAATGGAAATGTTAATGGCAGAATCTATTGAAGCTGTCACCTTATGCACATTAACTAGTTCCACTCCTGTGCAGGCAAGAGAAAGAGGGTTAGCAAGTGCATAAAACCCTTTTCCTTTCATCCAGCTACATTCCATGAGCTCGCTGAGTTAAGGGCAGTTGGGGGTATGGTGTGCCAAACGTCCCCGCATTTGAAACAGAACGGGGGTTTGTGTGCTTGTACTTCGGCTTCCACACGGTCTCCATGCTGCGGCGCACGGGCTCTTCATTAAGAACACGTCCTGTCCTGGTTTGGCGTTTAGACCATTCTGCTCTCTCATAGCTGCCCAGTGATGTTCTGTGGTGAAGATGGAACCCTCTATATGTTTTAACAGATTGCTGCTGGACCAGCTGGGTAAGTTAATCGGGAAGGGCATTTATTAGGAGATCAAAAGAGATTTGCTCAAGGAGTTGTTGCAAGTCGTTTACAACTGGCTGTAGCCAGTGTCCTGCCTTGCTTCACAAATCAGTCCTGTGAACGTGTTGGCTTCTCTGGGTCAAATTGCCATTCTTGACGAATCTTTACCTGCTGGTCTGGGGAAACACCATACCTTTTAAGGACCTCAGTCTTCAGAGCAGCAAAATTGGTGACTGCCTCCTCCATGAGGTCATAGTAAGTCTTCTGTGCTTCCCTCTTTAGGAACGGTGCTATTATGTTAACCCATTCCTCACACTTCCAGTGATTCCTGTTGGCTATACGTTCAATTATTAAAAAATAAGATTCAATATTGTTGTTACTCTGGAGGGACAGAGCGCACACCTTGTTGGACAGTGACACGTGCTTTCGCTTGCGCCTCGGATTCTGCATGCTGCATTCATTATTCTCCCCCACCTGGAGTTTCAGGGTCAGGAGCTTTGAGGCCATATTAAGCAGAATTGTGTTGAGGTCCTGCTCTTGGCTCATCTTTGGAGCAAATCCTACTGAATATGCCAACTGTGGAAATAAAGAGCAGAAGAAACAGAATGAAGTTTGGGGTAGCCAGCCCATATACTTGGCAACAAGTAGGTTGAGTAAAAAAAATGGCCTTTACTGACTAGAGTCCTAAACAGAACAGAGTAATAGTGTTAAAAATGGCGGTTATAGGAGAACTGGTGGAACTGGAACCGGAACTAATGTTAGTGAAGGTGGAACTGGAAGTGACGTCCTTAGACGCAGGCAAGGCAGGATTTCCTTCAGCTGATCTGCAGAGGAAAGAGAGGAAGGATCATTGCACACTGCCACACCCTGACATTTAATTACAACCATTTGAGCCCTTTAGATGCCTCCCATGCGCATATGTAAGAATATATATATATATATATATATATATATATATATATATATATATATACAGTATATATATTCAATTAAAAAAATTAACTAATTAATTGCATAAATGTCATCATCATGTGTAATCACATCTAACATTAAAACATGTTATTACAATTGCTAATGCATTGCACTTCTTGATTCACTATCACCACATCATCCAACCTTCTCTCATTCTCTTTATTCATCAGTCACTCAAAGTACTCTTTCCACCTGCTCAACACACCCTCCTCGCTTGTGAGTACGTTTCTGTCTTTATCCTTTATCACCCTAACCTGCTGCACATTGTCACAGATGGCAGGGATCCTTGTGCGGCCGGGACGCCTCTTCACTGTATGGACCAGGGGAGCAAGCCTGGTCAGAACAGTACCTCCTCCGGGACGCTAGATGACAGCCCCCCTGGTGGGAGTGGTTCCCATAGGGCTCCATGTGAGATGGAGTTCCCTACAACCCTGTTGGAATCTGGGGGTGCCGCCAGGGGGTGCTGCAGTTGTTCCTGAGCCCAGGTGGGTGGTTCTTCCACACCCGGAAGTACAGCTGGAAATAGGTCATTAAACACCCGGAGCACTTCCTTGTGGGATATAAAAGGAGCCAGCAGCCACCACACTGAGAGCCAGAGTCGGAAGAAGAGGGACTAAGCTTGCCGGAGAGGAGTGTTGAAGATAGAGGGTGAAGAAAGGAAAGTATTGTGTGCAGTGTTGTGCTTTGGACTGTGTTGTGAGCTCGTGGGGACAGGGAAGACTTTCCACATGAGCGAAAACGAAAATAAAAGCACTTTATTTTAGTAATGTGCCTCTATTGTCTGTCTGTGTCGGGTTAAGTGTTGGTACAGCGACATCTACAGTCACAACATCTTTCCCAGCTCGGTTCCTCGGTCTAGCCAATTGTTACAGTTCCTTTTCTCCCTCCTTAGTGTACAACGTCTTCTACAACTCATTATACTCCTTTTCTTTAGCCTTTGCCTCTCTCTTCACCTTACACCTTAACTCCTTGTACTCCTGTCTACTTTCTTCATCTCTCTGATTATCTCGCTTCTTCTTTGCCAACTTCTTCTTCTGTATACTCTCCTGTACTTTCTGCTCCCTCAACTCAAAGTTGAAGCCTTCCTTTTTCAGCTTCCACCATTTGATCCTTGGCTCTGCGCTCACTCTCCTCCTCTTTTTGATCTTCAACATCATCCTACAGACCACCAGCATATGCTGCCAAACTACACTTTCCTCTGCCACCACTTTGCAGTCTTCAGTCTCGTTCAGATTGACCCTCCTGCATAGGATATAATCTACCTGTGTGCATCTTCCTCCACTCTTGTACTTCACCCTATGTTCCTCCCTCTTCTTAAAATACCATGTTTCACAGAAAATAAGACCTACTCCAAAAATAAGCCCTAGTCAAGTTTGTCAGCTGAAAAGTAAGGTGCCTAAGGCCAGGTTTATACTTCACGCAATGCGATGTGTGTGCCCGAAATATCCATTAAATTCCAACGACACCTTGCCACAATATCTCTGAAAAGGATGTTTAATGATTACATCCATCAATTCAGGGATACACCCATTCCAGCAGCATCAGCGCAAGACAGAAAGAAAATCTCTGGATGGGGCATCATCTCAATGTGAACACAAGCACACACATACACTGGTGTCATTGTAGCTTCACCAAATCCCCAAACCTTCATGTCTTTAGATGGAAAACTGAGCACACTGTGGAAACCCACCAGAAAAAGATGCAAACTCCAGACAGGGATCACAAGGGATGGGACTCACTGCGAGACAGCAGTGCTACTGTTCTGCCACCATGCCACCCCACATGTGTAACTATTAGCAGTATTCATTATTTAAACAAAGTTGACGATTTGTCTGTAAAATGTAACATGCATATTGTTAATGCATTTCATCATGAAAGTGATATCAAGTATAAATTTAAGAATTCTAAATGTGCAGAGAGCTGGAATATTATATATTTAATGCGTTTTGTGTGGCGATGCTGCTTGCCACTGCTGTCAACAACTAGGTTGGTTTTAAGATGATGTTGACGACGGTCTGCTTTAATGATAAAGTAAACTACGAGGTTAAAGTGGGCATTTCGAGGTTAAAGCCAAAATTTCCACTTTAATCACAAAATAGACATTTTCATTGTGTCCTTGTTTTTTTTTCTCTGTGGCTCAAATACAACGCTGTACATTCTGATAGTATTGTAAAGGTGCAAAAAAAAGATGACACAGAAGATGGTATGTGAGACTTTTAAAATGTATTGTGTCATTACTTTCGGGAATATATAACACTTGAATATCAAAGCACCACAAATGCATCTGAATGTCTGCATTTTGCTTCACCACATCGAACCATTCATCAAACATCGAAGTGCACCTCGACCCTGGAGTATCCTAAAAGCGGCTGGAGCAGCAAAAAATCCATCCATCCATCCATTCATTATCCAACCCGCTATATCCTAACTACAAGGTCACGGGGGTCTGCTGGAGTCAATCCTAGCCAACACAGGGCGCAAGGCAGGAAACAAACCCCGGGCAGGGCGCCAGCCAACCGCAGGTAGCAAGAAATTCAGGCTGAAATTCAGGGTTTGAATGTGGAGAGTTATGACAATATTCCAGAAGAAGATGACATGACTGTATTTGGATAAATGTATATTGTTGTACATGAATAAATATAAGATACCCCCCGGAAATAAGCCCTAGTGCATCTTTTGGAGCAAAAATTAATATAAGACCCTGTCTTATTTTCGGGGAAACACGGTATGTATTAACCACAGCCATCTTCATCCTTTTTGCAAAATCCACTATCATCTGATCTTCTTCATTCTTCTCCTTTATACCATACCTGCCCATAACCTCCGCATCCCCTCTGTTCCCTTCACCGACATGTCCATTGAACTCCACTCCAATCACCAGTCTATGTCCTTTGAGTACACTGTCCATCACTTCATCCAACTCACTCCAGAAATCTTCCTTCTCATCCATCGCACACCCAACTTGTGGGGCAAATGCATTAACAACATTCATCATAACAACTCCAATTTCCATCTGCATAATCATCACTTTGTCTGATGCTCTTTTCGTCTCCAAAAACACTCTTGACATACTGTTCCTTCAGAATGACCCGTAACCCATTTCTTCTTCCATCAACACCATGATAGAACAATTTGAATTCACCTCTGACCTTCCTTCACATCAACTAACTCTCTCCCCTTACCGGTCATACTGGCAACATTCAAAGTTCCAATCCTGAGTTCCACTCCCTTTAACTTGCTCTGCTTCTCTGGCCTCCAGAAATATCTCCCCATTTTTCTTCAGCTAATGCTTGAAACAGGACGGTATGTGACGAAAGTGCAAAACAAAATAAAAAAAATTCTAGGAAGACTCCACTTCTGTAATTGATTTCACAGTTAAAACTACGCCTTTAATTGAGAGGAGACGTGCTGCTCAACACGCAGAATAGGTTCGTTTAGGTCTAGAATCTGGAACTTTAGAGTAAACGCGGACATTAATGCTTGAAATAGAATGGCATGTAATGAAAGTGCAAAACAAAATAGCCCTATATAGTCTCATCCTGCTGGAGAACCGAAACAACCACAAAACTATCTTTGGGTTCGCTTTAAAGCAGGCATGACTGGCTTCAAAATTAAACCAAATGCACCATCTCCAGTGTTTTGTGGGATGTTCTAGACTCCGCGAAAGAGCAATGGACACTCGCATTTCAACTCTCACAGCACTTATCTCTTAAAAACTTCTATGAAGCCTCCGCTTCTGTAATCGATTTCACAGGTAAAACTAAGCCTTTAATTGACAGGAGACATGCTGTTCAACACCCAGAATGGGTTCGATTAGCTCTGAGTTCTGGCTGTTTGAGTAAAGGTGGACATTAATGCTAAAACAGGACGGCATGTGACGGAACTGCAAAACAAAGTAGCCCTATATAGTCTCATCCTGCTGGAGAACCGAAACAGCCACAAACCTATCTTTGGGTTCGCTTAAAGCAGGCATGACTGGCTTCAAAATCAAACCAAATGCGTCATCCCCCGTGTTTTGTGGGCCATTCTAGACTCTGTGAAAGAGCAATGTACACTCGCGTTTTAAGTCTCACAGCACTTATCCCTTAAAAACATCTATGAAGGCTCCGCTTCTGTAATCGACTTCACAGTTAAAACTAAGCCTTTAAATGAGAGGAGACGTGCTGCCCAACACCTGAAATTGGTTTGTTTAGCTCTGGGTTCAGGCTCATTAGAGTAAACACGGACAATAATGCTTAAAACAGGACTGCATGTGACGGGAGTGCCAAACAAAATAGCCCTATATAGTCACATCCTGCTGGTGAACCAAAACAGCCACAAACATATACAGTATTTGGGTTTGATTTAAAGCAGGCATGACTGGCTTCAAAATAAAACCCAACGCTTCATCCCCGGTGTTTTGTGGGTCATTGTAGACTACGCAAAAGAGCAATGGACACTCATGTTTTAAAATCTTTTGATTTGATTTAATTTGAACTGTCCTGAGAAATAAATGCTACTGTGCAATGGTTGCCTTGGTTTGCTTTCTCTCTTGACCTTAGCCCTAGAGGACTGGTCCTCAAGTTTAGTCCTGGCAGTCCATTGTGGCTGCAACATTTTACATCAACCAGTATCACAATTGGCGGGATAACTTCTGTCTAAAGGCTACGTCACATTAGATAACGTTTCCGGTAATATTGGTAGCCTTCACTTACATAATCTTAGCAAGTTGGAGGCAATCAGCAGCGGGCTCCAGTGAAGGGAAGTCTTCTAATCTAACATGAACAGTGAAATCACTCCAGCTCATCCACAACCTGGTTTGATTGTTATCTTTAGTTGAAGGGGTGGGCGCTGTGTGCATGAAAGCTGACAACCAATGAATGTTCATCTGGAAGCACAATGTATATAAGGTGACAATGAGAAGGTGGGTGTTTTGGACCTCATAGACAGAAGAGACACTCATCTGTCTGATGTCTTCTGTTTTATGTACCACAACAGAAAGTTAAAAGAGGATAGAGACTGCGGATGTACTCACTGTTGCTCTTCACCCTTCGTACAGCACCGGTGCCGTCAGGCAGCACATTGTTAGCTGTCACAAAAAGCGGATGAGCACGACTGTGCTGGAATGTCTTCTACTAGTTGCTAAATGAGACATGGCTAACATTTTCAGTCATGTAAGCCGACATGGTCCAGTGATGAGACCTGCAACCACAGTCAGTAAGTCTGACGTATCCAATGACTAGAAGTCACACAATGTGACATTCAGATTAAGTGATCTCATAGATATTTTTTTCTCATATTCTAGATTCAGGGAAACATACTTTATAATAAATTTAGAAATTCTCATTTTTTGCAGAAGAGCTTAATTCCATTTTTGCAGGTGTTCTGGTTATTTAAGATATTGTTTACTAATGCACATGTAAGGGGGTGCAGCCTTTTAGCATTCAGTGTCATTTGCCAGGATGTCTACGCTGCTGTTTTTAATTGTCATTATACGATATAATAAACTGAACAAAAAGTGTTAATCAAAATTCTAAAAAGATTTATGAAGAACACCTAACCCTAACATTCCAATAAAAATGTAGAAAGCCCAGATTTGTAATTTCTGTGCTGTCACAGAAGCATAGAAAAGGGGGCTGTAGGAGCCTGTTTACTTAAAGAAGGAGGCCTGTTAAAAACACAAGTTGATTGGCTTGAAAGCCTGCAGCCTTGGGGGCCACAAGGACAGAATATGGGAATGACTGTTGTAGAACACCGTAAGGAGACTCTAGGATTACAACATTTACTGGTGTACATCATCTGGCTCTTCAGTGGGACTGGGAAGGCACCCCACAAGCGCCAGTCTGGGGACTCATTAGCTTGATGTACCAGAGTTGTCAAGCAGTGGTGGCTACACAAGATACCAAAGGACCTCAAAATGAATGCTGTTAATTTTCACAATTGTAATTATTTTCTAGTTGTCAAGTATTGTTCTCCTATTGTTCTCATTTGCCTATTTTTATTTCAACAGTGAAGCTTGAAGTTTCAGTCTAACTACTAGATATCTTTTTATTTTGGCATCAGTGTATTTTTGATGGAGATTACTTTAAAGTCTTGTCAGCAGGAACTAACAGAAACTGACAGAAATATAATACGTCCTACTGGCTGAATACCAAATTTATACTATACTGCACTACATATATACGGTACAATGTATTATATATGTGCAGCTTTTAGATACTATATGTGTACATATACGTTATATACTATGTATTATTATATATAAATATACACACACATATATACATTTATACAAGCGGCGTACATCTGCGTTTGACCATCTAACCGTCTCTGTTGTGCTCTGCCGGAGTTTCTAACACTTCTACATTCGGAACTTTTTTGAAATCGCCGCTTAGCGAGATCAGTTAGGCAGTGGTGACGAGCAGTAAGCACAAATAATGAGTGTAGTGCGCAGTGATCAAGCCAACGCCACTCTTCAGCAGACAACTTCAAGCTCAGGCGGAGCGCCGCAATCCGCGAAATCGCGTCGTGTTCAGCGAGGGGAGTGAGTGGGTCGTGTCTTCTGCGCCTTGGCTTTAAGGCGCTCTGTGAGGAGCTGCATTCTTTCGCCGTCGATTCGATTAAATGTCAAACATGGCGAGGAGAAGCCGAGAAGAAGCTGCTACCGTCCTGCTCGCTTACTTTCTCCTGTCACCTCTGTGCCCCTCCGGTTTCGCGCAGATCCCACTGAACGAGATCACCGGTTTCAGTCTGCACCCCCCTTATTTCAACCTGGCTGAGGGTGCTCGGATCTCCGCCACGGCGACTTGCGGACAAGACGAGACGGGCAGATCCAAACTGGAGCTCTACTGCAAACTGGTCGGAGGACCTACAACTGGCTTAAGCAGCCAGACCATTCAGGTAGGCTCGGGTGGCGCTTCCGACCGATAAGACTTGGGAGAGCAGCGGGGCAGAGGGGTAATCGATTCATTCTTACTCAGTTAATTCCATCTCAACATAGACCTACACATATTTTTGCCTTCATTTCAGTTGTAAAAAGTCGGTATCCTCAGACATCCTGTTGTTTCGCAGAGGGCAGGTGCTGGGATGAACCCGACATTCTGTCAGCACGGATTTATCTTGCCCTACTGATTAACATCTATTTCGACTAGACGCTGCTTGATTTCACAAGTTGCACCCGACACACCTTTATTAAGCAGGTGATTGCACGCATCTGCATGGAAAAAAGTTTGCAAGACCTATTTTTTAACAGATTCGAACGATCACTCTTTGATTTATAGCAGAGCGAGCGGGTAATTGAAGTTATCGGCGCATTCTTATTTAAATCCCGTGCGCCATTAAAGGCATGTAATGACGATATCGTTAACAGCACTCAGCCCCCGGGTCACACAAACGACACTACTGAATAAAGATTAAGTGAAGAGTAGCCGGCTCCTCACATTTTCTAAACCCGTTCACAGGAAACTGGAGCCACTCTCAGCAAGAGTTGGGCGCAAGGCAGGAACAGCCCGTGGACAGGGCGCCAGCCCCTCACAGTGTGAACGACTCAGCGTAAACCCACCTAACCTGTATGTCATTTGACCGTGCAAGGAAACACCAGGTCCCAGGGAGGATCTGATTTTATTTTATTTTTTTTCCAGTACGAATTCACTCCAGTTTCACACTCCTATGGCAGCGTGGACGCACTAAACGGGATGGCAGCCATTGGCAACTATTACCCTAACGTGCCCTGCGTGTGTTTGTGGTATGGAGGGTAATCATGGCACACAGAGACACGGGGAGAACACGCAGATGTCATGTACACTTTTAAAAATAATGGTTCTTTAATACATTTTATTATTTATTAGTTTCTGTGGTTCCTTTTTGAACCTTTGCTGGACAAAGCACCGTTTCATTCTGGGAAGGACTCTTTGCATATGAAGTTTGTTCTTTGAAGAACTTTCTAATATGCAGAAAAAAGCTGAAGGGCACTGACAGATTTAGAAAACATAAACTGAGCTTGTGTTATTATATAAAGCAACTAACATCATTTTACATACAGTATTTGTGGTCATCTAGTCATGGTTATTCACATACATATCTAAATAAATAAAGCTTCTTTCTGGGACCTTCATGCGGATGGGTGTTTTGGGAACCAAAAATGGTTTCACTTTGGTATCATTCTGATAAACCACTCTGGCACCTTTATTTTTAAGAATGTAGGCAGTGATCAAGATAGGAGTTTGTAACTGGGTGAATCCTGGGATTTTTATACAAATCTTTCTATTATCATTTGTGATGGCTCTGGGACAATGCAGTAACCCCAAACACGAGCACACAAACAAGTCCCGGGATCAAATCAAAGTCAAAATACCTTTGTACAAAGAATGTATACAGTGCCTCTCTCTCTCTCTCTCTCTCTTTCTACTTCCACACCGACAATCCTCCAGTCAAGTGTTGCCTTCCTTCCTTCAGATCTCCAACTTTCCTGGAAAAGGCAGTGTGTTCCCTTTTATTGAGGACCCAGGAGGACATCTGGTGAAGGGCTTCGCCTGCTGGAAGCACTTCTAGGTCATACAGGAGTCCCAAATAGTAGGCAGTATAACTCCCTGCAGTGCTCTCTTGCGGCACCCATGGACCCCAGCAGGTCTGTGCTACTGGACTACAGTTCCCAGCATTGGGTATCAAAATACAAAGCTGCTACTATCTAGCTCCCTGGGGGAATAAACAGCCCTTAGAGAGAGTCTTTCCCTTTTATAGAGAAGGTATGTAAGTACATCCAGCCGGGATGCCTGTCCATCCGCCTGGGGTTTCCCATCTGGGCAAGGAACCTTCTTCTCCTTTGACTGACATGTCCATTCATCCACCAGGGTCTTCCATCTGGATAAAGACCCTACCCTTCTCCTAGTCATGATGAGGCACTTACACATTCCTTTATGTATATATTTTTTGCGTTACTATTTTTTCCCTAATTATGCATAATGTCTGCAGTGGGCTGGCACCCTGTCCAGGGTTTGTTTCCTTCCTTGCGCCCTATGTTGGCTGGGATTGGCTCCAGCAGACCCCCATGACCCTGTAGTTAGGATATAGCGGGTTGGATAATGGATGGATGGATACATAATGTGTATGTATGTATACATATATATATTATTTATATGATATATCTTTATATATAATATGCTACTGTGGCTGTTTGTTTGTCTGTCCAAGATTTTGAATCACCTGTAGCTCACAAACCATTTGACATATTGACCTGAAATTTGCTACACATATACTACGTGATGTCTACTATCCATTTTCGGGGTGATGATTGACCTCCAAGGTTATTCTTTTTTTATTTTTATTTTATTGTAGAATCAACTCTTGGCAGCGGCCATCAGGGTGGCCATGCAGCCCAAGCTTACGGGCACCATTCTCATTCCCTACCACCTTCGCCATCACTTCCCCTACCTCTTCATATCTTAAATCATTCTTGAAGCAGATTTTAAGTGCCAGCTTAAGTGAAAAATTAAAGAAAACATACTAAGTAATTACAACATAAATACTGACTTAATCAGTTTTAAAGCAAAAAGATGCCGATATAAGAAGAGAAGAAGTGGGCCGCTAGGGTGGAGAAAAGAAGAGCTGCTCAGGAAGCAGCAAATGCATCAACCTCTGAGCAAACGAATGCTAAACGTACAGAGAAAGAGGATGAAAACTAGGAATGCTCAAGTCAAGTGTATTCAGTGCAGTGTGCTGTTACTGGTATATATAATATTGTATAATAATATACAATTTTGGAGCCAGTCCTATATGGGTTGCCAGATGACTGCAGGTTCTACATATGTGCCCTTTTACTTACAAGGCCAATAGTTTACTAGTTTGGACAAGGATAAGAATTATTATGACTGAAGAATTGCACGTGAACTTATTTGGAGGATACACTGTTGACCAAAGGTCAGGACTAACAAATCACATACCAGACCTATGGAGGAGTGATAGCTAAACTTGCAAAGTCAAGTAAGTAGTTTGAGACTGGTGTACTCTTCAATCTCCAAAGCTGACCTACTCTTCAAGCCTTTTTAGAAATGGTAAAAAAATAATTCAGGTGAAACAAAATCATCATAACTCTTCTCAGAATCTGTAGTATCCTGGCCAGACTTAAGTAAGCCATGTTACCCATCTGCAGTTCTGGTTGGTATCAGTAGGGGGTGTTGTTATGCTAATCTGATGCAGGGTTATCCTGGGAGTGGATGGTAGTTTTTAGATATGAGAGTCAGGACACTCTTATGAAGGTGTGCACTGTAAAAGATTAAGACCTTGTTCCCATGTTATTGGATTTAATAAAATATTTCATTAATATTGCAGTCAGCAGGTGTCATCACGATTCACACTAAAAGGTGCAACAGAATCATACAGGTGGTAGCGCAGTTCTAAGGCATGTTCTGCTTTGATTACATTGACTACCTTAATAATCTGTTGAAATAAAATGGGTGCTCTATTTCTAAATATTTGCAAAGATCCATTAAACAGAATGGTGGTACTATGGTAGTGCTGCTGTGTCGCAGTAAGGAGACGAGGGTTTGTGTCCCGGGTCCTCCATGTGTAGAGTTTGCATGTTCTCCCTGTGTATGTGTGGGTTTCCTCCACAAAGCCATCTTAATGTATGGGTACAGTGGGGACTGGCTGGGCGCCTCAGGAGTATGGGGGCCCACAATGTTTCTGATGCCCATGGATGTTTCTGTTTTGCTATCAAAACAGGGGCCCCAGTGCACTATTTTACCCGTGGTCTATGATGCCATTAAGACGGCCCTGGGGTGCTCCGGTTTCCATCCACTGCCCAAAGTCATGCAGGTTAAGTGAATTGGTTACACTAGCATGTGTTTGTGTGTGTGTCTGTGGTGTGTGTGTGTTTGCCCCACGATGGACTGGCACCCTGTGCAGGGTTTGTTCCTGCTTTGTGCCCAATGCTAGCTGGGATAGACTCCAGCACCTCCACGCCCCTAGTCTGGATTAACGGGGTTAGAAAATGGCATACAATTAGGCAAGTTTAAGTGTTGCAGTTTTATTATACCAATTAATATGTAAAGTTATATTATTCCATGTAAAATAATTTTTAAGTCAAATGTTAGCCATTTAACTAACTTTGTCCAGTATGACTTAAAAAAAAAGAGTTGTGTACATTGGTGCCACTGTAGGTGTGTGTGTGTGTGTGTGTGTGTGTGTCAGTGGACACTGCAAGAAACTCCAGGGTTGGAAGCCTACCTCGTGCCCAGTGCTGCTGATCCAGAATTAAATTAAAAAGATTTGATAATTACGTATCCCCACGTGGAGTTTGCATGTTCTCCCCGTGTCTGCGTGGGTTTCCTCCGGGTGCTCCGGTTTCCTCCCACAGTCCAAAGACATGCAGGTTAGGTGGATTGGCGATTCTAAATTGGCCCTAGTGTGTACTTGGTGTGTGGGTGTGTTTGTGTGTGTCCTGCGGTGGGTTGGCACCCTGCCCGGGATTAGTTCCTGCCTTGTGCCCTGTGTTGGCTGGGATTGGCTCCAGCAGACCCCCGTGACCCTGTGTTCGGATTCAGCGGGTTGGATAATAGATGGATGGATGATAATTATGTACTCAAAAAATCTTCTTCCACTTCATCCACACCCACTTGTAGATAAAGTTATGATTGAAATGATCCCCAACTTATATCAAGCGATTTCAGCAGAAGTCATTTGTCTGCTTCTCAAGATTAACGTGTCTGGTTGAGCCATGCCTGCCCATCACACTTGAGTCCACTTTTTCTAGCAATTTGGCTGCTAAAACATCTCTCTCTCCTTATTGTCCCTATGTTCTTGTGGTGAGCTCCATTATTGGAATTCTTTAATCTTGCAAAAGTTCTATTTTATCTTGTTTAAATAGAGAAGCCTTTTAAAATAAAGGCACTGTAAATTACTTTTGCAAAGAAAATGACATAATGGATGCCACAAATAAGTGAACGGTACTACGGTCATGTGGCGCGATTCCCTGAGGGTGATCCAGCTCACAATGCTGAGGACCCGAGCGTCTTAAACAGGCCAAGGGGTTGCCCACATAATACTTGGCTGCGGCAGATAGATGGTCATTTCCAGAGGGTGGGACTGGACTGCGTGTCTGCCTATGGCGTTGGGGTTGCCCAACGGGATCCTGAGCTGTTTTGTCTAGTGGTGGGTGCAGTAAACACCCTGTGCCAGTGCATGCTGTCCAACCTGACCTGACCTGAAATAAGCAAAACCATGTTGTGCTTTTTTGATTCTCCACCCCATTTACATCTTCAGTTTTTACTACTACAATATTTATCAGTTACCTGCACTCATCCTTAGTAAGGATATTTATTGTTTTGACCTATAAAGGGATGAAAAGTAGGATTTGTATGGCGTCTGCTTGTAGTATCCCCACAGAGTATGCAGAAGGTCAATTGCATCAGTGTGAACTTAAAGGAAGAGGAATAATTAAAGATTGTAACGGCGCTTGAGCCATACTACTTAATTTTACCAGCCTACATGCATAGTGTTTACTCATTCGGAGACAGAAAACCAACTATTCTTCCAGTTTCAATGAAAGCAGATGTGGGAGCTCAGCATGGCCACACATGAAAATGCATATCTGTTGTGGCCAGGTGAGGAAATGACAGTTCTGAAACAGAGGGAAATTTTTGGGATGCCAACCAGGTCAACCCTTTTATTGTCCAAGGACAAAGCAAAAACAAAAATGACTCTTTTCGGCGTATGTTCCACGCACGGGAAAACTTGGGCAAATAAATAGTGGAGCTCCATCCTGCGGGTCACTTGAGCCACTAATGATCTCTCCATCTGGGGTGCCCAGGGTTTTATGGCAGTTAGACTGGAAGGGGCGGGGTTAAATTACCTCACTGGGCGGCTCAGAGAGAAAGGAGGCGATGACAGTGTTAGTGGCAGCATGCCCTCTCGTCACGGCAGGTTATTACATGCCTGAACTCCTCTGACATGCATGCGTGAGACAATGCTCAGGACGACACATCAGACTGAGGATAACATTGAATCCTCCTGCCATTTTGTAGTCTGGATTGCAGAATTTTGGAGTCTATGCTGACAGTAATGGGTTCAAAGCAGGAAGCCATCCTGTGAGGGTGCCAGTCCATCACAGGGCTCATGGGTGCACTCATTCACACAGGGCCAAATTAGAGCTGCCATTTCCCTGCCTGTGTAGAGTGTGCTCATTCTTGTGTGTGTGTTGGTTTTGACCCTGAATACTTCATTTCCTCAGTCTCTCCAAGATTGCTCCTCTTTCTTCACCTTTAAATCTCAACTCAAAACTTTCTTCTTCGATGAGCTTTTGTCTTCTGTGTGGTCTCTTTTTTTTCACCCCCTTTGTATGTAAAGTGACCTTGGGTTTGTGAAAGATGCTCTATAAATGCAGCTTGTTATTATTATTATTATTGTTGTTTCAATTATTATTATTATTTGTTATTCCACTCTCCCAAAGATAATCTGGAAAATCTGGATCATAGTGATTTTGAGATGGCTCTCCTTACACTTGTAAATCTCGCAGATTTTTTTATCAATTGCACAATTGGATGAAGTTCATATGAACTAAGCAGTTTATTTTTGTGAAGTGGTCACTCCAAATCTGTGACATACAATATGTTACCTGTATTAATGTGACAGTCAAAGTTTGTTGATGACTGTGCCACACACCACAAGGAAGCTCCTGGTAGGCCCAGATTAACTCAACATTTCAGGAGATCATGCAAGGGTCCCCAACTCCAGTACCATAGGGCCCCAATGGCTGCAGATTTTCATTCTAATCCTTTTCTTAATTAATGACCTGTTTTTGTTGCTAACTAACTTCTTTTGAATTCATTTTAATTGACTTGTTTTTAACATTTTGTTCCCCTAAATGTATTCATCTTTCCTCTGAATTGCTTCATTTCTTTCCTTAAATGGCACCCAAACAGAAATGAAATGTGAAGTGAAGGGGCCAACAGAAGACCAACTAAGTTGGGACCTCAAACTTTAACCAATTTCCCTCCAACCAGTTGCTTAATTTGGTGCTGATTCTTGTTGTTAATTAAACCCATTCTTTAATTCCATGGCTTGTTGCTGCTCTCATTGTGCAATAGCATACATTTCAAAATTTTTGATTGTCTCTTTCTAAGAGCACTGGTAAAATGTTTTGTGGACCTGAGCAGATCAACATTCCTGAGACCTTCATCTTTCTGTATTTTCAGATATTGTATGATGGACACCAGTTGTTTTGGCTCATTTTATATCTCATTATTGTTTGGCTGCTAATTAAGGAAAAAGAAACAATTAAAGGGTATGAGTCTTCAACAGCTAGTCCATTAAAATTAATTCAAAAGAAGTTAATTAGGAGCAGAAACAAGTCATTAATTAAGAAAAGGGTTAGAATGGAAACCTGCAGCCAATGGGGCCCTCCAGAACCGGAGTCGGGGACCCCTGGATTATAAAGCAGCCTGTCCAGAGTACACTAATGCAGATCTCTTTCTAATCACAAGGGGACAGTTTTAAGCTAAAATGGCGTATTGCTTAAAGAGGGAGACCCGCAAGCACCAATCCCACTCGCCCATTTCCAATATGCGAGTGCAGGAGCCATTGTCTGTTCTGGCAGCATCGAGCACCAATCCTAGAAGAAGAATTAGTCCATTATAGTTCATACTCACACACACATCAACACCCACTCACTCTCAGCAGGCCAGTTAACAGCCACCAGTCCATTAGAGCTGTATGTGAGAGATAATTTTGGACACCCAAAGCAAACTGATATAAGCGCAGGGAGAACATGCAAACTTCACACAGACACTAACTGTCCCAGAATATTCAGGGTTGATGGGGTCAGACATACAGGTATGGGAGCACAGGGAGAACATACAAGCTGTACACACTCCTGCTAAGATGAAATAAAAAAAAAATAAGAATTAATTTTTGGGAAAAGAGGTCTCTGAAAACTCTTACCACTGCAAGTTCTGCACTGGACCTTTCCTGGCCAGAATGCTGTAATGCAAGGACAATATCGGGATCGAGATGGGGCTGTTCCAACATCCCATACAAAGGGATAGTTTAATGAACATTAGGGGGGGAGCTGGGATATCAAGAGCAGTTCCTCTCCCAGTATAACAGAAAGCAGTGCTCTGCTGGTGTGGGCCCAGTAAGGATGCCCGCAGGGAGGTATGGGAGTTGTAGCCCTGAGGGACAATCCTGTCAGGGTCCTTGAGTGCCACGGGGGGTTGCAGCAGAGCGAGGGAAACATCTGTCTGACCTGGAAGCTCTTCCGTCATGCTATGCCCTGCTACCAGCAGTAGTTCCGTCTCTGACATTAAAGTGAGCTATCCAGCCTCCTCCATGGAGTCGGAGTCGGGAGGCAGAAGGCAGCACTCACCTGGAAGTGGAAAATGAAGAGTAGTTTATTGAAAGGCTGTGGAATTTGACTGTTAAAGAAGGTATTTTGTGCAATGAAAACTTTTATTTTGTATCTGGGATTTCTTAGTGTGGTATGTTTGGGGTTTTGTGGCTCAGTGACGCCCCCTGTCTTTTATACCACTTTTTCTCGATATTAAAAATCATTTGGCTGGCTGGAATTCCAGGGTTGTGTCACTTGGTAAATGGGGATGGGCATTTAAAATGCTTTTGTATTTGGTTATCATAATGTGAGATTTGAAGGGATTTTTCAAATACTTTATATGAAAAAAGAGGTATCCTGTCATAGTGGGGTAAAGATAATGAAGTAAAAATAGGCACAACTATGTCAGTAGAGGGCCAGTTGTTTGCTACGTTTTTGTCGGTTAACTACAAAGAGTTTAAGCTCTGGTGGGCAGCTTAGTTTTGTACTCTTATCTACTATGCTAAAGGATGCTACTTGTTCATCTAACGTGCAGCCATTCATCTCACTACAGCACAGGTTCTGATGCTCCGTATTCCTTCTTGGTGGGATAGAAATAAGGATGACTGTGATGATTGTAGATTATAGGGTTATTCTGTTTCACATTTGAGGACTGAAAGTGCTTTCATGACCAAAATAGCTGTTCAGTTTTGAGTGCTCCTTTTTTTAGGCTCTGAAAGCAGATTCAAACTTTCCATTTGATCTTTCCATCATAACAATACCAGTATTTGCATGTGCTTTGTTAATTGATTCCACAGTATTTTAAGTTTGGGTTCTCCAGTATTTAAAATTATTGCCAGGTTCTTGAGAGTTTGTATTTGATTAATGTTTTTGGTTTTGATGCAAGATCATTTGGATTTGGTCTCTTGCTTGTGTCCTGACCGATGTTTTCATCTTTCGGTTCTTTTTCTATTGCTCATTTACCAGCCTACCTTCTCTGGTGGCACTTTCACCAATGGAGCAGCAGTCACTTCTTCTTTTCAGTCCTGAATGCCACCTCCACCAGCTGTTGACTTGGGCCATCTAGACCGGCTTCCCTGTGTGCCCACAATGTTACTGCCATTTTCTAATCTGCCTCATAAGCATTATCTCTTGTATCTACAAGGGGGCACCACCAAGCCACAAAACACAGACACAATGTTACCTAACACAATTCCGGGATCAAATAAAAGGTTTTTATTTGCCACCAACACTTTTCTAATTAAATACTCAAGTATTAACAGATTCTCTTCCTCCTTCTGCCTTCAGTTGAGTGTCATACACTGCCTTCCTACTCTTAAAACTTGCTTCCGGTATCCCATCATTGGCATCCAGACCACTTGCAGATCAGGCAGAAACAGAGCTAGTCATCCCCACCCAATGACCCAATGACAACAGGGTTGTACTTCAGGATTGTGGGAGTCTCAACTGGGTTCAGCATGGAGGACCACTGCCTCCTGCTGTGTAGCGAAATTAAATACCCCTGGCACTCACACTCGCCCAATCCATTTATTATCCTTTTCGCCACGCTGAGATGAAGAATGTAAGGCGAAGAACAAATCTTTTATTTTATAAAGATTCAGTGCTTGTCCTTATTACTAGCTGGGGTTTGACAGTGAGATTCCCCTTCTAAAAGGCATTATTGGAAGTGTTTTGAAAATTGTTAGTGCTTGGGACTCTTAGTTTATGGCAGACTCTTAACAAAGATAAATTCCATAATTGACAGAAATTGAGAAAAATGCTAAACTAATACAAAATATTAAACAGAACTATTTAACTGAAATTGATTTAAAACAGAACATTACAAGCTGGGCAGGAAAAAAAACTCAAAGGAAACAGTAAGTAAAATTCCCATAACAATAATTTAGTAGAAATATGCAACAATTTCCCATGACAACGTACTATTTTATATTAATAGTTGATGGGCATGCATCACAGGAAAAGCATAAAGCATTAGGGCATTTGTTTTTTTTTTTGTAATTTGAAAAGTAAAGCAGGATTAACATACTAATAGAACTTGCTGTTCTTGACATGTTTAACAATGCATTATTACATATTCATCATAAACTGCCTATTTAAACTTAATGATTTATATGATACACTTATATTTAGTCCATTTAACTTAAATAATAATAATCTGCCTCATAAACACTTCGGCCATTTCCTTGTATTCTTTAGAAAAACTCACTTGTGGGTTTGAAGAATTTGTAATTTGGTGCCGTTTTCTGCTGCCAGTCAGGCTGGCAATGCTACCTTACAGCCTGGCACTTGTGATTTCACATTTCGTGACACTACATTTATGGTTTTGAGAAGCAGTGAGAGACTGAGCTGCAACTTTAAACCTGACACCAAATCTCCAGAGACATTTCAGCAATGCAGCTCCTGTCGTGGGGATGCTATTCTACAGTATATTTTTACTTGAGTGGAAGAATGTCAGCAGGAATCAAGCACTTGTGGGCACCTGCTGGCATGTCTGGTAGCCCTCTAGCAGGGCCTCTGTCTTATTCTTACCTGTCAGTCAGCCTTGCAAGGGTCGGGCGCTTTGCTTGAGACTCTATTGTTTCAGCTGGAAAAGGACCTGAAGAGCATGAGCTGCCATCATTTACAGTATAATTAGCTTTTATATACATAGAATAAAGTTTACTTTCAAAATTGTCAACATTTCCAGAGCTCACGTTCGACTTTTTAGAATTGTTTCTGTAAAGGTTATAATTATACAAGAAAAAAGTAAGTGACTGCGTGAATTACACACAGAAAAACAATCCAACATCACCAATCCACCTAACCTGCATGTCTGGGGACTGTGGGAGGAATCTGGACCACCCAATGGAAACTCACACAGACACTGGGAGCACATGTAAGCTCCAACCAGGGCTGACCCAGGAAGTAAACCCTGGTCTCCTTCAGTGCCACCCACATAACAAGTATATTCTGTCTCAATATGGGAAGACACTTCAATGAAAACGTGCAGCAATCTGAAGAATGTTTGGGTTACAATTCCATTCATTTCATACTTGTTTTATCTAGTTCATTGTTGTTAGGTGGCCAGAAGCCATCTCAGCAGCTATTAAGTGCAAGAATCCTGGATGGGCGCCAATGCATTGTTGTGCCTGCTCAACGGATACCCAAGTTTACTCCTGTCAGGCCATTTTGGAGTTAACACTTAAGCTGACACTCACCTTTTTGGTACGCAAGGGAAGTGTATTTAAAACTGAAGACAGGAAGCACTTCTTTACGCGAAGAGTTATGGGACCCTGGAAGAAACTACTGAGACTTGTAGTTGAAGCAGAAACCTTGACAACCTTTAAAAAAAATCTGGATGATATGTCAGGACAGCTTAGCTATTAGCTAAACTAAAGAGCTCAATCGACTGAATGGTATCCTCTTATTTGTCCCATTTCTTAGGTTTCTAAGTGCTGGAGTACTTTGACAAAACATCTTGATACGCTTTGTAAGGTGTTAAAACGTACAATGAAATCACATTTTAAACTTCTGAAGTGGCTTTTCTAGAAACTGGTAAAAGAAAGCCACAACTATCAGTGGAGGATGTGTTGAGTTGGGGAGATTAGATATTTTCATAACTGATCTTGTTATAATGGGCAGTATAATGGTCAGCTCTCCTGAGACAACCTTTCTTTGGTTGTATGTGTGTGTCAGGCGCGGGGTGGGGGATGTCTACATGTTTTCCTTTTGTATATGTAGATTTTTCTCCATGTACTTTAATTTTCTTCTCAAATCATAAAGGCTTACTGCTTTGACTGATTGGCAACCCTAAACTGGCCAAGGTTGAGAGACTGTGGATGTGTGTTGAGATTGTGATCTGTGATGGTCTGATGCTTTGGCCCTGGTTGCACCCTGTCTTGTATAAAATACTGCTGGGAAAGGCTTTAGAAACAATTAGATGAACTGTGCAATTTCAGTGAATAGATGGATGGATGGATGAATGGATGGAGTTGGAATTGCATGGATGCTGCAGTGTTAAGAGCTGTTGACACACAGGTCTAGGAGATTGGTCATGGATCCCTGTCTGTGTGGATTTCCTCTCAGATCCATCAATTGGATCAAATGGAGTCAATGAAGGATTGTTTTAGTTGATAAATTTTTTTATGATACTTACATTTATGAATTGCTTGAATTTGACTGGATGGATGAATGGGGGGAAAGTATTCCTTTCTTTACATACATTTTAAAAATTTATTAAACAAAAGAAGACAAGTTGGAGTTCCTCCAGAACACTCTTTTTTATGTTCTTAACTGAAAAAGAAAAGAAAATGATAGATTAGATGTTTAAGACCAGAGCTCTGTCCTCTTCTAAAACAGGTACAGCAGCTTAAACTGACTTTCAGAAGAGCAGGGCAGACAATATCGGATGAGCCTTAGGTCACTTCCACTGGCCGTGGACGTTATTCATCTTCCTGGAATTTCTTGCCAACTTTATGGAAAACTGAAACCATGTTAATGATGGTGTTTCATTCTTCTTCTTCCTCCCATTAGAACCTGGACCGAAACTTGTGAGACACTCCATGCGCTTACAAGTGTGGCTAAATACAGGGTGAATCAAAATTATGTTAACACTAATGGTACTGCTATGTATATACTTATATACAATTTTTGTGAACAATTTATGTGCCACATACGGTACTTGTGTTGAACATGATGGCGAACAGGTTGAGACATTCCTGTAAATCATCTTGCACATATGAAGTATGTTTTGTGAATAAATTGTTTCTGCCATTAAAATGTTAACATAATTTTGACTCACCCGGTATTACAAATTTTCAATGCTTTTACTTGGCTTAGGCATCCCTAAATATAATCTAAACGCTTTCTGTTGTGAATGTGCTACATTATTATTTTTTCCATTTTTTGGAAAAGGTTTCCTTGAATGACTAAGTGTGCATTGTGTGATGTCACAGTTGCAACGGTATAAATGTTGCACCATGCACTTTCTATTCCTCTGAGATTACAGACAAATCCATTATTTCTAAGTGCGTTGTGTTTAGTGTTCCTATTAAGTGAAAAAGATACTTTAATTCAAAAACAAATTACCCATTGTGAAACAAACTTGACTCAATTATTAACATCAATATTTGCTTATTTACCTTGACAAAACCCTAGAATTTCTTGTATGGAGATGATGCATTTTTTGCGTCCCTGATCCTCCTTGTGTGGAGTTTGGAAGATCTCCCAGTGTCTGTGTGAGTTTGCTCTGGGTAGTTCAGTTTCGTCCCACAGTCCAAAAACATAGTGATTAGTGATACTAAATTGGCACTGGCATGTCGATGGTGTGTATGTGTGTGTTTGCCCTGCGATGGAGTGGCGTCTTATCCAGGGTTTGTTCCTGCCTTGCATCCTATGCTAGCTGGGATAGACTCCAGCAACCCTTGTGATCCTGTTCAGGACTAAGCGGTGTAGAAAATGACTGGCTGACACTGCTGTTTTACTGCTCAAATCACAAGATTATGCAGGAATAGTAATGTGCTGCAGAAATTATACATGTTATGAACTAGTAAAGCCTGAATTTATTCATGAGGGTGTTACTTAGCAGTCTGAAAATTTGTTCTAACTTGCAAACATTTTCTCATACCAAGATTAGACATTAACTTGTAATGGATAAAATGGTTCAGAAAATAAATAAATAAATAAATAAATAAATAAATAAATAAATAAATAAATAAATAAGTGGATATTTATAATAAGGCTTGATATCTGTGCTGGTGACACCATCCAGGATCAGCAAAACCAACTATTTATTTACCTGCATTTCAGTTTCCACTGTTTGTTTCAGAAGCCTTATATGTTGCCATCAGCTCATTATTTTAAATTTTAAAAGGTACTTGAAAGGTCTCCACAGCAAATCATTGCTTCATGTTGAAAATTAAACCTCATACTGTGGTCATATTTTAAAATAATATTAGCACAACAGTGTCTATGCTGAGCAGGGGGGAATTGAGTATTGAAAACAGATGGATGAATGGAATGTTTCATTTTGATTTAACGAATACATTTTGTCTCAGTTTCTGTGCAAATCAGAAAAGTCATGTATCACTTACAGACCAATGGATTTTGACATAATTGCTGTTAAATGCAGTTCAGTCTTTGGAAAGTATCTTGGGCATTTTTATGAAACACAAAACTGATAGTACACTATGAATGTGGCTTTTTGCAGGTGTTAGGAGTTTTTTGGCAGGTTGTAGTAAAACTGGGATATTTAACTCTCCTGAAACAGAAAATTTCAGTCAAAACTGGCTGAGTTGAACATGGAAAGATGAAAACTTACAAATTCTTTACATTTCTACCAACTGAAACGTGGATCTGCACTTCTAGATGTTCATTGCGTGAAATCCTATGCTAGATTTGTGACTGGAATGACTAGAGTTTCAAATCGTAAAAAGAGAACTCCTTGTACATTCCTGGGCTACAAAAGCCTACCTGAAAGACAAGAAAGAAGACGCCTTTATCAGAGTGTGCCTCTGACCAGCCAAAAGTGCCCTTTATTAAATGCCCTGAGTATGTGGCAGTCACACACCTATGTGAGGCTGGAGCTAAACTGAATGCAGGTCACATCTACCAAAACCCAGACCATAAAAATATAATGCAAAATTGTATTCCGCACTCTGTGACTATTCCATCTATACTCGTAAAATAGGCACAAAGATTTATATTCCAGATTATTTACCATCAAAAAATAGGGCCATCCTTGCATGCATCACAAGCCCATACAACTAGCACTTTTTCAATAAACTGTAAGGATGCCAACAGATTTGTTCACGTCTGTATAAAAATAATAAGTAGAACTGTTTATCAGTCAGTTAACAGGCAACACCATATTGTTTTTAACAGGCAATCTCCAGATTGAAAATCTGTAGCAGAGGTGAATCTCATTGGTCTCAGGTTTGTGCTTAAATATTAGCAAGTGTGAACTTCTCCCTCTAAAAGTATGTATGCATTCAATTTAAAATATTCCTGTAAAGAACAAAGTAAAATATCTTTGTATCATAATATCAAAAGATGACAATGAGAGGAGATTTTCAAAAGGTAATCCTTTAATTAAATCAGCAGAGCACAGATTTAGTTCTTGACTCTTAATAGATTTTTCCAATATCTTGAAGGTGCTGGGTAGCCAAAATGGAGGGCCTGTCTAGGCTTACTTTATACTACCTTAGCTTTGGCTGTGTCAGAAGAAAATAGATCAGCCCATGTTCAACTTAATTTGGAAAATTGAAGTCATTATAATAAAACAAATAGAAAATGTGTGCTTGGTATAACATTTTTGGAGCGTGTGTTTGGAGACTTAGTTCACTGATTTGAAAGTTGAAGCATTTTTAAATTTGTTTTAGTTATTTCAGAATAGAGTCAGTTATCACGTTTCTAAACAATATGCAGGAGTAACTAAAATGTCAAATAAAATGTAAGGTTATATCATAAAAACTGCTGAATATAAATTGAGGGACATAATGCTCTGACTATGTAATGCACTAGTGAAACCACATTTGGAGTCCCGTGTGTAGTTCTGGTCACCACACCAGACATGGCAGCAACACTTGAAGCTGTACAGAGATGAGCAAACAGGTGTATAATATGACTTAAGGACGTATCGTACAGAGTCAGAGAATTAAACCTGTTTAGTCTCAAGGAGAGGAGACTACATGGATATATTATTCCAAATGATTTAAAATCCTCAAAGGCCTTGATAAAGTAGATCCATCAGAATTATTTTAGATTAATGGTGAATCACAAGTGCAAATTAAGGGGAATTGCACTTAGGACTGAAGCCAGGAAGCACTTCTTTATGTAAAGAGATTTGGGAATTGGGAGCAAACTACTGAGACATGTAGTTGAAGCAGAAACCTCAGCAATCTTTAAGAAGAATCTGGATGAGATGTTGGGACAACTTGGCTATTAGCTAAACAAACAAGCTTGATGGACTGAATGGTCTCCTCTCGTTTGACACGTTTATGTTCCTGTGTTCTTTATATTTTTTGTAATAGTGAGTAACAAGAATAATAGAATGCAATTACATATGTTAGTAGACATAAAATACATGTTTTTTAACAGTACTTTACAAAGTCAGGTGGTGAATACTGATGAGCAAACCTTTCGGAGTTTGCTTGGCCGTGAGTTCAATGAAATCATGGAAATGTTTGGAAACTTCAACAAACTCAATGCATAGAAGTCAAAGGAGTAAGAGAAACTGAACTAATTTTGAATGCATTATAATTGTACAAAGATCTTTAAAGTGTCATTGAGGGCTAGGGAAGCATCTGCCAACCATATTAGACCAATTATTATGGCTGTACCTCAAACAATAAAAGATTCAGATGGAATGATAACCACAAACAAAATACAACAAATGGCCAGAAACTAGCAACAACTTTAAAATATATATATATATATATATATATATATATATATATCAAATCACTCAGAGAGTTCCAATCTTGGTTCACACGTTGGCCATTCCATGAAGCGGCAGCCTGGGACATTGTATTGTTTGAAGGGGCGATTCTGCTCGCATCTGAAACATCTTTTTTTTTTCTGATTTATCTTTACATAAACTTTGTAGTTTCATCAAGACTTATAATATTTAATAAATATTTTATTATGAGACCCTGTCAAATAATGATAATATCATTTTTGACTCCAGGAGGGTGATGGCTCCTTTAAGGCTTGTTTGGACTCATAGCTGCACATAGCTAATCATTACCCACGTGGCACTGCACAGCTGTTAACGACCCAGGGAATGCACAGGGATCAGTGTTATATATGTGGTGGCAGTACTCATAATATTCTCATTATGGTCAGCCCAAATAAAAACACTGCAAATTTTTCTAAAAACGTGCAGGTACAAATCCCGGATGGATCGGGAAGTGACATCACACATGCGCGTAGTAAATCAGGCAACAATATTACAGAACACGTGCAAGAAAGTTCTGTACCATGAAACAGCTCAGACAGACTCAGCTGCCCCCTAGTCCAGCCCATGCTTTGTCCCTGTCAGGATTTTATGCAGTTTCAAAGGATTTACAAATTTAGTTTCAGGCATACAAGAAAGAGAGTATATACAAGTAATTAAGGTGTAAAACATTGGCCCACTCTGGGCAATTGTCGATCTCCCTGTCACAGATGGTACTCTTCTCATCAATGATCACATTCCTAAAATTCTAAGGGAAGAGATCACAGTCGTTTATTTTCAAAAAGTTGTTTCTTTCTTTTTAATATCCGGTTCTAAATATGCTAAAATACTATTAATACTTAATGCCGGAAGACTCAGCATAAGAGATAAACAGGAATGGCCCTTTCCTATAATGCTGTGCATTGAAACTGAAGACAGGATTCTTATCCAGTGACGAGGACAAGGATCAGATGTTCAATTCAAACACACTATCAGGTTTATATTTCACATTGAGATTTCCAGAAGTAAATATTAATAGTATTTGAGCAAAAATGGCATGTATTGTGCATGTTCTTAGCACTTCAATGGATAATGTACACATGGATTATGCAACATAAGCTACATGAGATTTTTTTTTTTCCATGGATGTTTTTCACATGGCTGCCATTGGATCCCATTTACTCTGGATGGTCTTTATGTCTCTTCTCCGCAAAAACGTCATTACATTTTTTTTGTCAGCCACCATTACAAACTACATGGTGTAAGTAACATATGCAAAATGACATTTCTGGGAGGAGCATTCCTTTAAGTTAAAGATTGGTGAGTTTTCAAAAAGCAGGACTCACTGAAGAGCTGGATATTGTCAACACCAGAAACCATAAGAAATCTGATAGCCCAAGTTCCAGCTACTGTACTTTTTCCATTACAAGTAGGAGATGTTATCTGCACATCAGTCACGTCAGACTTAAGCAACAGATTTGTGTTGTACTAACCCACATAGCAGATGTGAAGAATATTAATGTTGTTCCTATTTTTATTTTTTCTCAACACTTTTAAAAAATGTGTAGAATCCTGTTTTTCACCTATGTGCAGAATTTTGTTGTATGGTCAAAGTTTTGCAGCTGCATTGAAGATGTTTAATAAAACAGATTTACTTGGCTTGCTAGGCTTGCACTGTACTCAGACAATATTCTCACTTTTTATCCCATTTTACACCTTTTTGTGTAGCTGTGTATAATTTCTACAGTTCCTTCAAGTTATGTAACACTATTGTTATCTGTTCTGTTTATGTAATTTTATATCATAGTTATCCTGGGCTTCTATAGCTTTGTTAAGACATTTGTTTAGAAAAATCTGTCAGCTATACTTCTGTGATCCTCCTGGATTCTAGCCGTGGTGCATTTGTTCTACCTACCTTGTGTGTTTTTATTTCTAATATTGTCCCGTTTAATAGTTTAATAATAATACTGTAACCCTGATACCCTTGTGATGGTCCATACAGTTAATGGTGCTATATCAGATTAGTAATGAATAAGTCTTTGCACTATGTCTGCAACTACCCCATTTTGTATAATAAGGTTTTAACTATTTTAGGGGACAAAGCCCTTGATTCAAGAACCTGGGCATGATTTTCATCAGTTTTTTCTTGGTGAATTTGGGTTACCTTCCTCATTGTAAAGATAGCAGGGCATGCTAATTGGCCTGGTATAAGTGGAATTGGGAGCAAGTGTGAGCATACCCTGTGGTGGAATGGCATCCAATCTAGGACTGGTTTCTGCCAGAATAGGCCCATCTTTCCTGTGACAATAAAACTAGATTTACATGGTGCAACCGGTTCAGTAAATGGATGGATCGATCATTTAAAAAGCTGCATACTAAACAGATGATAACTAGTAAAATTCATCCTGGTCTGATTGTTTGATTTAAATGTTTGAATTCACATCCACATGAAAGATAACAAATTTTATGTTCTGTCATTTGTACATTTACACTACATTTAAAATAAAAGAGCACACTTTCAAATAATTTTATAAATAAGATTTATTTAAATGTTGTTGTCGAGGGAAACAACACCAACCAAATATATGAAAAGTTGGGACACTATCTGGGTCATCCCGTTTAATTCCTTGAAATGCAAATAAAAACAGAGCACAATGGTGCGATCTCAGTGTTAACAGAAAGAAAATAACCTGGGTAGGCAAACTACAGCTGTGCTTTTTGACAGGTCTCCTTGAATAGGATGGAATTCCGTCCTGTGGCCTGCTCAGTCCAACAACAGATGACCTCTTCTAGAACAGCCTGGGCTTTATAGGGCTCTTGACTGGAAGGGGAGGAGTCAGTTGGCTTTCGTGGAGTCATCTTGAAGCTGTAGAGAAAACGGGAGATGAAACAGTGCCCCCTCTTACCCTGTGGTGTTACAACATACCTCTGATGAGCCCTGAAGGTGTCCCACCGAGGAGCACGCATGGCAATGTCAATACATAATGCAATCACAACTTTTTTAGTCCATTCAATAATATTCTATTTACGTGGGAAATGTGTATGACAGATAAAAAAGCAACTGAGCTTGTTCAAACTGAGGTAAGGTATGTAGGATCAAAGGCAGTGTGTTTAAAATGAGCCTGACTGTAATAACTAGGACATGAAAAGGGAGTACAAAATTGTGGCAATTTGTTTTCAGATTACAATGCTTGTTTTGAAGGCAGCCACCAATTTCACAATTATACAGTAGTTGAAAATACTACATTTATGGAGTGTTTTCATCTAATTGCTGGCATGTTTGTTGTTACAGGGACAATTCTGTGATTACTGCAATTCCAATGATCCCAATGCGGCTCATTCCATTACTAATGCTATTGATGGAACTGAGCGCTGGTGGCAAAGCCCTCCTCTTTCCAGAGGCTTGAAATACAATGAAGTCAATGTCACTCTTGACTTGGGTCAGGTGAGTACACACCTTCTCTTCTGTATTCTTATTGCTTCATCCCGTCTTTGAAGTTCTTGTTTGCTGAAAGTGCTACCGCTTTGTATAATCAAAAACTTTCATATGCCTGAATACTTAGTGTGGCTTGCTGAGGTAAATAAGGCGTTGGACTGTAAACTACAAAGCTGCCTATACAATCCTTACTTTAGAGTTACATAACCTTCCAAATATAAAAAATAACTGAAGCAGAGTTAAGTGAAGCATAGAATACCTCCTGTACTTGTAAAGTGCTTTGAGAGGGTGTTAACTTTTGAATGATGTTACACAAAGTTTGTTTTTCATGTGAACTTTGGAACATTAGAACCAGTGCATGATGATGTGGCTACCTTAAAAAAGCATTTTAAATAAAAAGAAAAGGGAGTCTACAACTAGAAAGGGAACACTTGAGTCATCTTGCTTGTTTGTGGTATCTGAAGTACCTACCTTACCTCAAAGGCAGAATTATAATAGAATTTGAAGTTAAAATGAAGATATTTAACAATGTTAGAGTTTTACATTTTTAATGCAACAGCTTTGAAACATACTGCTGCATTATTTAAAAATTAAATTCAATTAAAATTAAAAAATTAAAAGAACTGAATTGAATTAAGTGTCTACAGGTATGGTGAAATTGTAATACTTTATCTTTAAAAAAAATCACAATATTATTAATTTGTGCTCAATGTATAATATCATATCATCAAGTCCATGAGAATTCCAACCTGGCAATAACTGATATTTAGAATCAAACAGGGGTGAGTGAGATAGTAACTGATGGAGACATCTGAAATAAATCATTGATTCTGTTGGGAAAACCTTCAAAGAGACAGTTCCCCAGCGCTAAACTACTCAAATGATCTCTTGTTCCAAAACTGAAGAAATGGCAACTTCACTGGGGCCTGACCATTTCATAGCAGACGCACACTCACTGAGAAAATTATTAGAAGCACCCGCTGTACACCTGCTTATCCATTCACTTGTCTAATCAGCCAATCACGTGGCAGCAACACAATGCACTCAGTCACACAGATACAGGTCAGAAGCTCCAGTTAATGTTCACATTAAATATCAGAAAAGATGCACTCTCAGTGATTCGGACTGTGGCATCATTGCTGGGGACAGACAGGCTGGTTTGAGTATTTCTTTACCTGCTGATTGCCTGGGATTTTTCACAAAGAAAAATCTCTAGAGTTTACTCAGAATAATGTGAAAAACAAAAAACATCCAATGAGCTTCAGGTCTGTGGGTGGAAGCGCCTTGTTGATGAGAGAGGTCAGTGGAGAATGGCCAGACTGTTTAGAGCTGAGAGAAAGGCTATGGCAACTTAGAACCACTATGTACAACTGTGGTGAGCACAACAACATCTCAGAATGTAGGACATGTTGAACCTTAAGGCGAATAGAACACAACAGCAGAAGACCATGTTAGGTTCCACTCCTGTCAGCAAAGAACAGAAAGCTGAGGCAGCAGTGGGCACAGGCTCACCAAAACTGCACAGTTGAAGACTGGAGAAACATAGCCTAGTCTGATGAATCTCAGTTTTTGCTGAGCATTACAGGTGGTAGTTCAAAATTTGGCACCAACAGCATGAATCCATTCATGTAACCTGTCTTGTGTCAACAGCCCAGGCTGGTGGTGGTAGTATAATGGTGTTCTTGGCACATTGCTTGAATGCCATGGCCTACTTGAGTACTGTTGCTGACTATGTGCATCCCTTCATAGACACAATTTATTCATCTTCTACTGGCTATTTCTAGCATGACAATGCACCATGTCACAAAGCAAAAGTTATCTCAAGCTGGTTTCATGAATATGACAATGAATATGACCTTGGTAATGCTGTAGAATGGGATATTTATAGTGTGAATGTGCAGCTGACAAATCTGCACAAACAATCATGTCAACATAGACCAGAATCTCTAAGATCTTATGGAATCCATGCCATACAGAACTGAAGCTGTTTTGAGAGCACAAGGAGGCCACATTATTAGTATGGTGGTCCTAAAGATTTGCTAACATAATTAATCTACCACATTAGACCATGGGAACATAGTCAAGCTGTCTGAGCATTTAGTCATATATTATTGGCAAAGGAGCAAAAACTACAGAGGAAGACAGTCTAAACTCTTATAAGATCTGCAAATGTTTAAGTGTTCATATAGTTTTATAATATGATTACTAAAGAGCAAAATGTTGAAGAGCTCTCTCTGTAAATCTTAGTCACATATGTTTTTCATTTAATTTTGTTTATATCAATTGATATGCACAAAGTGCTTTCCAACGACAGAAAAAAAGCAAATAAAGAGCCATTGCAATATTTCATATAAATTTGAATCAATAGCAAAAAAAAAGAATAAAATTAGCAAGTCATCATAGCTAAAAACAAATAAATAGATAAGATACATAATAGAAAGATATAAAAACAATGTAAAAAGAAAGAAATGCCTGTCTAAAATAATACATTTTTAATCGAGTTTTAAATGTAGTTATAAAATTAGTTGCTGTGATATCAAACGGGAGACAGCTGCAGAGTTTGGGGGCCATAACAAAGAAGGCTCTATCCCCTTTTGTTTTTTATCTAGTGTGCAGAATAACAAGTAAGTACTGGTCAGATAATCTGAGAGGTCTCCCTGTATGATAAAAGTTCAGCATGTCTTTAAGATATACCAGAGGCAGACCATTCAGAGCTTTATAGTTATGATCTTAAACTGGATTCTATAACTAACTGGCAGCCAATGTAATGAAACTAAAATAGGGGTGATATGAGCAGAAAACAGACCTAGTGAGGAGTCATGCAGCAGTATTTTGCACCAGGTGCTCCCTAGACAGACACAGTTGACAGCAAGGAGTTACAATAATCCAGCCATGAAGTAATAAAAGCATGAATTAATTTCTCAGTGTCCCCGAAGCCCAGCATTGGCCTGACTTTAGCAATAATCCTCAAATGATAAAAACAAGACTAAACCAGTGTGCAAACAGAAAAGCTGTACTAGACTGTCTTCAAAGTCAGTCAATGTTAACTTTAACAGCATCAACTGGTCAATAGTAGAAAAATCTGATTGGTTAGCAAAATCCAGGTTCCATTTACATCATGCTTATGGATGAATCAGAATTTGACACAAGCAACAAGAATCAATCGAGCCATCATGTTTGGTGTCAACAGTACAGTCAAAAGTTGACACCAAATATGACAGTTAACAGTGTGATGGGCTGGAGAATTGTTTTTTGGCACACATTAGGCCCTCGGATACACATTACAGAACATCTGAACTTCAACAAAGTGTCTGATATTGGCGACACTTTATCCACTTTCAGAAACTATAAACGCCTCATCGCCAATTCGTTCCTGGAATATAACGGTGAGTTTTTATTGCTTCACTGACCTAAACTCCAAACTCTATCGAACATCTTTGAGATGAGATAGGAGGGGCTGTTTGCAGCAAGAATGTTGTGCTGTATAATTTGCTGCAATTGCGTGGTGTAGTCATTTCCACATTATACTACAACAGTGAACAGTGTATCCAGAATTTTATAGAATTCATGCTGAGGCAAATTCATGCTGTTCTGAAGGCCTAAAGAGGCATGGCTAGATAGGTGTACCTAATAAACTGTCCGGTCAGAGATACAAATATGTTGTCAACTGATACAGATGACATCCACTAATACAAATATGTTTAAAAATTGTGAACAGTCAGTAGCTCAGCTTCTTCATTAGCAGAATTGCAAATGCTGCTTCATAAACCAGCCAGGTTTACAACGATATTCCATGCTGTGACCGGGTGCAGGAATGACAGATAACGGAAGGGTAAAAGTTGAGACGTCAACTTTCTGGTCATAAAAGATGCCTCCTTCCAGGCAGCTGGGTTTCTTATAGTGGCTGGAGCAGAAAGGGTGGGGCCAAATAACCTCACTGGGTGTTGTTTTTTTTGGAGCTGCGGGAACAAAAGGAGAAGAGAATGTTAGTGACAGCACCCCTCTCAACCCAGTGGGTTATTACATACCTTGATCAAGCCCATGAAGAGATCCTCCGATGTGCATGTGTGACAATGACCCCGAACACTTTCAGTGTTATGAATGAAAATATGCCTCTTATTAGTTTAGTGTAGGTCCACTCATTCATGGGAACAGTGTCATGCCCCAGAGTCCCTATCATAAGCTTTAGCTGGAACTTTAGTGACATGAAGTATCAGGACTGAAAGTCAGTGGGACAATAAGGGAGGCAGACACAGCTGATGTAACAACTAAAAAGCTGTATTTATTGAAAAAAAAAAATGAGTTAAGATTTAAAAAAAAGTTCCAAAAACTGCATTCAACACATGGCATACACCAGAAATTAATGTTCCAAAAAAAAAACAAGGATCGACTGCCTTTATAATAAGCTCTTCAGTAAAAAAAAAAAAGATTATTGGCCTGCTTTCTCCCCTATCCAAAAACTCAGGGTTAAGGCTGACTTGTCCAGGCAAATTGGAATACCTGGTCTAATCCCTGCCAGCACATCACCCTGTAGCGCATATATTGACCTTATCCTGGTCTGAACTGAACTCCACCGTTTCTGGCGTTAAGACCGGCTTTTATCCTGGGTCAACCTGACTCGGGTCTGACACCCCTCCTCGTGCTCCCTAGTCACGTGTCTAGCTTAAACTTTACCTGTGCCTACTGCACCGTGTGCGTCTGCCTTGCTGGCACTCAGCACCACGTCTTTCTCTTATGGCCGTGACCAGCGTCTGACACGTGCCTTCAAACAGTACGGCCGCACCAGAAGAATGCCGGGACGAAGCACAAGTGGCTACAGACATGCGCCCCCAACACCCTGACCTCCCCAAGGGCCGTTCATATTGAAACACGGGGCACCCCATCTGCTCCAAGCTGGACAACCCAAGGAACAAACTGGTAAGTAACATTTTTTTTTCTTTTATTATAAGGATGGTGCATGCAAATAAACAAAAACTGATCAAAGTACTTTTACATTACTACATTTGGTGGCGTTTCCTCACAAACAGTTAGAAGGAGAGCAATGAAAGCTGAACAAAGAATGTAAGAAATCTCAAAAGATCAAATGTCATTTTTCACTTTTAAAGAGTTTTGTTAATAAGTTGAGATGAGCTGTCTTTTATCTCACATTTCCTTTTTAAAAGAGCATTAAGGTGGGGATGGACAAAATGGTAACAATCTTGATGCCACAGGCAAAATGTAACAATTGGTGTATCTGTTTTGTTTTATGTCTCTAATCGTATCATGTAAGCAGGTTTGGCTGGGATCAAATGAGTTAGACTAATGTTTTAACAAGAAATGAATTTCAACCATTTCTAGTCAAAAAAATGTGTCATATGTCTTACTTGTTAATGTAACTAAAAAGGCAGGTCATGTTTTCATGATTACTGTTGTGTGATTTTGAAAAGCATTGTACAGACTTGCATTCTTTACTCCATGTGTGCTGGATAGATTATAGCTGTTGATAGTAACTGTACTGGAGGACACACTAAAAAATAAAAATAAAAAATAAAAGCATCCAGGCCGGTGAGTCACAGTTGTTGATGTCACTGCTGCACAGATCTAAGAAAATGGGTTTATGTCTTTATTTTGAATATTTATTTTCTGATCTGCTTAATGCACTTTAGACTTTCCCAAAGCAATCTCAGCAGCGGGCACAAAGCTGGAATCCTTCCTACATGGGGCAGCAGTCTGTCTGTCACTGTATAAACTTGCACACACAGGCCAGTTCAGTGTTGTCAGTCAACCTGCCATGCATGTCTTTGTAATGTGGGAGAAAAATTAGAGTAGCTGCAGAAAAATCCACCGAGCCAAGAGGAGAACATGCACCCTCCACCAAGAAAGTGAGCAGGCCAAAGATTCAAAACCAGTTTTCGGGAGCTGTGAGGCTAACCACAAATTTTAATTTGCATATTAAACTTGGTTCTTAGTTGTATAAATTCTAAAGTATATCTCTTGTTTTTTTTGTAGTGCATCAATTAAATACGTTGTAAAAGGCGCTATATAGCACCCGACCCAGCACAGACCACGCAGAGACACGTGTACAACAAACAGGGTTTTTTATTTCTTTTCTTCAGCCGTGGGGCACGCCTTCCCCGTGTCCCACAGGCCCAACAGTCCCAAAAGCACAAAACAGACTTTACACCACCCTTCCTGGCACCACCACTCCTCCCAGGCAACCTCGTCCTCTTCCTCCCAATTCTGGCACCGAATGAAGGGAGGTTGGCCAGTTTTATAGCCCACCCGGAAGTGCTCCAGGTGCCTGACCAGCTGGTCTTAATTGCACCTCCAGGTGGGGCTGGTAAGTCGTCCCTTGTGGCGGCTGGCTCTCCGCAGCACCCCCTAGCGGCCACCCCATCTCCCAACCGGGCTGTGGTGGACTCCATGTTCCATGGAGCCACGAGGGTAGACTGACGAAGGACCCATGGCCAGGGAGACTGCCCCCAGGCGCCCCGGGGAAGGTATTGCACTGTCCATGGTGGCTTCCCCGGGACGTATGCAGCAGAGGCGTCCCGGCCGGGCATGGGACCCGGCTGTCCGTCACAACTGTAAATAACCAAGGACATGGCTAGTGTTTAATGCTGCTCCCTCACAATTCCAGAGTCTTGGTTTTAAATCCCAGTTTATGTTCGTATGGATGCCAGTTCTTCTCATATTTGCTTGGTGTTTCTTTATAGGCTCTGGTTTCCTGTCACAAATGCACAGATTAAGTTGACTGGTAACTCTGAATTGGCCCACTGCAATCCCATAAAGGATTAATGAACTCTTCAGGACTGGTCCTGGCTTTACAGCTATTAAGACTGAATTTGGCTTCCTTCCATCTTCAATTAGAATAAGTGCATCCTGGCAGTGTACTGATGGGCAGATTCAGGTCTGGCATCACAATTATTCAGTGAAAGTATTAGTGCATAAAAGCTCAGTTACAGTAAAACTCGAAAGACTCAGCAGGCTTGTTAATGAAAGGCAGGTGGTGTTACCTACTGAAGACATTGGACTTGGGCGTTATTGACTAAAAAATGTACTCTTTGAATGTTTGCATGTATTGTGGCTGGGTGCTGGAATGACAGGTTGCTGGAAGAAAATTTCGGGTGCCAACCTGGTTGTCCTATTTAATATTCCAACAAAATAAACAAAAAGACCACTCCACATGTGTTTTTGCCCTTGTGTCTGGGCTACAAAAGCATAGAAATAAGATTCAGCTTCTAGCCATAGGTCAGGGTTAGTTTGCTCAGGAGCTCCTTCCGGCAGGTGGCTCTTGCCAAAATGTGTGCCTCCTTCTGGGCCACGGGGATTTTATGGTCAGCCAACTGAAAGAGGTGGAATAAGTTTCCCTCACTGGGCAGTTTCATAGTGCTGCAGGCAGAGAAGGAGATGTCAATGTTAGCAGTAGTGCCCCCTCTCTTCCTGGGAGGTTATTACAAACCTTGATAGAACCTGTAAGGAGATTCTTCGACACGCAAGCATTAAAGTATATATTGTCAGAGATGGCTGGGGTGGCGACCTAGCCAGGATGCCCAGGAGGACCGGAGGAGGGCTTGCTCCTTCCCCAGACCATGTGGGGGCGACTGCCCTGGTACCTTTGGGGGCCACGGGTACAGAGCTTTGAATCTCCACCCTGTAGGTGCCCGTGGTCACCGCCAGGGGGTGCCCATGTGCCTAGAGAGCCCTGGACCTCAGCACTTCCGCCACACCCGGAAGTGCTGGGGGGAAGAAGATTGGGGACACCCGGAATGCATCCGGGTACGCAGCTGGCACTTCCGCCACACTGGGATGTGTCGGTGGGAGAGTGCCAGGAAGCACCTGGAGCAATCAGTTTTATAGCCGGGTGGCTATAAAAGGGGCCGCCTCTATTCATATGATGGCTGGAGTCGGGAGTAGAACGACGAGGTCTCTGGAGGAGGCAAGGAGGTTGCCTGAAGGAAGAAAGGCATTGTTGTGTTGTGGCCAGGACTTTGGGGACTTGTGGGGTTTGTGAGCACTATTTGTAAATATGGAGCACTTAAATAAACGTGTGTTGGGTGATTTCAACGTGTCTGCCTGTCTGTGTCCGGGCCAGCCTCCACAATATGTATATGTGTGTGTGTATATATTGTAACAAAGGCGCTATACAGGCACCTGACCCGGCACAGATGGACACAGAGGCACGTATAAAAAACACAAAGACTTTATTTTTCTTCAGCTGTGGGACACGTCTTCCCCGAGCCCAAACACAGTCCCCAAAACACAAGCACCAAAACAGTTCTTTTCCTTCCTTCCTTCCTTCCCCACCACTCCTCCTCCTCCTCAAGCTTTGTCTCCTTCCTCCCAACTCTGGCTCTTCGAGTGGTGGTGGCTGGGCCCTTTTATAGCCCACCCGGAAGCGTTCCAGGTGATTAACCACCTGGTCCTAATTGCACTTCCGGGTGGGGCTGAAGGCTCGTCCAGCCGGGCTGTGGGAAGCAGGCAGCCCCCTCGCGGCCACCCCGGGCCCCAACCAAGCTGTGGAGGACTCCATCTCCCATGGAGCCCTGCGGGTGATTGGGAAATCACCGTCGGCCAGGGAGGCTGCCACCAAGAGTTCCGGGGGAGGTACTGGACTGTCCATGGCGGATCCCCCGGAACATAAGCAGCAGCGGCGTCCCTGCCAGGCATGGGACCCGGCTGTCCTTCACTATATATATATATATATATATATATATATATATAGTAAGAAAGACACAAAACTAAGAAAAAGGTTTTAGTTATCCACCCTGTATACTTGAAAAAACAGCTTTAAGCAAGCGCAAAATCCAAGTAGTATTAACAGACTGAGTCCAGGACTGAACTGAAAATAACAGAAAATATGAGGGATATATCGAGGGTAACCAGGAAAGGGCATGTTTTGAGGGTTGGAAGTGAGGTCAGAGCTGGAGCCAAAACTACGGTCAGACAGGATTTCCTTCAGAAGGTCTGCAGAGGAAATAGAAAAGGTGTTAGTGTACATCACCAACTCCTGGTTTTCAGTATAAATACATTTGGTTAAACCCATCGACTGCCTCGACTGCATATATACAGTATATATATACTAGGCTGACCCGCCTTTTAAGGAGACCGACTTTTAAGTTGACCACTTCTTTAAGGCAATTCAATATGTAGAACAATTTGATATTTTATACAAACTCATTAATTTGGTTATATTGCATTTGAGCGGTATTACTTTAATACTCGTAGTTTCTGTTATTTTTGTGATGAAATTTAAACTTTTTTTTCTATATTGAGGTCGCCCTTTTGAACCCCCCTGATATTTACTACGCGGTGAGGCATTTGTACTCCATCAACATTAATTATTTCCAGAGACATAATTTTGTGTATTTTTCCAGCGCATCGCGCACAAAAGCAAGGGAATGATGGGAGCACCAGAACTCTGCTCACATCATGTCGCTTCGTACCGCAAGCTGCAAGTAGTTAGTCTGTGATAAGCGGAATACCGCTATGCTTTCCACTCACGGGACGGAAGGACAATCCCGACCGCTTTTATATAGTAAGAAAGAAGAAGAAGATATCGCACAGTCTGGAGTAGAAAATCATCTTTTACCTGGAAAAACGAAACTACAAATCCCATCGTGCATTGCAAAATGGACGGGGCGTGTGAGAAACTTCGTGCCTGCGTAGCACTCACAGGACGGAAGGACAATCCCGACCGCTTTTATATAGAAGGATATTTGTGAACCACAACGGGTTGCTCTAGCTGCCCCAACCCAATACAGACAGGCAGAGACACGAGTTCCAGCACAGCACAGCACACATTTTATTTACAAGTGAGTAATCCACAGTTCTTTTTCTTTCTCTTCCTTCTGCCTCCACTCCTCCACTGGCAAGCTTTGTCCCTCTTCCTCCGGACTCAGGCTCTCCAAATGGAATGAGGCTACTACTTTTATGTTATACCTGGGAGTGCTCCAGATGCCTCATCAGGGTTAACTGAAATTATTTCAAAGTGTGATGGAAATCTAATATAGCAGGGCTCTGTCGTCTCTGCAGCTCCCCCTAGTGACCCCCACAGAACCCAACAGGGCTGCATCCAGCTCCAACTCCCAGCATACCCGGTGGGAATCTGTGGTGCCACAGCCACACAAGGGGGCTGCCCTCTACCGTCCCAGGGAAGGTAGCGTCTTATAGATGCTCTCTCCCCCAGTCTTTCCATCCAGCAGGCGTCCTGACCATGTAATGGCCGTGGCCTCCTGTCAGAGTCACAGATATATATATAGAGAGAGAACCAAAATATTGATTAAAAAATAATCAAGACATTACAGAATTGCAAATGGCTATTACAGTTTGAAAAGACTTACTTATGAGTGGTGTAGTGGATGGAGTCTCTCCTGGTAGCATTATACATTATTCAGGAAGGACATGTTGACAGTGTGCTAGTCTACTGAAAGGTTCACTCATCCATTCTAATACAGGGCCAGTTTTGAATCCCAAATGAATCTAACAAGCACCTCATTAGCAATATGGGATGAGTACCTGGAGGAAAACGCACAGAGATGAAATGTAATGCTACATTGAGATTGATTAACATTGATAAAAATAATGAGAATTAAAACATATACTTAATGAAAAAGTCTGAAGAAACATGACTTACATTAAAACAATGTTTCGATTCATATTCATCAGTGTTCTCGGCTGTAATGTCTATGAGCTGCTTCAACTAACCTCTTAGGTAACTGCTTCCAAGAATTTGTTTTGACTGCTTTTCTAACCATTATGTGAAATTTCTTCTTTCAAGCAGCTCTTAGTTGGCTCACATGTCCTCGTTGAAGAACTTATCGTAATAAATGTCCCTTGACCCTTCCAACTTTCCAGTATCTTTCTAAATCACATTCAGATTTGCGTGTGGTTTAATATTGGCCCTTCAAGGTGTGTGATGGATTTTAATTTCTAATTCCCTATAACAGCTCCAGTAATAGGTTGCAATGTGGCATGGCTGCATCATAAATTCAGGGGCTGAGGTTTGATTTATGGCCACTCTTTGTGTGCAGATTACAGTTTTTTTCTTGAACTATTGCAATTTCTTTCTACGTGGGTTTCAGCCTGGTGTGAATGAATACACCACATATACTGGGTTCAGGAGATAGGTTGAATGAGTCTGGTTATTTAAGGTTACACTAGGAGAAATGTTGAAATATCTCACTTTTATCCTTACATAATTTAACTGATGCCAACTTTTATAAAAATAGGCACATGCTCTTTACAGAAGCCTCTACTATACTTGTATGGCAGTACCAAAGTCTCTGGATCTTTGAGGAAGCAGTTTAAGCCACCATGCCAATTATATTTTTATTAACTTTTATTAACCTTTATTTAAATTATTTTAAAGATTCTGCCACTGGTGGATTATTAAGTGATCAGTGAATAAGAAAGCATTCCAGCCTTTATTTTATTAATGTCGCTTTTGCCAAGGGATTTTACTTATCACAAGTCAAATTCAAAAGATTTTGCTTTACAAAGAGTCTGTGCCTTCTGCTTTCCCCCATGATATGTGTATTCATGACAGCTTACAGTACCCATCTCTTTACTTAAGAAGAAGCGAATTGTGGAACGAGGCAAAGAAGTTGGCACAGAGCTCAGTGGAAGCGTGGCTTTCTTTGATCTCCCTAGGCTCATAATGCTGGCAAAGCAAACAGACCCACATGTTCTATTGTTTGGGAGGCTAAAGTAAAAAGAAATTGTAACAAAACAGTAAAAGTGATTTACAGTCTGTCAAATGAAAGTAACTGGTTGCAAGAACTTGCCCTCATTGGATGGCTGTGTAACTCTAGCTGACTGTGAAACTTCCTATACAAAATGAAAAGCAAATAACTTATGAACATTTTATTGTTTTGATTAGCATCAATAAACTACAAATAAGTAAATCTTGTTGCACAACATCTAATTCCAATCAGACCAGATATGTTCTTCCCTTTCATTTTAATCCAGTAAGGTCTGAGGTAGAGGCATTCATCAAGGCATTTAACCAAGCAAAGCAGGTGTTTGAAGACATCCTGCAGATTTGGGATCTTGACCAGGGTACATTCAGGATAGTCTCAAATGAGAATGGGATGTACGATTGTGAGTTGACTTAGACTGTGTTTTTGGCACAAACTGAGGAAGAATGTTTAAAATTGTGGTCTGGCTACTGTTCATTATCTGAAAATCTAACTGAAGGCTCTTATTCATAACAATGTCTCAGACTATATAGGGATCTACTCTTTTGAAATCACTGATGAAGTTTGAAGATATTACCTAAAGACCATGTATACCTACTTGTCATAAACCCATTGAGGCGGAAAAATCATTGGCTACTACATAAATGATAATAATTCAGTTTGGCTCCATTTGGTAGTCCACCATTGATAGCACTTACTTCTTGAAGTCAGACATGGGTTACTGGTATCGAAAGAGTCAGTAGCAGAGACCACAGTAACACTTGTATTAAATGAGGCACTGAAAGCTCAGATGTATTTGAGGAACCGAGTCTTCGATATGCGACAGTGTGGAGGTTTCGAATCCTTGTTGAAAGACATTGTAGGATTTTTTTCTGTTTTCATTTTATAGGGAATATTCGTGTTTTTTGGTGCAACAACAAGTTCAATATACATTCTTTGCCTGAAATGCTTATTTGTTGCATTAATTTGTCATAAAGGAAAAACAACAACCACATTAATAAAACTACTGCTACTTCTAATAATAATAACAATTGTAATAATAACTGTCCTCCAACCAGAGTAGCATGGGAGACAAAGCTGCTGTAAAAACAATCAACACGGCGCCATGACTGTAACACAAGGGTTTGAATGCATTGCTAAAGACTGATTTAATTCAAAATGAAAATGTAAGCATCTCTTAAATGGGATTACATTAAACCCTACATTAAAATCTTCCAGATATCATCCTACATTGTTCACTGTCATCTAGGTACTTGATGATGCTCTTTAAGTTTGTGTCTGGCTTGCTAAAACTCTTCTGTGATCAGATTCACATATAAAAAACTCTTTAAGCAGATGAGCAGATGGTAACATTGCATTCTCTTTAGATAGTGTCATGTCAAGTTAGTCAATTTATTTCAGGGACCAAAATAAAATGTATATGTTTATGGTTTATTGAGCTGCTCTGGTAAGATTATGGTTTTAATGTCACCGTCACTGTAGGTTGACTATTAGGTTGATAGTTAAGTACAGATGCACCTTTATAAGTAGCTTGTAACAACACATGGAGTCAAACATACCCGGTATGAACAAAATATTACCAGCACAACTTTTCTCCCAGAATATGGGAGCAGCAGTCTAACTGCTTGTCTAATGAGAATCTTTGCCATGGCACAATAAAACTCCGCGCAAATCCCTTTGAAAACAAACAGCTTAACAAACTTCAACTCAGATGAAAGCAAAGTCTACCACCTGCTTACATTTTGTGTAAGGGTCACAAGGATGACTTCCAGGGTTTTCTATTTTTGTCGTCATTCCTGTAAATGGCATCAGAAGACCAATAATTAATGATTTGTCATCATAACAGATTATTAAACTCTTTCTTAGCAATTTACATTTGCCTAGAGTTTTCTGAACACTATCAGCTTGCAATTTTCAAACATATTGCACTGTAATGGGTTCCCTTGTATCTACCACTACCATTGTAGTGAACATTTGACCATTTCTGCCAAATTTCTGAACTGTTAATTTGTCAGTTACAGTATTGTGGGGAGTCAAAGCCTATTCCAGCAATATCAAGGCAGATGTGAACTTTGCCTGTGAATCCAGACCATTTCAAGGCACGTTCTCTCATAAATTAAAGTGACCACTAAAGCTACCATGTGTTCCTTTGGGATGTGGGATGAAGCCACTTTACACAGAAAAAAAATCCACATAGACAAAGGGTGCTTTATGCAGACTACTTACAGTGTCTAGGCTAGAAATTGAGCTCAGATCTTTGGAGTAGTGAAGCAGCAGAAGCACTGCTATACCACCCTGAAGAACTATCTATCCATTTCCTGAAAACACTTATTCATAGGGTTGTAGGTGTCCTAAGCTTATTCCAACACTTTCAGACACAATGTATTAAAAATTCCTGAGAGGAACACTATCAAACCTACAGTCAATCATCAGTCTGGAATCACCAGTTATCATAACTTGCAAGTCTTTACACCATGACAGGGTGTCCTGAGGAAACCCCCTCAGAAAAAGAAATAACTTGGAAACAACTTAGAATGATTGGGATGAAGGTTTGAATCAAGAAAAATCACCCATCTTAACATCCTATAATTCGCTTTAGAGTCACGAGAATTGCAGCCTATCTAGGTGAGATTAGGCAGTCGGTGGATATGTAGGAGGTAAAGGACACCAGTACATTACAGGGCACACTCTGGCACACACTCACACACTGACACAGAACCAGTTCAATTAGTGTTAACTTTTACATCTTTGGGATTTGGGAGGAACGCTAGACTACCTGGTGAAAAACCCACATAGGCAACTGGGAAGCTTAAAAACACGACACATATTATAGCAAGGCTGGAGTAATATGCATAGAAAATCATCTTTTAGCAAGTACTGACAGATAATTTGTTGGAATAATATTAATAGTACAGTACTCAGACACTGCTGAGCTAGAATACTGAAGCCAAATTGTTGATTTTGTTGCTAGGTGACAGCCATATGCCAGGCGCAGCGACTAGAAACGTCTGTCTGATAAAAAAGGAGGGCACAAACAGGGAGTGGTAATATGACTTCAGCTTTGTTTTATGTAATAGCATGTCATGGTGTTCCATCTTATGTCTGATATTTAAAAATAACTGACTTCTGACTAGCTTTTCAAACTCCGAATTTTCGAAAACAATTCTGGAAAGAAATATGTAAGTATTAGAAAACCAATCCTCTACCTTAAAGCCTTTGATACTCTTCAGTTACTAGTAGTATCAGAAAATCCAAATGCTCAGTAATCTAAGTTCATCTTTAAAAAGTCCAGTAGGTAACCCCTTGATGGTCAAAAACTAACAAAAAGTGGTACAGATGGGCTCTGTTTAGTTTGTAAGTGTCACAGATTTATGGCCATTTCCAGGCGAATGCTTAATTGTCCTTATGATCATACAAACAAAATGTACAGTATGCAGAAATCATTTGTTTCACTTCATGGAGTTTTACTAATTCTGAATTAAACCAAAGTCCTAACTGTACTACTGTTGTTTAAAATCCAAGGTTTTGTTTTTAGGTATTTATTTTCTGTTTTATTATTTTATTTTTTAAATTAGAAACATAATTTGATGGTGTCCATACAAGAAAAAGAAAAAATGTTTGTTCCAAAAAAATATAATCTTACAAAGTGGCACAGATGATGTGACCAGGAAAGAAGAAAGGTATTTTAACAGCAGCATATAGAAACAGGATTGATTAAAACGGGCAGAGGTTGATACAAAAGAAAACTAACAATCAGGTGTCTAAGTTCTGAAAGGAAAAGAAATATTAGTAGTCAAAGGGTTCAAAGCACTGATCAAAATCAGACTAACAGCGATGAACGAAATAATGTGTAGCTTTGAAAAAAAATTTGAGGAACACATGGTGAAATTCGTGCCATTGACACAGGAAGAAAGGTGTTTAGTCTCTGTCTGGAGTGCTGATCTGATGGGTGTAAAAAATGAAAATACAAGAACAAAAGAACATGGTTAAAAACATTCAATACCCTAAAAAGCAGGCCTAAGCTTTAGATTACAATAGTCATCACAATAGGAATATTATAAATAAATGAACTATTCTGTCTCCCAGCATGTTTACCCACTATACAGCAGACTTCTAGTATAATGCGAATCAAGAATAATGGAAAGTTCCTGGTTCAAACCTTGCTACTGCCAGAATGAATCCTACTCCACTGGGTCCTTGATCAAGGTCATTAAACCTGAAAATTGCTCCAGGGTGCTGTACAATGGCTGGCCCTGCACTCTGACTTCCAAATGTCATGCAAAAAGACAATTTCCCCGGAGGGATTAACAAGTATATATACATAAAAAATATCAAAATAACACTGGCTCTTACCATCTACAATAGGTCTCAGACAGCTCCTCCATCACAGGTTGCACTGATAATGGAGATGAGTCAGAGTACGTAGAGATGGTGGAGGATTTTGCCTTGTGGTGTAGGGAAAACCACCTGAAGATGAACATCAAGAAGACACAATTCAGGGAATGAAGTGGAGTTAGTGCAGAGCTACATGTGGGGCTCATATGAACTGTGAACTAGACTTGTTTGACATCACAATGGCGCTGTACAACAAGGGTCAGAGTAGTACTTACTGAGTAGACTTGTGTCTCTTGTTGTGTGCAGCATGCTGCTGGAAATGTTTTACTAATCATTGGAAAGCATGTCCTTCAGCTGGTCTGCAGAGGGACAAAAGGAGAAAGGAGCCGATAACAATACCAACTCCTGGTCCGACTGAGCAATAACACCATTTGACAAAATCAGCCGTCTCCCAAGCACACTTGTGTGACAGTGTATTTTATGTTTTTATGGTTTTTGTTTTGCTCCGGTATGCATTTGAATTATTACTAAAGTTTATCTAATCTAATCTAACAAAGGTGGAAAATGATTTACTGTATGTAACCCTGACATCAACACCAAGAGCTCAAATTAAAATGCAGATTTTAGCTGTTGGTTAAGAAAGACAACCAGGTGAGCAGATCTTTACCTGTACAGCTAAGTGATCATTTTTAATTTTTTTCTGTTTAAAATTGAGTGTTTAATATTAAAGTTTATCTTCTTCTGATAATTTGCTCAGTAGTATTTTTTGCAGGTGGGTGTATTCATCCACTGCTATCCAGGATGGAGATATCACACTGACAAAAGCAAGCTTTGTGATTCTTCATTGTGGGTCAATAATTAGACATGAAAGTTGTTAAGGCTCAAGGCCAACTGGTGTACTAGTGCACTAAATAAACACAAAGTGCATACTGCAGTGCCTACATTCTGCTAATGATACAAGACATACAAAACAAAGGGTAAGGGGAAGAAACTATAAACCAATCTCAGTTTTTTATTTTTATATAACACTTACTACAGTAAATAATTAGTAAAAAATTCCAGAGATCGTCATTGGCTGATATGCCTCAGAGCATTTTCTATAGTTTAATTTATTGCCTTTTGGTTTCGCAGACAGTGTGGTTTAGTGGGACTTTAAACCCTGTGTTACAGTTTGTTAGACTCTTATTTTTTTTTCTAAGGTCAATTCTTTTTTTAAGCATTTAATACTTTTTATAGAGGGTTTGAATATTGATAAGTCTAAATAAATATGTTTTTTTGTGTCTTTTGATTGAAAATGTATTCATTTAATTTAGCATTTATCATGTTTTGTAATTTTCAGTGTCACCAATAGCTTTTGTGTTTTCATCTCCTGGTCCCTTATTCACTGACTGTGTGGACTGCCATTTTATCAGCTCTGCCAGTACGTTGTGTGACCATGAGCAAGACACCCAACCTCTCTGTGCTCCAGTTGTAGAAAACACAGTGTAAATAATTGAATTGAGGTTGGTGCAAGGACACCTCATAAGTCCAGAGTACTGAGTTTGAATTCTACAGCCCCTGTGGAGCTTACACATTCATCCACATCTGTACTGCCGTCAACAAGAAAAACAGCAATAGCTTTGGAAAAAGACCAGGAGATAAGATATGACACAAGGGACAAGCAAGGAAGTCAGTAACACAATTGTCAAAACAAAAGACAGAACTCTAAATTGTAGTCAAGACAGGTGGCACTTGAATAGCTAACCAGAAAACTCTCACAAAATACACACTTACTAATCTCTTTGTTTATCTCTGCAAATTCAGATCAATAGGAAGTGTTCGTTATGACTAGTGTTGATCTGCGTCATTTACCAAAGAGTTTTCGTAGTGAATATGCTGTGTACACTAGTGACTTTGTTTGCTGAATATTTTTCTGGAAATGTGGACAGTGTAAACAAACTTTTTCTCAAAGTGCCCCATGGTGCTTTGTGAGGCCAGTGCAACATCTCAGTTGGTAAAAGCCCACCAAGTATATAACACTGAACTTAGTTGTAGGCTAAAAATTAGCAAAACCTGCGTGCAGAAGTAAACTGGAAATGTGTCGGTGGATTTGTGTCTTAAAGGTAACGTCTTTTTGTATGGACTTGTATGTGACTTGTGTGGAATACGTGAGCTTACTCCATTTTGCCTAGAGTACTGTGCATATGTTGCTACTGTAAGGACTGAAGAGGCCATGTGCTTTTGTGTTGCGCTTATTTGGTAGCAGTGGCAGTGAGTGAGCAAAAGCGTCATGGAAAGAGAAACAATAAACTACTTTTTGGTTTGGGAGAAGGAGCACCTGTTATTGAATCTGTGGAGGGCAAGCCCTAGTAAATTCATGCTTTCTGTCTGCAAGAAATTTTACTGTTGCAATGTTTAATTCTGTTGATCTTGTTTCAGAGGAACAGTGCTGCAGGGATTAACACTGCTGTCTCACAGCTTGTGTCACAAGTAATTGGTCCAGCATAGTTATCAGATGTTTCAATTGCTGTAAGGGACACTTAAAAGGCCACAGCACCATTATAATCCACTCAAAATGAGTTTGGTTTCTCCTTCCCCGTTGACTTCAATGCATTTCACTGAATTTGACAAAGTTCATAAACTACCCCACAAAATGGCAGTGCCCAAGATAAACAAAATGACATTATAGAAAAGACAGTAAAATAATTCACAAGTTTTTAACAACACTATCTGTATACAAACTAATAAGAAATTTAAAATCCTTTGATTAAATACTTCTAATTATATGCACATATCTTCAGAAAACACCTAAGGAAAGGCACAAAAAACAGAAGAAAAATGAAAATAAGCAGAACTTCATGTGAGATTCTCACTGAGGATGCAGTTTTGTGTCTTCAGTTGATGAGCGATTCTGCATTTGTTCTCTATAGATCTGTGTGTGTGTGTGTGTATGTAGGCTCTGTAATGGACTGGCTTCCTGTTCAGGGTTAGTTCCTGCCTTCTGCCTGAAGCAATTGGAATAGGCTGTAGCCTTTCACAGTCCAGATTTAGACTAAGAGGGTTTAACAATGTTAGGTTAAAAATTGTAGAATGCTCCTGTGCTTGTGAATGCATTGGGATGATGCGTGACATAAAAAGGTACTATATAAAATAAAGGTTGTCTGATTTACCTTTAAGTCAAAAAACATTGTGTTGATGAGACAGTGTACTACATCTATTTCACAGATTCTGCACACTGCAGGTTTTCAGGGAGTATACTGAAGATTCTGTGATATTTTCAAAAAAAACGTTGAGGTAAGCCAACTACCACAATCCCTTGGTCACCGGTTTCTTAAGGCAATTTGAGAAGCCTTGTTTTTATTTTGTGGAAAGGCAGCCTGCCAGAAACAGAAGTAGGCCAAGACTTCAAGGAGATCTCTCTCTGTAATCGCAGGGCCTGCAGATGGAAGCTGGCACACGTTCCCAGAAACTGCATCTCAACACACCGATGTTAAATTAATAAGTGAAAGCTGGCTGAGGATTAGTGGATCAGCCAACAGGATGTAAAAGCCCTTTCCACCTGGAGGCTCTGGGCTATCTATCAGAACGTCTGTACTTGTTTGTCAGCAGTTTGGGTTTAGTAATGGGTAGGGCCACACTGATAGTCTGCCAGGTGAGATAAAGCTGACTTTTAGCGCAGGCAACAGTGTAAGCCTGTTATGATTTAAAACTTTTAGGTTCATACTGCTAACGCACTGGATCCTGTTTCTATCTCTCTTTCCATATGTTTCATGTAAAGAGAGATTTGAGACAGTCTTGCTGATTTTGCCATAGTAGAGTAGACACAATATAAAAGTATTAAGGGGACATAAATCTTATTTTTGAGGGTTAAAAGCAAATTCTGTAATTACAGTTAGCTCCACCCTTCTCAATCTGTTGCTAAGCAGAATACATTATACTGCAGTCATGTGATAACTGGCTTAAGGGTAAAAAAGGGCAACTTGATTCAAGCTGTTCACTATAGCTTTCTGTTTTTTTGCTAAGTACTTGCAGAATGTTTCTGTACACACATCGAAGGTTAGCTGGGCAGCCAACTAAATACTAACTTGGTTTGAGTTGGACTGGCGTTCCTACTGCTGCAAACGTTAATTCCTCCTATCAATTGCCCAATATTGTTGGGATAGATTGTAGTTTCCTGAAGTTATATACTGTATGTAAGGTGGACAGGTTTTGTATTGTAAGAGGCAGATCTACATAATTGAGCCTTTACATTGGAAACGAGAGGATCATCAAAAGTCAGGAACATGGTGAATCAATAAACCAAAGCACAAAAGCAAAAAACTTAACCAAGGATGAAGACAAATGTAACAAATGTCAAAAATTATGATTAATTTCCCTAGCAAGTTATTTTTCTGTATGTGAGGGTGTGTATGTGGAAAATCAAAATTGACTTTCATGTCCTAAAGTTACAATTTTTGTTGGAAAAATTATACATTTTTTTGCTTTGTGTATAGATTCTGGGTGACCAAATCTCAGCAAAGCATTTTAGAGCAAGTGATTTCCAGGATTTCCGCTTTGAACTCCTAGACATGCAGTATGTACAATGGTAACTTCCAAAAAAAATTGACCTGTCTTCTTTAAATAAGTTGCATCCTCTTTCCCTTATTACAGGCTCAGGCCTATTTTTTGATCCAGTTTGGTCCAGTACTTATCCCTATATCCTTCAAAAACAGTTTTACCTATCTTCTTATATAATACACTACTGTGGCTGTTTGTTTGTCTGTCCAGGATGTTAAATCACCTGTAGCTCGGAAGCCGTTTGACATATTGACTTGAAATTTGGTACACATATACTATGTGATGTCAGCTATCCACTTTCGGGGTGATGATTGACCTCCAAGTTGATTCCTTTTTATTTTTATTTTATTTTATTGTTGAATCAACTCTCAGCAGCGGCCACATGCCTACATGCGCCGTTCTCATTCCCTACCACCTTCGCTGCCACTTCCTCTACTTCTTCATATCTTAAATCATTCTTGAGGGAGATTGAAGACTTAAGTGCCATCTTCAGTGAAAAATTAAGGAAAACGTACTAAGTAATTGCAACACAAAGACTGACAATCAATTTTAACTTGAAAAGATGCAGACGAAAGAAGAGAAGAAGCAGGCCACTAGAGTGGAAAAAAGAAGAGCTGCTCAGGAAGCAGTAAGCGCATCAACCTCTGAGCAAACAAATGCTAAATGTACAGAGAAAGAGTATGAAAACTATGAATGCTCAGGTCAAGTGTATTCACCGCACGATAACTGGTGCCTAATGATAAGTGTCATAGAAATTGTTTGATTTAATCAGAATTTTTGAGATGGGTCCTGCTGCAGACCTCTGCAGCTCCATGATTCAGTTGCTCTGCTGGACAGCCAATTGGATTGCATGTCTTTGTCACTTGGCTTACTTGACTTGAATCAGATAACCCCTGCCCTCCCCCAACCCAACCTTAATCTGAACTATAGCGTAAGTAGTTGTTATCAATGACTTATAATATAAAGCACCAACCTCCTCAATGAAGTGGAGCTCTGGAGGTCTGTAGCTAGAGTTTATTGAATTTTTTGCAGTCTGCCTATTTAAGTCATGGGACCAGGCCTATTGATTTGCAACGAGTAGTTTTTGAGATGCAGAATTTATTTAAATACTGTATACATGTATGCACAAATAGAAACACAAATAGAAACACACCTGCACAAACACACACACACACACATTAAAAGAAATGTATAAGTGAAGATCACTGACTGCCTTACCAGAAGATCATTGTTTGCCTTACCAGAGCACATGCTGGATGATGAAGAGAAAGAAATGAGCACACACAAACACATACACAATACATCTCTAAATGTTGATCAAATTAAGGTTGTTAAATTGTTTATCTAAGCAGCTTGTTTACTTTTTTTGACCCAATGAGCGTAGTTTCAAATGAAATATTATGAAATATTATTTAAGTAGTTCAATTTCTTGTTCATTTTACTCTACATTTACGTGTGTACATAATGAATATTGTACAAGTTAATCTACTTGATTCTACATTATTGTACAATGCAATCAGTTGTATTGTACTGTAAAATCTTCCATTAAGTGGTTTCCTGTGGTATCACTAAAGTGAGATTTACATGAAAGTGCTGTATGGACCATTCCACACCAGTCCTTTTCTGTCTTAAACACAAGACAACCTTATGTATGGCCGTCACAATGTTAAAGGTCACATGGTGGCAACCCTGCAGCATCCTAGTGCCCAGACATGCAAAATGGCAGTGCTCATTAAATCTAAGGACAGACAATAGTAATAAAACATTATGGTGTGATGACATTGCTTCAATAACTATATAAATACTAAAAACAAACAAAAAAAATATCAAAAAATAAAGTAAAACATGAAAATGATCCTAAATACCTATGTAACTCCCGTAAGGCAGTAATGGTGAGTTTAGAAAGTGGATGGATTAAGGTGATTTAAAGAATATGTAAAAGACGCTATGTAGTGCCCGACCTGGCACTGACTACGCAGAGGCACGTGTACAAAACACACAGGTTTTTTATTTTTTCTTCACCCGTGGGCGCACGCCTTCCCCGTGACCCACAGGCAATACACAGTCCCAAAGCACTTTAATCCCACACAACAACTCTTCCTGGCACCACCACTCCTCCCAGGCAACCTTGTCCTCTTCCTCCCGATTCTGGCTCCTCAGTGGTGGAGGCTGGCTCGTTTTATACCCCACCCGGAAGTGTTCCAGGTGCTTGACCACCTGGTCCTAATTGTACCTCCAGGTGGGGCTGAAGATTCGTCCAGCCAGGCTCTTGAGTCTTGGCAGTGCCCCCTAGCGGCCACCCCATCTCCCAACCAGGCTGTAGAAGACTCCATGTCCCATAGAGCCACGTGGGAGAGTGGGAAATGAACATTGGCCAGGGAGGCTGCCACCTAGCGTCCTGGGGGAGGTATTGAGCCGTCCATGGTGGCTCCCCCGGAGCAGGGGCGTCCTGACCGGGCACGGGACCCGGCTGTCCGTCACAAATGGTATACCCTATAAATCATACTGCTTTTTATGTAAGTATTTGAGCATGGGTAATTCACAATATAAATAAAATCTATTATCATTGTTATTATTAATATGTCTAATGGTAATGTGCTTTTTTACATTTAAAGTATGTATGGTTGAGAGGAAGATATTATCATATCTAATGAGATACACTCCATAACCAGCAAACATTTATTTTATACTTCAATCATTTAAGAGTGACTAGAGTGACTAAGGGTGTTTAAACTGCCTTTATTCTACTTGTAGAGGTGCCCATATACTATTCCTTTAGTGATTTTAATTGGCCAAGTATGAATGAGTGTGTTCTGTGATGGACTGACACTGTGCCCATTGTTGGTTCTCTCCTTGCACGCAGAGTTGCTGGGACAGGCAGCAGCTCCCCATCACTCTGACCTGGATAAACACGTTAGAAATTTGTTGGGTCTTTAGTTTAACAGAATTCCCTTCAGGGCTATAAACTGAGGCTTTGGTGGGGTTGATAGCCACAATACCTGATGAAGGGGATAGGAAAATTTGTGTTATTCAAAGTCAACTCTGATCAGAATTTTATTACATATATTTACATTTCCTTGAATGAGGTGGCAATGAAATATTAAGGCCATAAATATTAACTCCAAGATGCTTTACATAAAAAGACCACTTTCTCCTTTTTGGTTTATAGGTTCTGTGTACAGCATGATGGTGTTAGTCATCTTGAGCTCAAAAGAGACGCCCGCTGAACATAACTGATTATGTTAAGCTTGGAGTGCATGAGTGTATTCAGTAGGCGGCCTGTAACTCAGTCAACATGTTTGTTTCCTTCCTTCCTGTAGTTGTCCTTAATCAAATTGTGATGAAAGCTCAGGAACACCCTATAAGATATCAAATTGACTCATACTACTAAAGCATACAATGAGGCATTTTAGCAGTCTTTACAGTATATGGATTTTATGTAAAACTGATTTTTTTTTATAACATATTGTAATAAAGAAACACTGCCTATTACATCCTAAATCACCTCAGAGTGTCAGATTTTTTGGCATTGGCACCCACCAGTGACACAGATGTGTGTAGATACTGTATAGTATTTTGTGATTGAGTAACTACATACCTCACTCCTCAGATTTTAATTTCATTACGGATAATTGAACAAACATTTTTTGCTTATCAAACACTTTTGGAGACACGCTATAAAAAGTGCATTTCAATTGAATATATCCAGTCTATGTATCAGCTCTGTATTTTATTAAATCACAGTGACATTTACTAAAAACTAAAATGTGAAGCATTTGGAACCAAAAAGCAACAATAGTGATATTTTTTTAAACTTAGAATGTGAAATGAGCTTTACTCTTCCCTTCAACCAGGTTGCGTGTAGAGCAACAGCTGGGCCTGACATAATTAGACGCTGAGCACATTTCAGCCAAAGACATGCAACCAATTTAGTCTTTAAAAGCGTTATTTTGAAATGTGAGCTGTGCCACTAGCTAATATACTGTACATGGCCTTAAATTTCTTTTGGATAATATTATAGCAAAATTGTGAAAGAATCTGCTTCTTTTAAAATGTGCATTTCATTTTGTTACAGAAGAGTTAATGAAAATTTTATCCTGTTAAAAAAAAAAAAAAAAAAAGTGTGCCAGGTCCCTTTTGTTTGTGGATCACACACTCTCCGGTGACCTTTTAATTTTGCCTTGCTCTTATGCTAATGTGTAACTCATTTAGTGTCTTTCAGATTGCACACTAACATGGCAATACTTTAGGGATTTTATGGTGCTTCCCTTTTTCACTTATTGTTAGCCTTTGTTAAAGCCTTCTTACATACTGTAGCAGTAAGTGACTAATAGAAGCATTACACACGGCCCCTACTCTAAAATGTTACTGCTGCTTTGTACGTCTTATTAACTGCACTCAAAGTGTTTGTCAGGGTCTCATCACATAGCAGTAACTAACTTTTACCTGCACCTACTGTAGGTGACCCATTTTCAAAAGTGATATCAATAACACAACATGAAAGCTTTCATTCAGCTAAAACAGGTCTAAGACTAGCAGGTAAATCCCCAGAGTGACAGAAATAAAGTCACAGAAGGATTTGAATTTGGCATTGCATGATCATGAGTGCAGTGCCTTTGCTGTCATGTTTCATACGTGGTGCTACGAACTATACATACAATATTACTTGTACTGGAGGTATTGTGATCAGTGACAATTATTATAACTATCCAGCCATCCATTATCCAACCCACTATATCCTAACTACAGGGTCACAGGGGTCTGCTGGAGCCAATCCCAGCCAACACAGGGCACAAGGCAGGAAACAAACCCCGGGCAGGGCGCCAGCCCACCGCACATTATTATAAGTATTTTGTTTCAAATTTAGATTAGATTCATTTAGATAAACTTTATTAATCCCCTGGGGAAATTCAGATGCATACAGCAGCAGAAACTAAAAAACAAGAATACAGACTCACAGGACAAATTATACAGCCAATAAATCAATCGGTCAATCAGACAATAAATAAAAAGAAATAAATAAACTTAAGGAGGACATCGGGTGGAAGCATTGAATTGCTTGATAGCAGTGGGCAGAAAAGACCCCCAAGGGTGCTTCTTAGCACACCGTGGTGGAATGAGCATGCAGCTAAAGGTGCTCCAAGAGAACACCTCATGGAGGGAATGGGGAGGGTTTTCATGATGACATCCAGTTCTACCACCATACTCTTTTCCACAACAGCTTCCAGAGTGCCCGGAGTTTGTCCTGTGATGTCATAGGCTTTACTGATAAGTTTGTGCAGGCATTGTGCTTCTTTTGTGCTCAGGTTGCTCCCCTAAGAGACTGCAGCACAGAACACCACACTGGTTACTATGGACTGGTAGAACATTTCTAGCAGCTTGCTGCACACATCAAGAGACCTGAGTCTCCTTAGAAAGTGCAGTGTGCTCTGGCCTTTCTTGTACAGAACCACTGTGTTGTCTGGCTAGTCCAGTTTTTAGTTTATGTAATTCCCCCAGGTACTTGCATCATTTCCAAGTCCTCTCCCTGAATGATGACAGGTCTCAGAGTCTTCTTGGCACGCCTAAAGTCCACCACCACTTTTTTTGTCTTGCTGATGTTGAGTTGCAAGTTGTAGTCCCTGCACTATACGATGAGGTCCTCAACAACTTTCCTGTACTCTGTTTGACTCGTCTCTGTAGTTAATGCAGCCTGTGATGGACAAGTCATCTGAAAATTTCTGTAGAAGGCAAGCACTGCTATTATACTGGAAGTTTATTATGTAGAGGGTGAACAGGAAGGGAGGCAGGACAGTTCCCTGAGGTGCTCCAGTATTACACGCCACCATTTCTGATACATAATCCCTCAGCCTCACACACTACTGTCCGTTGGACAGGTAGTCCATGATACAGGATATTTTTGAGGCGTCAAGATCCAAAGCCTTGAGCTTTTTCACTAATCAATGTGGCAGAATGGTGTTAAAAGCACTGGAAAAATCAAAGTACATTATCCTGACTGTGGTACCAGCTTTGTCCAAGTGGGAGTATCACTGAGTGAAATTTTGCAGGCAATGAGGCATTCTGGTTTAGAGGTGTCTCATTTCCACAATAAGCACCATACGCCAAAGCAGAAAACACATTGCTATTTGAGCGTTTTATTTAATCCCATTTTAAGTAGCATGCAAGGTCTGTATCTTAGAGATAGCAAGTTGTTAACCTTACAGCAAAAAGCTTGAATTTGTTAATTTTAAACGAGAAGGAGTGGATCTTTTGTGCAGTAGATGTACTATCCTTTAAATATACCCTGTATAATTCATCACCATGGCAAATTTCAGAAAGGGAGTACTACAATCTGTTAATAATAAATAAGACAGCTATTTACACAGCAATGTGCCTTTCTTTGCTCGATCATTTCCTTTCTGTACTCTTGGCAAAGTTAATTGTAACAAGGGAGGGCAGAGGGGGATTGGGCCTGGCTTGTACAAACTCTTGAGCCTTCAACCTTATTGAACAGCTGGTACACAAGTGAAAAAGCTCAAGAGGTCAGAATTTCTTTTGGGTATTTAGAAATTGAGCTTGTTGAGTGAATCATCTTTAATTAAGATGGGGTGGACTAGAAAATTGCACATTAATCCATCTCTCCATCATTTTTTTTCTGTAATACAGGTAGTGTCTAGCCAGATCATTATGATGTTTGAAAAAAAAAAAAGAAATTGTCGGGTAAAGTACCTGGCGGCATCTGATCGTGTGCCAGACCTACTTAATAAGGTGTGGCTCATAAGTTACAATAAACTTTGCTTTTATCACATTTTATCTTTTCTTCATTTTTTCCTCCATTGCGTTAATTCAAATTCAATATGTTGCTAATCGCGTACTCAGTTACAGATTTTTTCTGTATAAATCACAAGTAAAATGAATGTCATGGTGCAGTTTTGTCCCTTATATTTACTCCTTATGTACTTGACTGTACTGACTCCTGCCTTATTTCAGAGTCCTTCTCTTTATCATCTCTTATATACGAATACAGAGTGCCATGTAGTTAATGTTACATAAAACAGCATTTCTTTACATCATGTTGCATCACACAGTGTACTATCTACATTATTGCACACTACATTTAAGCATTAAAAGTGTATGCTGACTTCCACAGATTTTTCAATGTCAAAATGAACAATATGGCCCAGTTGTTAGAGCAGCTCAATTGCTCTCTGCCTGGTATTTACACGCTTAATTGCTGTTACTGTGTGAGTTTCTCATTTATTTTCTTCTAACTTTTACTGTAAGTGCTGCATGTTAAGTGAATTCTTGCCTTTAAATGTGTCTTGTATGAGTGAATGTGGGCATGTGCACTGCTGTACCCTGTGATGGAGTGGAACCTCTTCTTTGGACAGTTCTTGCCTTACACCTGATTTTGCTGCAACTATACACTTGGATTAAGTACATTCAGAAAATGGATAGAATGAAGCAAATCAGAAAGAAAGAAATCTCAACAGTAGTCCTTTCTGTCTGCAAAAATTAAAGATATTAGAAGCTGAAGCAGTTCTTTAAGTTGAGTCATCTTCCACGTAGCATCTAAAGCACTTGTACACAGTGGACAAGAAGATGTGAAGGTTATGACAACAAGTTAAATGAACAAGTGAACGTGAAAGGAATTATGGGAACATTTCTAATCAGTACCCTTTGGAAAAAGTGGTTAAAAACTTGGTGGAGTGATTAAAGGTAATCTAAATGGTGTTTGAGTGTATCTCAAGGAGTCAGTAGATATGAGGCTTAAAGGAATACTCCACCCAAAAATGATATTTTCTTTATACTGTATGTTACTTACCCCATGCAGTTGTTAATGATGGCCAAGAAAAAAAATTCTTTCATGGAAATGGAAATAATTAAGTTTCTTTTTAAATGGGACCCAATGGTGATTAACTCTGGACAACAGCAAACAATAGCAAAAATGTCAATAAAAACTTACATTACTCATGTCACTAAATAATTATATCAGGAAAATGAAACAGGAAGCCCCTTCACATGGGATTGCACTTTTGAATTGAAGACAGGATTCTTGACCAATGAATGAGGGGGAAAGGTAGGTCTTGAATTCAAACACCATCCATTGGTAACTGTAGCTGTGTTTGACAAGGGTTTCCAAATAGTTCAGAATTGTCTGAATGCAGCTGTCAGACAAGTATTCTGACACTAGTATGATGCGTCATACAAAAAAGGCTCCATTGTCCATGTGTCTTCCTTTTAAAGATTTTAGTTAAGTTCAAAGCAAACAATTCACACAATAAAAAATAAAAAAAATGTAGATAGTAAATAAAAATATGAAAAAAGGGAAACCTATGGTATTCTGTTTTAGGATTAGGCATCTAAATTACATTTCTTAAGGTTTCTATGTAATGGTCAGAAAACTATATGCCCTTAATGCCTATCTGTCAAACCATTCATGTTTCTTTCTAGCTTTCTAACTTCAATCTAAGGGTATTCTACTATCACACAGAGGTAAAATTTCAAATATACCACTTTCTATAACTTATAGGGTGTTAAACTGAATCTTCGGTTCTCTGTGTTAGGATATACAGTATTATATTCAAGTTCTAAAACTAAACGGATTAAGGTAAATTTAACAGTACCTTAAAGGATTTGGCTCTTACAGTGACCAACATTGGACAACAGCAAAAAGTGTCAAAAATGACCATGAAAAAATCTCTCATTACTAATTTTGCATAAGCCACACGTCATGTCATCCAGTCGTATGCTGATAATGTACAAGATGAATGTATTTTTTGTTAAAATACTGTTAAATAAATAAAATTAAAGTAGTCTACAAATGGGAAGACCCTTCACATGGGACGGTGCTTTTTTAAATTGATACTACTAAATATGTAGTGTTGCTTTAACAAGGAAATGGAAAAAAAAAACACAATATGGTGGTGTCCATTCACTAAAACAGGAAAGCAAAACGATGTTGTGGTAAATCTCTTATATATATATATCTATACTAATGAAAGGCAAAGCCCTCACTGACTGACTGACTCACTCACTGACTCACTCACTCATCACTAATTCTCCAACTTCCCGTGTAGGTAGAAGGCTGAAATTTGGCAGGCTTATTCCTTACAGCTCACTTACAAAAGTTAAGCAGGTTTCATTTCGAAATTCTACACGTAACGGTCATAATGGTCGATAACGGTCGACAACGTCCGCCATGTTGAACTTTCTTATTTATGGCACCATCTTCACGAAATTTGGTAGGCGGCTTCCCTGTGCTAACCGAAACCGATGTATGTACTTATTTCGATGGTATGACGCCACTGTCGGCCGCCATATTGAACTTTCCAACGTCACTAATTTTCCAACTTCCCGTGTAGGTAGAAGGCTGACCCCATCTTCACGAAATTTGGTAGGTGGCTTCCCTGCACTAACCAAAACCGATGTACGTACTTATTTCGGTGGTATGACGCCACTGTCAGCCGCCATGTTGAATTTTCCAAACATCACTAATTCTCCAACTTCCCGTGTAGGTAGAAGGCTGAAATTTGGCAGGGTCATTCCTTACAGCTTACTTACAAAAGTTAAGCAGGTTTCATTTCGAAATTCTACACGTAACGGTCGATAACAGTCAACAACGTCCGCCATGTTGAACTTTCTTATTTATGGCCCCATCTTCACGAAATTTGGTAGGCGGATTCCCTGCGCTAACCGAAACCGACGTATGTACTTATTTCGATGGTATGACGCCACTGTCGGCCGCCATATTGAACTTTCCAACGTCACTAATTTTCACAATGTCCGCCATGTTGAACTTTCTTATTCATGGCCCCATCTTCACGAAATTTGGTAGGCGGCTCCCCTGCGCTAACCGAAACCAATGTACATACTTATTTCGGTGGTATGATGCCACTTTCAGCCGCCATATTGAACTTTACAACGTCACTAATTCTCCAACTTCCCGTGTAGGTAGAAGGCTGAAATTTGGCAGGCTCATTCCTTACAGCTTACTTACAAAAGTTAAGCAGGTTACATTTCGAAATTCTACACGTAACGGTCATAACGGTCGATAACGGTCGACAACGTCCGCCATGTTGAACTTTCTTATTTATGGCCCCATCTTCACGAAATTTGGTAGGTGGCTTCCCTGCGCTAACCAAAACCGATGTACGTACTTATTTCAGTGGTATGATGCCACTGTCGGCTGCCATATTGAAGTTTCCAACATCACTAATTCTCCAACTTCCCGTGTAGGTAGAAGGCTGAAATTTGGCAGGCTCATTTCTTACAGCTTACTTACAAAAGTTAAGCAGGTTTCATTTCGAAATTCTACGTGTAACGGTCAACAGCGTCCGCCATGTTGAACTTTCTTATTCATGGCCCCATCTTCACGAAATTTGGTAGGCGGCTTCCCTGCACTAACCGAAACCAATGTACATACTTATTTCAGTGGTGTGACGCCATTGTCAGCTGCCATATTGAACTTTCCAACGTCACTAATTCTCCAACTTCCCGTGTAGGTAGAAGGCTGAAATTTGGTACTTATTTCGGTGATATGATGCCACTGTCGGCCATCATATTGAACTTTTCAACGGTCTTTGTTACTTATGGGCCCATCTTCAAGAAATTTGGTACGCGGGTTCCCAACGCTAACTGAATCCTACTTACGTACATATATACGTCCATAGCCTGCAGCTCGGTCACCGTGTGAGGCGGCATTGGGTCCGCCATCCCAACGCCTCCCACGCTGTTGGCTGCCTGCCTATATAAGGCCGTCTGTCGCTCCAGTCTCTACATTCCCTTCCTTGCTTCGCCATGGTATTCACGTCTCCCTGCTGATAACTACAGCCTTTTTATTTAATCCACGGCTTCTCCGCTGTTTTATTATTCATTTATTACGATTATAGTTATTGTGTAGGTATTTTTGACTTACTTTACATTGTTCAGGTACCCATTTCCTTTATAATTCCAACCGTACCCCCATTAACATGTCTATCGAGGTGATCACCATCAATCAAAGAACTGTCACTTACCAAGTGGTTTCCATGCCCGGAGATGGCACCTGCCTTTTCCATTCTCTTTGTTACATATTGCACGGCCATATCAGGCTCACTCTTGATATCCGGAGGAACATTGTGTCTTATGTATTGAATGACTGGGACAGGTTCAAGGTGTGGACTGATGACGGTACAGGAGATAATTATACTACACAGGAGCACTAGAAGAGTGAAATGCTTAAGCCCTTCACCTATGCATCTGCATGTGAGTTGATGGCTGCCGCTGAATTGTTCGGTTGTCGCGTTCAAGTGTACCGAAATGGCCAAATATTTTACACCTTTGGACAACCGCCAATGCCTCTTAAACATCTTAGATTCACAGGTGACGATTTCAGTAGTGGACACTTTGATGTTTAGAAATGTTTAAACTCTCAAAAGCTGGATGTGAAGTTATCAATGAAACTGGTTGTATACTTACAACGCTTGACAGATGCCGAATGTCTCTTCAACACAAGTCCTACAAATACTGTCGTAATTGAAACAAACCATGAAACTCAAACCGATTATGACAGCAGCAATCCAAGCTGTGAGATTTGAAACAAGATTACTGTTCACATGGCCAACTGTACGTTGCATGCTCAAGAGTAAGCTCAGCGCACAGCTACAGCTTGGTCATATTACAACTGGAGGGCCGAACTGACAACGTGGCATACAAAGAGATCCTTAACAAATAATTATTGGTATATTTTCCCTCAGTTTTAAAAAGGTTTAATTGTCTTCTTAATAAAAATTTTAAGGCCGTACTTCCCCGCTGCGAAGCGCGGGTATTTTGCTAGTATATCTATAAAATCCAATGTCTGTCTGTCCGCTTTTCACGAAAGAACCACTTAATGGATTTAGATCTGTTTTTTTTCTACAATTTGCTTGAACATTCTGGTTGATTTTGCAACTTCTCTCATCGCACTAAGTATTATAGTTTGGTTGTGGCACCGATTTATTTACACGAATCTGAGAGACAGGCTGTGGTTTGAGGGGAAAGGGAGACGGGGCCTCAGGAGTAGGGGACCTGGTTGGTGCCATCTTCACTCACACACCAGCCTCCATTTGAGTCACTCTACTTCTCAAAATGTGTTAGAGCGTACCTTGCCTCCACTTAGCTAGTGATACCTGTTTGTTCAGCAGACATTATCATCTAGAGATTGTTAAAGATTAACGTTTGACGTTTTTGAGAGAGAGAGATCACAGTTATGTGTGTTTTAGAGGGTACCTGCTCATTTGCATAGATATCATGGCCACGTGCTCTTCTTCCCACAAGGGGGACACTCTCCCGTCAGAGCTGAACGCATTCAGCTACAATGGCAATGTTTGATATTGGAGTGTACCTACCTTTCACTTGGCCAGAGATACCTTGCCAACTTTTTACATTTTTAGCAAAGAGATCACAGCTACATTCTCAACCCTGATAGCAAAACCAAAAATATTGCTTATCAATAGGCCCTTGGATATGAAAGCAATCAGTATAAATTCTCAATGCAAATTATTACATATTTTTTTATTGATTGTTAAAGTTTGTCCTGTTTCACTACTACGCGGGCAGAGCCGCGGGGGAAAGCTAGTACTGAATATAACAATAAAAAATAATAAGTTCAATCACATAAAATAATGACTTTTTCACAGCCCAAAACATTACAATGATAGTCTGATAAAATATCTAGCTGGACTGTTAAGAATACCATAAAAAGTGGAAATCATGAATCCTTCTACTTGTTAAATAGTTGAATCCCTTAACAGCAATTAGGTAAGCTAGGCCAAGCTAGAGTCTCTGTATAATGGGTGACATCAAACTCTAGGCCTATGTGCCGGATCTGTCTCTTGAACCTTTCTAAAATGGCCCCCTTTGTCATTATTTAATACATGTCACATAAGGCCCGAGAGGACTTTTAGTCTCAAAGACCTCCTTTAACATGTGCTTCATATATACAATAGATTGTATCTGTATATATTTTAGTCGGTTTACAGTAACAACTGGCATTAAATTGAACATCCAGTGTCTGCTTACATTTATCTGTGCAGCTACAATTGTAGTTACAATGGAAACTGGTGTCTCATAATGACCCAACAAGAAAAAGTGAATCTGTGCCATATACATGATGCCAAAAGTGTGACAGTTTCATGAAGGTGATGGAAGCTGCTGCCACCGCCCTACACAATTCTTTTGTCTATTCTGCTGACATGATTATTGTATGTGGATGGATAATGCATAGTGTTAAATATATTAACTATCCACTTCTAAGAAATTCTGGATGTGTTGTGTGTGATCCATCACCAGCACTTTTTCATCTGTTTTTTTTTTAAAATGTGGTAAATTGCCGTACAGTTTCAAATTGCCAAAAAATTCTCACCTGTCCCTAAACTGCCATTCTCACTTTATGCACTAGTGTTCTTTTATCACTCAATACTGATTTTGGTTCCATAGCTCCTGATAGCTTTCTTAACCCACAGCAATGACCAAGAAAAGAAAAGATGATAAAGAGGGAAGACAGTTTTAAGAGTGATGCGAGGCAAATATAAGATTATGATGAGCAGAGAGGTACCTGTGGATCTTAATTGTAAAGAAAATGTGGTGGCAGTGGTTTGATGGTATATTTCAGCATGGACTGAGCTGAGCACACCAAGTGTTATTTTTGGCCCTCGATAACATTGAGTTTGACACTCCTGTCCTAAGAGCAAGTCCTTGGGCTTTAAACAAAGACTGAGGTCCAGACGTATCCCATGTGAACAGAAGGGCAACATGCTGTGTTGACACAGAATACATACCAACCAGAACAATGCTACCTGCTGTGCCAAAATGTCTTCTCATATTCAACAAAATTACCAGTTTATACCTTCAGACATAACTGAAATTGTGTTGCTGATACTAGAAGATGAAAAGCTTAATTCATTATACCACCCTGATGAGGTGTTTAGGCTCTAAACTATTTTTATTTTTGTTTTTGATTATCTACATCATGTTTTCTGGTTCATTCCCTGTTTCAATATTATATTAATTACTCAGAAATCTACACACACACATTGTTTTTAATCAAATGTAGTTTTTCTTCCAAAACCAAGAGTGAAATCCACAGCAGACAACACCTTTGCCAGGAGGTGTGCTCTAAAAATCAATTTGACATATTGTATGAACAAGTGAGGGAACAGATGTGGAAAAGAAAACAAAAGACACAAATTTTGTCTGTCATGCAGGAGGCTTACAATATGGAAAATTCATTTAAAATTTTTTTTTTGTTTGCCTGGTTATTTGAAAACTGCCAATATCTAATTTAAAAATTAACCATCCATTTTCTGTATCCATTTCAGAGTTTGGGGATGGCCAAGCAGCCATTTGGGGAACCACTCACCTACTGTACATGATACATTCAGAAACACATTCACTCTGGCCCAATGTAGAGCGTCCAATTAATACAACATGTGTGTCTTTTGGATATGGAGGAAAAAACCTTCACAGACCCAAGTCGAATGTGCAAATTCCACACAGATGAATAACAACATGAGACTAGTTTCCTGGAGAGCAGCAAGAGCAGCACTACCCAGTGTGACAGATAGGGGGCGCTGTCGACCCCTTGAATCCTCATATCAGACGCCAGACACCAGATAAAAGTGCAAATGTTGACTTTATTAATACAATAATGTGCACAAGCACCACCACCTCCACTATACTTCAAGAATCACAATACTCAATACAATTAATAATCCTCCACACCTCCCAGCAGCTCAGTCACCCTTTCTCCCAACTCGGCTCACTGCTGGGATCTCCCACAGCCCTTTTATAGTCCCTGACCTGGAAGTGACTGGCAACACTTCCGGGTCGGATGAAAACTCCTTTTTCTTCAACCCAGAAGTATGTCATTTCTTCCGTCCCCGTGACTGGGACGTACTTCCGGGCTGTATGGAAAATAATCCTTGTGCCTCCCTGCGGCGCCCATGATATCCAGCAGGGCTGTGAATAAAGACTCCATTTTCCATGATTCCCTGCTGGAATTTGGGGCACCTCCATGCTGCAGGGAGGGCTGCATCTGGCGGCCTTGGGGTATTGACCTCGATGAACGGCCGGCCATATACCAACCAGTATTTCCATTTTAAACAATATAACCTGGAATTAAGATGGTTTGAGAATATAAAAATAATATTCTCCAAACCACATATACTGATTAAGAGTCATGGGGGCTAGGGTATTTCCTAGCAGCCTAGGATGCAAGGCAAGAAACATCCTTATTCCACTAGCAGCTTGTCCAAAGATGGAAAGAATATGAAGCAAGGATAAAAGTAAGGTGGATAGGTCTCAGAACTGGCCTGTCTCCATAAATGTGGTATGTTTGATTGCTTTTAAATAAGTTGGATGAACTTTTACATGTTATGGCAAGTCACTGATTGTTCTTGGTACTGTGGCATTTGTTTATTGTGGAGAACCAGTTTAAATGCATTTCGGATGTTATTTAATGCAGGGCAGTTTTCATCTGATATGATCAGAGAAAGTCGTAAAAGCAGAAGAGGGTCTGGAAACTAATGAATGAGACAAATTATAATTAAAGCCAATAAGCGTGATTCAGACTTTGAAAAACTGTCTGAATTTGTCCACATTACTGCCTAGGAGTGGTTGTGTCATCCTATTGATGTTTATTTTTAAACTGCAACAGAACGATGAGTAATTTTGAACCAACATCTAACAGAATGTTTCTTTTTTCGGACACAACAAGCTGAATCTGCTTTATTCAAATATTAACGCCTTTAAATGAACACCTGGACAGGTCTGACCATCTTACTGCCACCTATAGCCCTGTTATTGATTGTAGCGGTTCTTCAGTATTTAAACCAGAAGCTATTATGTGTGTTTAGGGGTTTGCAGTTTGTTTTATTATTTATATATTATATATATATACTGTATATTTCTCTTTCACTCTCTCGAGGTTTTGTAAAGTATTAATTTCCCCTTGGGGACAAATAAAGTATATCTATCTATCTATCTATCTATCTATCTATCTATCTATGAATGATTAGGACAACTCTCATGTACACACCCATACTCACATAGGGCCAGTTTAAAATCGACAATCAGCCTAACCTGCGTGTTTCAGGGTATATGGGAAGAATTCCCATAGTATACACACACAAACATACGGATCCTATGCAAACTCCATATAGACACTGACAAACCACAGGATTCAAAGCCAGGATGTTCTATCCACAGTATGACGTAGCAGGGCTAATCACTCAAGTACTATGTCACTGTGCTGTTGATGGGGACTAACTTTGTGGAGTCAGCTTGTTCCCCCTGTGTTCTCATGGTTATTCTGTCAGTTTTTCAATTTCTACCTCCAGAAAAAAACATACACTAAAAACTATATTTATAGGTAAATTTAAAAAATTAAACTACGATTTATTTATTAATGCATAACATAAACATAAATCCACTTAAAGGCAAGATAATAAGGTTATTTAAAATTGTGAACATTTCTACAAATACCATAAAACAGATTCCTTTCACCTTGCACTAATTTCTCATACCCAAAACCTGACAGTCAATCCTTAACTCTGCCCTACTTGTTTTCTTTCTTAATTTCTTTCCTGTACTTTACAAGCTCTTTGCCATTCTTGGGGCTGAGATTCTTCATATTATTTGCCACCAGTTCAATTTATGCTTTGTTTGGTCCCCTCTTTGTCTCATTTGCTCCATTTCCACATGCTCAAACCATCTGACACCAACTGACTCAGATACTGAACCAACCATTTCTCTCAACTCTGTAGTTTTTGTAAACCTTGTTTTGTGTACCCTTGACATATAGGCATTGTTTTTTGGGAATGTTTTTATTTTTGTTCAGTTCCCATGTTCCCCTCATTCACTGGTCAAGAGTCTGAACACACACTAGTGCCAATTTAGCGTTGCCAATTCACCTAACCTGCATGTCTTTGGACAGTGGGAGGAAAGCAGAGCACACGGAGGAAACCCAAGCAGACACGGAGAGAAAATGCAAACTCCATGCAAGGAGGACATGGAATGCGATGTGAACCCTGTTCTCCTTACTGCAAGGCTCTGTGTTGCTCCTAGTCAAGAGTTCTGTCTTCTTTTCAAAAGTGTGAAGCCATGCAAATGGGCTTCCTGGTTTTGGAATACTTTTAGTTTCCAGTAGCATTTATTTAAGAATATCAGTCATTTTCCAACCCGCTACATCCTAACACAGGGTCACGGGGGTCTGCTGGAGCCAATCCCAGCCAATACAGGGCGTAAGGCAGGAAACAAACCCCGGGCAGGGTGCCAGCCCACCGCAGGGCACACACACACACACACTAGGGACAATTTAGGATCGCCAATACACCTAACCTGCATGTCTTTGGACTGTGGGAGGAAACCGGAGCACCCGAGGGAAACCCACACAGACACGGGGAGAACATGCAAACTCAACGCAGGGAGGACCCGGGAAGCAAACCCAGATCTCCTTACTGCAAGGCAGCAGCACTACCCCTGCGCCACCGTGCCACCTTATTTAAAAATATTTTAGCCTAAAATACAGTTGTTTTATAGGTTTTGACTGGATGACTTGACATGTGGATTATGCAACACGAGTAACATGAGATTTATTCCTTAAAGTTTTTGATATTGTTTGCTGTTGTTCAGCATTGATCACCATAGGCTCCCATTCTAAACTTTATCTCTGTTCTCCATGAAAACAGGAGGTGATTTTTTTTTTTCTTGGTCATCACTACAAACTAGTGATGGGGTAAGCAACAAATGAAAAAAAAATTCTGGTTGGAATATTCCTTTAAGGCTGTTCTGGATATCAGTTGTCTTTCTGATCACCCTAATTTTGGTTGTTTACAATTTTGCTTTGTATTCTGCTCTCATTTGCATCAAGTCTAGTTTTAAAGCTCTGAGATAAGTAGTCAGTGGTGCCAAGAGAATTTTAAATAAGTAATGGTGTCCCTGATAGTGTACAGGCTCTTAATCGGGTGTGGGAGTGAGTTTTGCTCCAGGGAGTGTTGGGGTGTCTGGCTGAGTGCGCACACAATCAAATGCGAGCGTTAGTCAGGTGCCTCATTCGCACCTTGGAGGTAGCAGATTGTCACACCTGCTTCCAATTAAGTCTGTATCACAGGAGCCTTCATGGGATGAAGGGAGTAGATCAGGACAGGAAAGAGTGAAAAAGAACAGAGAGGTGAGAGGGAGAGAGAGTGGAGGTTAATGGATGGAGAGAAGGGCAGGAGAGATTGAGAGAGCAGGTACAAAACAGAAGGTAGTAGGTGGATGGGAATGGAGCATGTGGCCGGGTTGCTCCTGCTTAGCAGCCACGTATTATGAGTAACTGCAGATATTCCAGAGTATCCTCCTGCAAGGCCTGGGATGGCAGCGGGAGTCAAAGGGAGTGGTGGCAGAGACATGGGCAGGACTGAAGGTTGTCAGTGCCTGTTGGATGATATCTCTCTATGCTGAGGGTAAGCTGGGGAACATCAGTTTTAGAAGAATGCATCTGGGCTTGTGAGTTTTTAAAATACAGTTTCCTTCTCTTTTTAACCTTGATTTTATGGATATTTATTTATCTGGATTATTTTAACATCCACAGACTGCACAATCTTTTTGGGTTATTTATTTATTTATTTATTGAAGACTTTGAAAGGAACTGCACTATTTATTTGAACACTGTTTATATTGTTTTTGACAAAGCACTGTTCACTTTTTGTTTGCACCTTCCCCTTGCTGTTTGTGTGTGTCCTCATTTGCTTGGCTCAACTCGGTTATGACTATCGACAATCTGGGTTCAAGAGGTCCCCCCGACAGGCAAATGGGAACACAGAGCCAACCCGGACAATCACAGATCCTTAAAGTCCTTTCGTATACCACACTACTTGGTAGCTTATTCCATATGTCTATTTTTCTGGAAGTTTTTACCAAGAGACATTTGCTATGTCTCATGCTATACACCATACAATCCTTACACAATTTGAATAAAATTTGCCCTTCAGTGTCAGACAAACTCCTTCCAATGCCAGGACAATAATGACGTATATGAAGTGGCATGTGGACTTTTAGTTCTGACTTGCATTAGGTATTGTTGTTTTTATGTGATTAATATTTTTCAGCAATATTTTGGCAATGTCTTTGTACCACAACTTTGTGTACCTGTTTGATCATGGGCACCTCAGCTCTATTATTAATTATAGTATGAAAAAAAAGAAAATGATCTTGAAATGTCCTAGCAGATGCACAGTGCAAATACCATTAATGCACATAGAGGTTTAATGCACTGTAACTGCCAAAATTAAGTAGCTGGTGTCCCAAGTGAAACAGCAGCTAAGAGACTGAGGTTAGCACTCTTGTACCTCACAGAAAACATCTGACTGTTCATATGGAAACTCAATATTTGACCCACCAGACTTTTGGCAGCAGAGTTCCCAAGACTTGTTTCCTAAGTGTTAAAAGATTCTGGGAATGGCCCATGGTAGCTTTGCACAGCAAACATTAAGCAGTCATTTTTAGACTGCAGTCATTTAGTCAGGGATCTGTTAAAAAAAAAAGCCTTCATGATTTATTTATGGCTCTTGACGTGTTAATTCAATTCAGGGTCACTCCTTTCAGATAGCTATAATGTTTAAAAGTTAGGATTACTAATTCATGGTTAGTCTTCACAGAAAGTGACATTTTAATTTGAAAGCAAAGTGTGCATTACAGTGTGTTTCACAGCATCTGATAATATCAAGGACAGCCAGCCAGGCCCTAACAGGTCACACTGGTGACAGATGTTTTTTCCAGCCACTGCTTATTCTGCTGATACCCCTTGTTTCTGACTGAACCTTTTATACTAGATGGTTCAACAAACCCTTTTATTAGCAGTCCTAGGAATTCATTATAGTTTGTAATAGTATTAATGTTCTCATTGAAATTTAGAGAGGTGTATTATATTAATGTATTATTTTTATTAATAATAAATTATTTTTTTATAGCTAGCAGGCAGTTATCAATAACTGGGCGGTAATCAGATAACCTGATACAATTTCTATCTTTCTTTTCCAACAAAAATATATTTTAATATATTTATAAAAATAGTACAAGAGAAAAAGGTGAGGACCCTATTCCAAAAAATTACTTTGTTTTCTGATTTGTCAGAATTGGTAAGAATTTCTGAGGCCTTAGAATGATAACAGACACTAATGGTGTGTTCCATTTCTTTTCTATTGGTTTGGATGGTGTGTTGTTAAGTTTTCTGTAAAATAAAGTTTGATTGACTTAACCACAACAATCTTCCCAGCTGTTATATACAGCAAAGCCACTTCTTGTGAGCAGAGCGCTTGTCCAGTTAGAGCAGGACAATAAGTGACAGTCTAGGTTAGCTCCACCCTCCTTTGTCATTTCTGGGAGCCTCTTTGACCCGTAACGGTTGATAGTCATGAACTGAGTTGAGCCAGGCAAATGAGGACACGTACTTACAGTAAGGGATAGGTGTAAAAGTATCTAGTGCTTTTATTAAAGACAATCCAAAGCACAGTGTTTAAAAAGGGCAGTGCATCAATCCATAAATCTTCAACAAATAAATAATCCAATAAAGCACATGATAGTGGAGGTTAAAATCAGTTCAAATAAATACTCCATTAACATAAGGTTAAAATCACAGGTAGGTGCCTGTTCTTTGAAAAAAAAATGTACAAGCCCTGGTGCATTCGTCTAAAACTGATGTCTCCCCTACTTACCCCACAATGCTGCAACCAGAGAAGACATCCTTCTGACAGGCACAGCCAACCTTCTTCACAAGCTTGGGTCTTTGCTGTTCCATGGGCTCCTATCAGGGTGCCACGCCGAGCCTCTCTCCTTTAACTCTCACTGCCACTCTTCAGCCTTACATGACAGCAAGCTTTGCCACTCAAGCTACCCCAAAAATGTTCAGTTGGAGCAGCCCTCTTCAGCCCCCATTGAGCATCAGCTGTACACTCCTTGTGTGATCTCCCCCTGGCTGCCTGCCTCCTCTCTTCCGCACCCTGGCATCTCCTGATCCTTCCTTTGTATATTTGGGCTCTCTCTTCTCAGTAACATCTGTCTCTCTTATTCTGTTCTGAATTTTCTTTTCCCCTTTCTGCCATACAGGCTCTTCTTTATATGGCTTGATTGTGGCCCTCCGCTCACTCCGAAGTGTGAATGTGGCTCCTGACTAATCGGCTCACATTTGCACATGAGTTCACAATCAGCCAAGCATTGCTGTCAACCCCGGAGTACTGTTCTGAGCCTGCACGCTCTCAGGAATTATTTATTTAAAACCTGGACTATGCCATGGATCACTTATTACAAAGTCTTTAAATAAAAAGACCATTAACAACTTCCTTTAACTACCGTAGTTACAGTTAGGTCCATAAATATTTGGACAGAGACAACTTTTTTCTGATTTTGGTTCTGTACATTACCACAATGAATTTTAAATGAAACAACTCAGATGCAGTTGAAGTGCAGACTTTCAGCTTTAATTCAGTGGGTTGAACAAAAAGATTGTATAAAAATGTGAGGCAACTAAAGCATTTTTTTAACACAATCCCTTCATTTCAGGGGCTCAAAAGTAATTGGACAATTGATTCAAAGGCTATTTCATGAGCAGGTGTGGGCAAGTCCGTCGTTATGTCATTATCAGTTAAGCAGATAAAAGGCCTGCAGTTGATTTGAGGTGTAGTGCTTGCATGTGGACGATTTTGCTGTGAACAGACAACATGCGGTCAAAGGAGCTCTCCATGCAGGTGAAAGAAGCCATCCTTAAGCTGCGAAAACAGAAAAAACCCATCTGAGAAATTGCTACAATATTACGAGTGGCAAAATCTACAGTATGGTACATCCTGAGAAAGAAAGCAAGCACTGGTGAACTCAGCAATGCAAAAAGACCTGGACATCTACGGAAGACAACCGTGGTGGATGGTCGCAGAATCATTTCCATGGTGAAGAGAAACCCCTTCACAACAGCCAACCAAGTGAACAACACTCTCCAGGGGGTAGGCGTATCGATATCCAAGTCTACCATAAACAGAAGACTGCATGAAAGTAAATACAGAGGGTGCACTGCAAGGTAAAAGCCATTCATAAGCCTCAAGAATAGAAAGGCGAGATTGGACTTTGGACAGATGAAACCAAGATCAACCTCTACCAGAATGATGGCAAGAAAAAAGTATGGAGAAGGTGTGGAACAGCTCATTATCCAAAGCATACCACATCATCTGTAAAACACGGTGGAGGCAGTGTGATGGCTTGGGCGTGCATGGCTGCCAGTGGCACCAGGACACTAGTGTTTATTGATGATGTGACACAGGACAGAAGCAGCCGAATGAATTCTGAGGTGTTCAGAGACATACTGTCTGCTCAAATCCAGCTAAATGCAGTCAAATTGATTGGACGGCGTTTCATGATACAGATGGACAATGACCCACAACATACAGCTAAAGCAACCCAGGAGTTTATTAAAGCAAAGAAGTGGAAAGCCAAGTCAGTCACCTGATCTTAACCCAATTGAGCATGCATTTCACTTGTTGAAGACTAAACTTCGGACAGAAAGGCCCACAAACAAAGAGCAACTGAAAGCTGCTGCAGTAAAGGCCTGGCAGAGCATTAAAAAGGAGGAAACCCAGCATCTGGTGATGTCCATGAGTTCAAGACTTCAGGCTGTCATTGCCAGCAAAGTGTTTTCAACCAAGTATTAGAAATGAACATTTTATTTCCAGTTATTTAACTTGTCCAATTACTTTTGAGCCCCTGAAATAAAGGGATTGTGTTAAAAAAAAATGCTTTAGTTGCCTCACATTTTTATGTAATCTTTTTGTTCACCCCACTGAATTAAAGCTGAAAGTCTGCACTGCAACTGCATCTGAGTTGTTTCGTTTAAAATTCATTGTGGTAATGTACAAAACCAAAATTAGAAACAAGTTGTCTCTGTCCAAATATTTATGGACCTAACTGTACATATTAACTTCCTTTCTGCCTTAGTTCCTGATTTATAACAGGGACCAATAATGGGGACCATGGCTACCTTCATGTGGAAAAGAGAAACCAACCATGAGGGGGCATGCCCTCCAAGTATTACTGTGTCCCTAGAGGGCCTCTAAATGAATCATTTCCTTTAGAGATGACATGATATTACAAGATCATTTTCTTTCTTCCGTGTGGTGTGGCACTGTCATTGACTGGGGCACATTAAGGGGACCAGTTCTTGTAAGTGTTCATTAAGTAAGAGAGACTCTGTGTATGGTGTAGTGTTCTCTAGCAATAGAAATTTAATGGTGGCATAATATTTGATTTTAAGTTTTTGACACCCATTTTTACTTGGTCTTTAAGCAATAAAAATATGCCATAAAAATGCTAGAATTTGTAATTCATGTGTTTTAGTACTTATTTACACCTTATACCCCTCCTCGGGCATAGGCCACCGCCAAGTGTCTTCCAGAAGTATTTAACTACAAAGGAGTTAATCCATGAGATAATCGGTACCACAGAATACTAATTTTGTAGTAGTTGTATTGTTATATTGACAAGGTGAAATGAAATTCTAACTTGAGAACCCAACTACCATGCAACATTTTGCCACTCTCTAGTGCCATGAAAAACAAGAACATATTAAAATGCATAACTCTTTTTTTATGTAGCCTCCTCTTTTTATTCTGTGCCAAGCAAAGCCTCCTTAAGAGATATTCCTTTAAAGTCAACATGGCAAAGAGAACTTTCTCACTATATAACCTTTATTGTTGATTACCACTTTTAAAAGTGGTAACATTTGCATCTAGAAATCAAAATTATCAAAACACCCAATTTTAAACTATACACCTCCCGACAAGTGCTTTTTTCCCTGATCCTTAATGTAATTTTGCCCCACTAAAGTCACTCCACATGTTCTTTAACTGGTCCTCTGCTTTATTTCATGTGAGGAATTGGATGCCTTTACGGTGTTGTCTAGACCAGTGTTTCTCGACCTTTTTGGTGTTGTGACCCACCTTTTCCCATACAATTGTCTTGTGACCCAGAGCAGGAGTGGTCCCCCAAGGTGAATTGAATATTATGGTCAGAGTGGGGGGTCCATGTTCATGATCGTCTGAGTGGGGGAAGTGGTTGAGTGCATTCATCAGAGCAACCCAATGCATGACCCACTCACAACCCACTTTAAATGGTATGAACAGCAGTCTGACTCCAATCACAGGGTTTGGGATGTGTTTGGGCACTAGTAGGGGGAGTTCTTTAGTTTTTGATTTTTTGCTCTTTTTTTCTGTTTTCTTCCAGTGCAGCTCTTCTTATATTTTAATTATCCAATAATACTATCTATCTCATTTTGTTCACTGGTAAATTTTCAAATCCGCTTACCTGATTTACTCCTTTCCCCTGTTCATGTTGCTGTTAGGTTGATAAGATTCAAGCTCAAAACTTTTTGATCACCCCACATATAATCAATAATGGGAGAAGTTAAAAAGAAAATCCAAAGGCCTCTAAAAACAACATTGTACATACATTTAGGAGGAACAAAGGAAAGCAAAAGTGGCGTACACTTATAAAAAGTGAAGTACATATATCTCATAATGGCTTAAATGCTCCAATATACCTCCCAATCTAGAATTTGACTCAGAAAGAACAACAACATTAAAAGTGGACAACGACAAGATAAAGATTTGGGGTGACACCATGACCCTGTATATTGTACAGGCAAAAATAAATAAATTATGTTTTTCAGCAAAAAAGAATATGAGTCTTAGATTATCCAAAATGGTGACACATCCAGTTAAATGCAGGCCAGACAAGAAGGGCGGGTCCAGGTGGCTGGACACCCAAAGTGACATCACAGGGGGTGTGGTTGTCAGTCATCCAGTCTGCAGAGGGAGGAAGAGAAGAGGCATTAGAATACAGCACCACCCTGTTGATCGGCAAGGAATTACCACCACCAGAGCATTTAAGCTGTCCACATGGCGCTTGTGTATGACAGAACATTTTCAAACCTGCTTAATCCAATTTAGGGTCTTGAGGACTGGAGGCTACCTTAGGACCTTTGGAAACAAGGCAAGAAACAGACATAGCAGGGCACTACTTCACTGTAGAGCCAACTCATGCATACACTCGCACATGGCTGATTTACAGCTGCCAGTTAACCTAACCTTCCTATCTTTGAGACTGTGGGAGGAAAACCAGAATACTGAGAGGGAAACCCACTCAGACATGTGGAGAGCATGCAGTAGGTCCACAGAAATTATTACAGAATATAGAAATGTTTTAAAATTGTAGGCTGATATTTCTTAAAGACAATGAATATCAGAATTGTTTTTTATTTATTCTTTTCAATAAACTACATGACTAGTTGTAAATGACCAACAAAATTCTTAAAATATAAAACAAAACTATAATTATATGAATTATAGAAGGTGGAGTTTGACAATATTTCCTCTAAAGATGAAAAAAGTGACAAAAATGTGAATGTATTCCAGTAAACTTGGTTTGTCTGTGAATTTTAAAAAGTATGTCAAATTCACACACAGCTGCCAAACCACAAGGCAATATATTTGGGCTGCCGGGATAAGGCGTGATGGCCTGGTTTTCTGAAATCTGCCAGAATGTCATTTCAGTAAACTTTAGGAAGTCACATTCTTTCCCAGATGAGAACCTGATTACCTTTTTATGAAAAAGTGAATGAAAGGCACTTTGTGTTTTTCAACATACCCTTCTACTGAAAGAAATGACATGCAAAAACAAGAGTTTTGTACCAAAATTAGAATAATGCAATGCTTCAACATCTACTGAAAACAGTGTGGCACTTACAGTGTCAGTTTGCTTCGTAATTATGTGATGTGTCTAAACCTGTAGTTCCCACGTCTGCAGATTTTACAGTCACTGCTGCAATTTATGGTGAGTGCTTCCACTTTTAGGGACCTAACTGGTTCCATTATCAAAATGATAGAAAATGTTGCTCTATTATCAATGTTCTTTCTCTCCATAAGCTTTTGTAGTTAACACTTAGATTAAAAAAATGTTTGAATCTGAATTACGTTTACTGTGCACATATTGGCACTTGGCAGTCATACACCTAAAAGATTTCTTTATTCATCACTATGATATAATAAAGTGTCTTGTGTTTTAACTTCCAAAAGCATAAAAGCATTACTGCATGTCAATTTGAGACATTTTCAATGAAGACTTAGCACTTTATATAACTGTAAGAGGTAGATCATACAATCAGAGCTCAATAACATTCTTACTTTAAGAGAGCAGCACCCCTACTGCACCACCATGTCACCTGGTTGAATTTGTACTTGTTTCATTTAACATGATTACATAAATGCCATTTCACAGATTTTTAGAACTACTTTCTTAAAATACACTTTCCTCAATTTTAATTAAAAAAATCTTTAAAGCATCTGATGCTACTTCTTTACGGATTCAGCATCCTAGGTTCAAATCCTATGGTATAAGATAATTGGCTATTATATTTTGTCTTCCATGGGAGTGTGAATGAGAGGACCCTACAACGGACTGGTGCCTTTTCCAGGACCCCATCACCACTGCTGCTAGGAAAAGTTCTGCCCCCCTGTGTGTCTGAATCAGAATAATATAATATAATATAATATAATATAATATAATATAATATAATATAATATAATATAATATAATATAATATAATATA
>JANRMT010062819.1:36448329-36483224 GCA_026402145.1 Polypterus bichir lapradei | reverse complement strand
AGTGAGTGAGTGAGTGAGTGAGGGCTTTGCCGTTTATTAGTATAGATTAATTTACACCACTTTGCAATGGTATGTTTTCACTTGGACATTGCAGAGTGTTTTCCTGTTGATCAGTGTCAACAAAGGCAAATCAAATCTGCCATGATTCAATGTTGCATAACAATAAAATACGAAGCTTCCAATGAGGTGAATATTTTTTTTATAGGCGCTATATCTGAAGTATTAGTTATCACATACAGTAAACCAGATAAACCAACAGAGTTACTGACTCCAGTACTGATTCCTCCTAAAATCCACTCTACTTGTGTCTTAATATAAGAACTCAAAAATAGCAAATAAGAGGAGACTGGAGTGTTCGCATGTAATGCTTGGCTAGTTGTCAAAAATGTTTGCAAAGTGTATTTATACTAGAACAATAAAGAGGAAGCAGGGAACATTTTAAGTGATCTCATCATTTTAGATATAATATAACCCCAAAGCCTAAACTTGAAGAAAACACCATTGAGTTCTCATCCATTTAATGTATGATCCTAATGCATTACGCCATGTACGAGCACACATTCTTTCACTTTTGACCTACTATATATTGTACTGCCATTTTTTTCAGCAATCTTAAACCATGGAATGAAAATTGTTTGAAGTTATGACATCTGCACTTTTTGTGAGGCTGATGTATGCTTAAGCAATTCACTCATACTCCTCTTGTGCCAGAATGGCTAGCATTTATGGTAACAGACATCTGGAACCTGACATTTCTTTATTGGAGAAACATGTAGGAGTCCAACCAGTTTTTTTGTCAGCAAATTTTCAAGCCAAGAAAAAGTTCTTAACTTAGAAATACATTCAGGATTTAGTGTTGGTGGAAGAGTAAAAAAAAATCTGTATTTACCGAGAGCAGCAGTATGCAACAAGAAGTTAATCCTGACACACAGAATAACTACACATCTGCTAACTTGAAATAATAATGCAAAATTAGTCATGATTATTTTTTTATAAATACATATTTTAGAAGAAAAATACACACAGCTGCATTCATCCCATGACACCTATTGTTTTTCGGGGGAGTGCAGGTTTCCAGTGCATATCAGAGTTGAAGTTTTATTATATAATAACATGGTATATTGTCACATGTTCAGTACAATTTTTACCTGATGTCTTTTTTGCTGTGGCCTGGTAAACTGATTGCTTGATCATTAAGCTCCAAATCCTTACTCACTGATCATATTTGCCTCTTATGGCACACTACTAGACCAGAAACATAAACAGGTACTTTGCATTCATCTTGACTTCCAGCATATACAGTATATGTATCCCAGGAGATATACATTTGACATAAGACATCCCGCCTTGGAACTGAAGCCAAGAGCCAGAGAATATGTGGTGTTAGGGATAACTACTGAAAACCCTTATGAAAAGATTTATTGAAAAAATAAATACATCTTTTAAAAACTGAGATCTGTACTGCTTCACAAAGGTCAGTTTGATAGACACCAAGTCTTTAACTCCTTATGTATCTGTTGGGTTCTGGTCCTGTTGGATAGTCAGTGTTATGGCACAGTTGGAGTAATTTTCAAAAGAAATTTGAGAAGATGTGAATTATTTTCATTATTGTTAACCTACTAATTCACTTCCTTTGTGTCATTTCATTTTAATATATTTTTCGTCTCAAGAAATTGATTTGTTAATTTCTTCTGATTTATAGTTTCCTTTTAAAGTCATAAACAAGTTAGAAAATGTGCAAACGGTGTAACATTTGGATACATTCGAGGACTGTGCAGATACTGTAGCCCTCAATGGACTGAGTTCAGTATCTTCTCATTTCATTTCATGGTTGTGTAGGCAATCTCACCAAAATTTGGCAAAGCCTGGACAGTACTCTAGTCCATCATAGGGACCACTCCCACGCAGACATGCACATAAACACACACACACTCATATTCATGTACAGTGACAATTTGCATTGGCAATTAATATATACAGTATATATATATATATATATATATATAAAGCTTTTGTAATTAATTTATTCTCTGCTTGAGCAGGTCTGGTCATTGTAATTTTCATGAAATGGGACTTGCAAAGCTATTCAGTTATGGTAAATGTTAGTAAATAACAGAAGTGATAGGAAGACTTTATTACAGTAACTCACCATTATGGATATCAGTTGAATGTGGCACTTTGATGTTAAATTCCAGGGTGACCAGATTTTCAAAGTCCCAATCCGGGATGCCTATGTAGCATAAGGGCGGTTGATACTCTTTAGTTGCTTATCGGGACGCATAGCCTGAAATTAGAAATGTCACTGTCACTAGGATATCTGGTCACCCTACTAAATTATACTGACATTGAAATGGTACATTATTATAATCTGCAGATAATAGAGCTGTGAGGTTATATTAGTGTAAGGCAAATACTAACTAGATGTTTATTTGCTCTATGGATAATGGCTCACATGCCACACTGTATTTCATTTGTTTTCCTTTCTTGGATTTTATACTTCTACAGTTAGGAAGATGATTTAACTTACTTGTTTGATTTAAAGCATTGGGAGCTGTGAAATGCTAATACACACTGGTTGTCTTCGGGTAAGACTTCATAAAGCAGAAGCAATTTGCTGATGCAGAGGTTTCCGCACATGCACAACTGGACGTGCCAATAGAAGATTGCCATCCCATGTGCGCAAACAGACAGTGACAGTGAGATTTTTATAAATTTGTATTGGGGATCCATCACAACCTGCTATACAGGGATGATAAAGAGTAAAATATACAAAATATACAGTACAAGTTGTTGTAACCACTGTGAAGGTAAAATAAAAATAGTAAACTAATTCTTAGTTGAAGCTGCTCAGAATGTTTCTCTGTTTTAAGACAAACGAGTTTGCAGATTCATGAATGCTCTTCAATGGGAGACTCAGAAAATGTTAAAACTGTGTATATGTGATTAAACAGTGTGCCACATTTCAACAAAAAAAGTACACGAGGGACTGCTTTGTTTCATGTGGAGAAACAGAGAGACAGACAGGCAGATATGGCTATTGCAATAGGTGCTTCATGCACTATATGTGAATACACCTAAAAATGGAAGTTTGGTACAGAGTATGGACCTTTAAAACCTCACTTTATCTTGTTTAGTATTGACGTGCTTTGTTGGGCTAAATGGCCTGTCAAAATTGTTTTTTATGGTTTAAAACAAATATGCAAACAACAATCTTTTTTTTTTTTTAAAAGAGGCACAACCAAATCAGTTTAGTTTGTAAATGTGTGCTATATTGTCGATTTATGCTACATTAAGTAGCGTACAGTAATATACAATAACATTCTCAGACTAGCTGAGTGAAGTTCAGGATCGTGGGTGCCCAGATTCTACCCGGGGTGCAAAGTAGAAATGCACACGATAAAGTCCAATCCATAACAAATATCATTAAACAGTAGAATTGAAATGTTTGCTTATTGTAAAAGAAATGTTGCTTCATCCCGCCATACATTTTTCAGACCTACTTTATTTACATCAGGCTTGGGAGAAGCAAGGTTGGGTGCAAGGAAGGAACCAGTTATGGTAAGGTGTCTAATATATAACATTCTAAGCACACAAAAAAGAGTAACCTCAGAGTCACCAGTTGATCCTAGCATGCAAGTCTTTAGGAATGTGGAAGTAAAGCAAAATCACACTTCTAGAGCTATCATAAAACAGTGTCAGCCATTGTGCCCCGGGACTTTCATGTTTCAGGTATTGTAGATACGTATGCTCTGAAGTTGCTTATGTTTAAAGTAATTAGCTGAGAGTACTTTAAAATTCACAATGTACTGTAAAAAACAATGAAATACCTTTAAAATTGTAATGGCCTGTTGCCTGAACACCATCTGTGCCACCTGTGGATATTTAACAACTGCAATATAATTTCTACTGGTGGAAACACCCTTCCTTAGGATATTTGGCACTCTTTACAATGATGTATATTGTGACACATCTCCACAGATTTACCAAGCTGCAAGTAAAATTCAGCCTTGTATTGTTTTTAACATGGGTGGTCCTATGACTCCCATCAACAGTTTGAGGAAGAAAAAAGGAAATAAACAGGCGACATTTACAAAGTAAAGTCAAAAATGAACTAAATTCTCCAACTGATTGAGACTAAACCAAATTATGAGTGACCTGGCTCAACTCAGATTTCTACTGACACCGCAGTAGATTTCACTTTTTCGACCCCACTAGTTGAGAAGTTCCCACATCTTACTTCCTAATATGTTTTCTAAAGTCACATGATACAGTGTCAGCCAGTCCTTCTTTTGCAACTCCAGCAGACCCCATGATTACCAGCTGTCACAATTACATAACATTGTAAACTTATTGTCTGTTCTTTTCACTTTATCTTTATATGGAGTTTTAAAGTTATTAATGTTCACCATTTTAGAGCTGGTTGTCATGATATCATTGGTCACTAATTTTTTGGCATCTGTTTTATTTGCAAGAGAGACCAATATTCAATAATTGTCTACACTATTGTTTCTAATAAAGGATGGACAGTTCTTCTGGTTTGAGAAAACACGTTTTCGAGGAAGTTCTTGCTTTGGGCTATTATTCCTGTTTATTCCTGACTATAAGTTTTTCATTTTTATTTTTTTTTACTCTCAGTCTTTGGCAAACTAACTCTGTGTCATCCTGACTATTATGTCTCTGATGATTAAAAGCTATATTTTCCTCACCCCATATATAACAAAGCTGAAGATTTTTAATATTTATTAATGAAAACCATGACAGTATCCCTGAGATCAACTGTGAGTTTCATTTTCATGTATAGTGCACTAGCTGGATTTTTATCCATCTCCAGTGCTAGCAGAATAGATAAATGAGGGAAGACTTTTTTTTTCTTTTTTTGGAAATTCAACGTGGCTAAACACAAACCATGATGAGGTGTACTACAGTGTAGATATAATGTAATACAGTGAGACAATGAAACAGTTATCCAAATTAGTTAGGAGGAAAATGCTGTTTGTACATGAGGTGTTTAAGATTGCAGATTGGCTGATAGAAGATCTTTGCATGGTGATAATGATATCCTCCATCAGCCATAGTACATTCCTACTGCCTGACAGGAATTGTAGTCTCCACATTGGGCTGGTTTTAGGGTTGCATCTCTCCAATTATAATACCGCTCCCTGATATGACATATTTCCTATATTTTAAGACAGACCAAAGTCAAGGCACATGCAAAGTTTTGTGAAAATTAGTCTTTTTTTCTGATTAGAGAACAAGCAGGCAGACAAACAGATTTCCAGAATGCTTATGGTTTTATTTATATAGATGAAGTTCCCCAATAGACCATTTTGTTATAAAAAGTTAGGTGGACACTACAGTTATGGAAACAGTGCCTTTCGTTGGACACACTAAACCTCCTGGACTTCATATGAAACAATCATCTTTAGCTGCCTTTTAGCTCAAGACCTTTCTCAGCATTTCACAGCATTTGCCAATATTTTAACAACAATCATCTCAATGCGTAACTCTTACCTAAAGTAAGCTCGCCAAACGATCCCAAGATACTGTATATGTAAATAATGGTTTTATTCAACAAAAAAAGAAAAGGTGGATGATTACCAAAAGCAGACACTAACTATAAATAAAAAGAAAACAAAATACACAGTTCATTGGTCCTATCTGTAAACACCTAGGTAACTACAATTTCTAGGCTGTCCAGAGGTTAAGATCTTCAGCAACTCCACAGCTTTATTCTAGCTTTTGACTTCATTAAAGGGAAAGTCAACCAAACCTGCTCTTGGCCTGTTTACTGTCTTGCATATCTGAGTCTATGATGCCATCAGGTGGCTTTACTGTATTTTTCCCAAAATGGCAGCCTTCTAGTGCACCTGCTCTACATAAACAGGTTACCATCCCCTAGTCCAGGAGTGTCAAACTCAGCTAAACTCTTGCTAACATAACACACTTATTTTGCCTTCAATTAAATTCACTTGCTTTTTAATATTCACATTTAATATTCATATTTAATATTTTTTAAGGATAAAAGTGAGGGTTCTTGAAACATTATGACTCTTAGAAAAAGGAAAGCCAAAAATCGTGGCAACAACAGGCCATTTATCCCAACAACCTTGCCAATTCTGTTTCACCTAGATTGTCCAAAATAAGATCAAATCAAGATTTGAAGGTCCATAAAGTCACACTATCTGCTACACTACTTGACCACTTTCGTCTTGTGTCTTTAGTTCTCTGTGAGAATGAAAGGTTTCCAATATTTATGCAAAATTTACCCTTAATGAGTTTCCAACTCTGTCTCAATGTTTTTGTTGAAAAAGCCAGTTTAAAGTAACAGCTGGGATCCACTGTACTAATTCCCTTTATAATTTTAAAAATTTTAATTATGTCACCCATTACTGTCTATTTTCTCTTCAGTCTTTCTTCATAACTCATATCTATCTATTCTGGAATCAGTTTGGTTAATCTTCTTTGGACATTCTGTAACGCTGCTACTGTATATCTTTTTTGCAATATGTAGATGGATAATGTATACAGTACTCCAAGTGAGGCTTCTCTAGTGCCTTTTATGACTTAAACAGAGCCTTCCTTGACTTGTACTCCACACATCATGGTTTACAACTAAACATCCCTACTGTACACTCTCTTGATGTAGATAGTGATAGTCCAATATGACTCTTAGATGCTTATCATAAGGTGTAATTTCAAGTTTCAGACCTTCCATTGTTCTTCTTCTTACGTGTAATACCTTACATATATTTACATTAATAAAATACCTGGTGACGCAAAAGTGAAGCTCTAAGAAGCCATAAAATTAAATAACATTTTCATTAGTGGCAAGAATTGCCTTCTAATTAAGAAATTGGTTGCAGACAAAATAATGGCCCTCAGTAAACCGAGTCTGAGACTCCAGAGTTAACTGGGTATATTGTTAGCTTACCTTTCAATTCATTAATGTTTGGGTGTTGGTTAAGGAAGCAGGCACCAGTGAATGAGTAGGAGAGGCAGATCTTCAATTCAGATGCACAGCATTGTGGGAATTATGTCTTTCCTGTTCAATTCAAGAAGTAACCTTTATTAATAGTTTTAAAAAATGCAGTGGGTAGCGCTGCTGCCTCGCAGTTAGGAGACCCGGGTTCATTTCCCAGGTCCTCCCTAGGTGGAGTTTGCATGTTCTCCCCGTGTCTGCATGGATTTCCTCCAGGTACTCCAGTTTCCTCCCACAGTCCAAAGACATGCAGGTTAGGTGCATTGGCGATTCTAAATTGTCCCTAGTGTGTGCTTGGTGTGGGTGTGCCCTGTGGTGGGCTGGTGCCCTGCCTGGGGTTTGTTTCCTGCCTTGTGCCCTGTGTTGGCTGGGATTGGCTCCAGCAGACCCCCGTGACCCTATGGTTAGGATATAGTGGGTTGGATAATGGATGGATGGATATATTTTGCATGTTTTGGCCATACACATGGTTATTGGAAATGTGGCTTATGTGACATCATTTACATGTGTTTTACTTCATTTGCCACTGTCTAGCGCTGGTTTCTTATTGACTCTGTTAAGGAGATTAAATTTTTTTCTCATCCACCACTACAAACTAGATGGGGTAAGCAACATTCTAATAAAATATAATTTTTGGGTGGAGTATTCCATTAAGGGCTAAGAATTGTTAAAAAAAAGTTAATTGAAATGAAGAGAAAAAAAGTGTGTTCCATTAGAAGCAATGAGTACTACTTATAAAAAGTGACTGGAACGAAAGTCTGGAGCTACTGTGGCCTTCTACAGTCTGAATTTGCCACTGCTGCCCTATTCATTTTGGTAGCTATACCGAAAAAAAAATCTTTTCAAGTAAAATATAGTATCTGTAATCAATAAAAAGAGCATTAACAGGATCCTTTGAGCTTTAATTATACTTCTGTCTCTAGGATCAAAGAAAAATAATTTTCGAAACAGAATAAAAGTAAAATCTTGTAAAAATGATTTTTTTTGGTTGTGGTTGCAGATTTTTACAACATAATTGTAAATGGCAAGCTATTTTTCTTGGTATAATAATTTCACTTAATTATATTTGACATATTTTTGTGTAATTTTCTAGACAGGAATCAAGTTTTTTTTTTTTACATCTTACAGTATAATCTACTTTTCTGTGGGTAAATTGGGACTCTTTACTAAGTATTTAAAATGATTCATGTGTTACACAGAAACACAAGATTGAAATTAATTGAGAAAATATTGTGGTTGTATCTTTTAAATAATCTATTTTTATTGAACAAATGTGCATGAGTTTAGATGTGTTTGCCGGTGTTTTGTGACACACTTGATCACAGCATTTGCTGCACCTCTTGCACGCTATTGCTTGCCAATTACAAAATCTCTGTTGTCACTTGAGGTCTGTTTGGACTCTTTCTATTCTATCATTGAGACCTATAAATACTTGGGAGTGCAGCTGGATGATAAATTGGACTGGACTGCCAATACTGATGCTCTGTGTAAGAAAGGTCAGAGCCGACTATACTTCCTTAGAAGACTGGCGTCCTTCAACATCTGCAATAAGATGCTGCAGATGTTCTATCAGATGGTTGTGGCAAGTGCCCTCTTCTACGCGGTGGTGTGCTGGGGAGGCAGCATAAAGAAGAAAGACGCCTCACACCTGGCCAAACTTGTTAGGAAGGCAGGCTCTATTGTAGGAATGAAGCTGGACAGTTTAACATCTGTGGCAGAGAGACGGGCACTAAGCAAGCTCCTGTCTATCATGGAGAATCCACTGAACAGTGTCATCTCCAGGCAGAGGAGCAGCTTTAATGACAGACTGCTGTCACCGTCCTGCTCCACTGACAGACTGAAGAGATCGTTCCTCCCCCACACTATGCAACTCTTCAATTCCACCCGGGGGGGGATAAACGCTAACATTATAAAAAGTTATTGTCTGTTTTTACATGCATTTTTATTACTCTTTAATTTAATATTTTTTTTGTATCAGTATACTGCTGCTGGATTATGTGAATTTGCCCTTGGGATTAGTAAAGTATCTATCTATCTATCTATCTATCTATCTATGATATAGTCTCCTGTGGTTTTGTTTCACTCCAGCCTTTAGTTCTCTATGTTTTTGTTTTTCGCTTTTGATGTTTGGTCTCTGTCTTATGTTTTTTTTATGTTGCATGTACCTGCTTTATTGTATTTGTAGCCAGGTCTTTGTCTGTTTCTTTCTTTCTGTTTATTTTTTAGATGGTTTACTCACCTTTAGTCGGACAACTGCATCTACATACCTTGCTGTTGCTCAATTAATGCTCTCAAGACACATTTTTAAGTAATGCCCAACTGATGAGATAAAGTTAACACCCAGGAGAAGTGGAAATAATCGCGATGAGCAGTAGCTCAATTTTATGTAGTTAACATCAGTGGTCAAGTTCAGCCCTGAAGCCACAAATGTCTGCAACTTTTTATTCCAACCAGACTCACAATCAGAGCCTCATTATTCCTTTTATTTGATGTTATTATTCATTGAGATGCCCTTGTTTATTTACTTTTTCTAAGAAATTCTGAAATCTTTGTGTTTTACAAGAACTATACATTTTTACACGTCTTTTTAATTTACGCTTTTCAATAGAGTTTGTTCCCTTAATCATGTCCACATGCTGAAAAAACTGACCATGAAAGGAGTGCTATTATTATTATTATTTAGCAGATGGCATTATCCAAGGCAACTTACATAGCAAGTTAAAATACAACAATGAAGGTGCAAGCATCAGAGCAACAGAGAACAAATTAAGAAAGCAAACACAAGCGAGTAGGACTACTACATAATTAAACCAGCAAATGAGCTAAGACAAAAGTCAGTATCCTCAACTCTTTGTCAGTACAATCAAATGATGTCTAAACATGAGTAAATCTGGTGCAGTTCAATTACTTGATGCCATATTTACTTGTTTGCTCATCTGTAAGAAACACTTCTTAATGAGCAGACAGGCGAAAATGGCACCGAAGGTAATGCTTCCCTTTAGCATATACACTGCTAATCATGAGACAGATAGGGGGTGCAATCATCCCCTTGAACCCTCGGATCAAACGTCAGACACCAGGTAAAAGTCCAAATGTTGAATTTATTATAATAATAAAGTGCACAAAGCACCCTCCACTCCACAATACTCATATAAATCACAATCAATAATCAATACTACAATTCCTCCTACTCCCAGACATGTTGCCACCCTTATTCCCGACTCAGCTCGTCCGTCTGGGATTTCCCAGAGTCCTTTATAGTCCTTGACCCAGAAGTGCTTCTGAACCCTCAGTCCATGTGACTTCCTAACACTTCTGGGTCAGAAAAAAAGCTCTTCTTTTTCATCCCGGAAGTACGTCGTTTCCTCTGTCCCTGTGACCAGGACGTACTTCCGGGTTATAGGGCACATAAAAGTCTCTGAGCCTCTCTGCAGCGTCCCCTTGTGGCCCCCATGGTATATCCAGCAGGGCTGTGAAGGAAAACTCCAATATCCATGATGCCCAGCTGGAATTCGGGGCACCTCCATGCTGCCGGAAGGGCTCCATCTAGCGGCGTGGGGGTATTGGCCGGGATACACGGCCGGCCATATCTCACACTGGATACAAATAAATGAGCTAAAGAGTATTAAACACAATGCTACGGCAAGGTAAGCAAATATTCACAAATTACTTAGGCCACATCCACACTACTATATTTTCATTTACATTTTTAAATGAAAATGATTTCTGTCTACACTGGCATTTTCACATCATTTATGAAACTATGCCTGTCCACAGTTAAATTATTGAAAATGCATACGCTATAGCTGCTCATTCACATGTCTACGGAAACAGGAAGAGGAAGTGTCCTACTTGAATGGACGGTTATACTGCTGGTCACAGAATTCATCTCAAAACTGTTAAGTACTGATAAATGATTTGACTTTTGCTCATGTATACAGCATTCAATCTGTACAAAATGCAATTTTGATGCATCCAGGAAAGCAACACAACAAGAGCCATGGAAAGCAACTCTTCAATGTCTGACGTGTTGGAATATGTTTTTTTTTTCTGTGTAGGGTGAGCAATCAGAGAATGAGACATTGTAATGAGCAGGATTCATTCAGGGGAAGCACAAACTAACTGAGTGTGATTAGAGTCAGCATTTTCAAAACTCTCTGTTTTTACCCATTCACACTGCAATGCTGAGCAATCGTTTTCAGAAATAATTGGCTCTGGAAAGCATTTTCAAAAGTATCTGTTTTCAGGGGTTAAAAATGCCAGGGTAGTATGGATGAAAGATAAGAATGGAGACTAATGTCTGCGTTTAAAAAAAAAAAAAAAGTTGCACTGTATACATGGGAATATCAGTAAGAGAGAGATCAATTAAAAGGGAGGAATGACACACTGATTGTGAAATTGGTTGAAATGAAAACCTGCAGCAATGGGCTGGACTTGGAAAAATCACTGGTTTATTTAAACACTTGGATCTTATTAGACATGTCCTCTTACTAGTCCAAAGCTCTTTGTGAGTATTCTTTTAGTTCAGTGGGACCTAGTTTTCTACCAAAGACTGATTACAAAGCTTTTAAATAGTAACTGAAAGCTCACATGTAATTTTATTAAAGTGCATTGTTTGAAGCTAAATGTTTTTTTCTTTCTTTGAATTATTCTGCCTCTTGGATGTTGTACCCAGTTGAATTCTCTGTATTTTCTATTACATATGTTATTCATTCTGGTCCAGCTTATGTTAATTACTTTGTGAGAACATAATCCATGGACATTTTTTGATCCAATTCAAATCTTGGATCATAGAGCACAGGACAGCCCCAGAAAAGGCACCAGTTCATCACAGGGCTCAATCACACAGATACCCAAACTCACACAGAGGACGATTTGGTCACCAGTTAACCTAACCTGCACATCTTTGGGAATGCAGGAGGAGAACCGGAGAATCCACACAACCATGGGGATAATGTAAGCTCCACAAAATCTAAACCAAGTGCAGAATTTAAACTTAGGATGGTGGATCCATGAAGCAGTAGAGTTAACCACTGTCCTACCATGCCACCCACTCATGTGTACAACATAGATAAATAATTCATAGATACTGTATATATAGTACTGCGGTATATATAGTACTTTCCATGCTGCAAATCTCCATTTTGTTGCATTTTGTAAATCATGTTCTCAAAGAGCAGCAGTGAGTAAAATATGGAACAATAAGAATATATTATGAAGGAAATTTGTTTTTGCATTGGTCCTTTTGTTCAACATCCCAGCTAAGTATGTACCATAGGCTTCATTGTAAGAAGTCATTGTGACTTTTGAATAAACCTAGCTTCCTTTTCATTTCTTTTTTTGAAAGAAAGCTTTGTTTTTGATTTGCATTGGGCGTTGTCCCCATTCAGAAGGGAACAATGTAGAGCTCCAGCTGCTTGCACTTATCTGGCATTTGATGGTCCAGCAGCACTGGCCTCAAACCCTAGGAAGTGCAGAAAGACAGAGCCCTTTTATGCAGCACTGTCCGGGCTCCTTAAAAAAAAAAAGTACAAGTAGGTACATGAATGCTAATGAAGAGAAGAATTTTTCATTCTAGTTTTGGCATCAAGCATAACAGCTTTAATGTTAAAATGACAAGAACATGCAGAAGCAGAGAGCAGTGAGCTGCTGTAACCTGTTGTGCATACTTCTGGGTTTTGTATATTCAATTCCAATTGCACTACAAAAAAAAAAAAAAAATTCTTTGAGAGCCAGGACTTTAGACCATTCTAGCTGAGGCACTAGTAAATAACATTAAATGATCTTGTTAATTTTTCTCAGAACTTCATATCAACCAGGTTTTATTTTATATAGCATGTTTTCTCTTAGGGTTGGGAGCGAGATCCTGTCCCAAGTGGAGGAGTTCAAGTATCTCGGGGTCTTGTTCACGAGTGAGGGAAGAATGGAGCGTGAGATTGACAGACGGATTGGTGTGGTAAAAAAGGAGCTGAACCATAAGGCAAAGCTCTCAATTTACCAGTCAATCTATGTTCCTACCCTCACCTATGGTCATGAGCTATGGGCAGTAATCGAAAGGACGAGATCGCGAATACAAGCGGCTGAAATGAGTTTCCTCCGCAGGGTGTCTGGGCTTTCCCTTAAAGATAGAGTGAGAAGCTCAGTCATCCGGGAGGAGCTCAGAGTAGAGCCACTGCTCCTCCGCATCAAAAGGAGTCAGATGAGGTGGCTCGGGCATCTGATCAGGACGCCTCATAGACGCCTCCCTGGTAAAGGTGTTCTGGGTACGTCCAACTGGGAGGAGGCCCCGGGGAAGACCCAGGCCACGCTGGAGGGACTATTTCTCCCAGCTGGCCTGGGAATGCCTCGGGATTCCCCCGGAAGAGCTAGAAGAAGTGACAGGGGAGAGGGAAGTCTGGGCATCTCTGCTCAAGCTGCTGCCCCTGCGACCCGACCTCTAATAAGCGGAAGAGGATGGATGGATGGATGTTTTCATAATGCGCCCTGTAGTGGGCTGGCGCCCTTCCTAGGGTTTGTTTCCTGCCTTGCACCCTGTGTTGGCTGGGATTGGCTCCAGCAGACCCCCGTGACCTGGTAGTTAGGATATAGCGGGTTGGATAATGGATGGATGTTTTCATAATGAGTTTGAACCAGACTTTTCACACAATCCTTGTTCTCTTATATATAAATATCTACATTTGGAACTGTGTGTGTCTGTCCGACCCGGAAGTGTGAGGCTACAGCATGAAGCTCAAAGAAAGAGACTCTGTCACCAAAGTGAACCGCAGAGAAAAGAGAAACTCACTTAGCCGCGGATACACAAGCGGCATGAGCACATTGGCAAAACAAAGCCTCAGAGGAGAGAAAGCAAGAGACAGAGGAGCAAGGGGAAGAAACCTGGAGGAAGTGGCACAGGATAGAGAGAAGTGGAGGAAGCTTTATTGTGTTAAAGATGATGGAAGTGTGGGTAACTAACTAACATGCATCAGTTCCTTTTGGTGTTTAAGTTATGTAATCAGTTATAAAAATGGTGGAACTGAAAAATTAAATGTTATTGACTTATATATACTTCCAAAGGAAAATTTTCTGTGTGGAACAAAAATTCATTGTACTGGAGATGCAGTAACAGTACCATTTGGTGATGAATAGTGGATTTGTTTATTGTACAGGGAGAGTAAAATGGATGGGCTCTGATTATGATGTGTTACTTACGTAATAATGAAGCAATAGAAACAAAATACATACAGAGCATACCTTGATAGATGTGTAAAACACCCAATGACGTTCGATGTTGAAATGGTCACCTTCTTCTTGCAAACTCAGATTGACACAGTGCTCCATATTGGCAAAGGTGTCCACAAGCATTGTTGGGGTGATGGCAGCAATTTCCTGTTCAATGTTTCACTGTAATTGTTCCAGTGTACGAGACTTCTTCTTGTACACTTTTCCTTTCAGCGGTCCCCAAAGGAAGAAATCTAGAGGTGACAAGTCTAGGGAATGAGGTGGACATAGTCCCTTTGAAATGACCTGATTGCCAAAAAACGATTCAGTTTGTGCCATGCTGTGAGATGACATGTGACAGGTTGCCCCATCTTGCTGGAAATAACCTTCACTGCTCTCACGGTCATCCAATTCATTCACAAATAAGTCAAAAATGAACCTCTGCTCAGTCGTGTATGCCATCCTTGTACTGAATTTACTGAATGCTTTTGCTTTGTGTACACAGGAGCTTGCTGTAGGTGCCAGTCTGGCAGACAGACGCCAATATTCTGCCGATGATCTTGACAAAAGTGCCATGCCTCACTCGTTTGTACGTTTATCCAGGAATACTGTGATCTTTATTTCGCTTGAATTGCCTCATTATTAAGACAGTAGTGCATCATAATTCGGGCCACGCCAATTGGCATTGGCAATAATTAATGTGAAATTTTATTAAGTTAAGTCAGTAATCAAGTAACACTCTTTTTACTTATGTCATTTATTATATGAAGTTAACCAGCACCATCTAGCACTGTGTGAAATAAGTGGTTGTGCTACCAGCACCTGCAATGACTACAACCAAAGGCCACCTGTAATGTAATGGCAGTCCTCCAAATTGTTGGGGAGGAACTTTGGTCCACTATTTCTTGCAAAGCACAAACTGCTCATTTCAGTTCCTACAACAAAATTTCTATCAAGTTTCGGTCTTTACATTGATTAGGCCAGTCCAAAACATTTATTTTGCTTCTTTCCAATGATTCTGATGTGGATTTGTCTTTGTATTTTGGATCTTTGTATTGCTGCATGACCCAACTATGCTTCATCTTCAGCTCTGATGCATGATCTGACATTCATATTAAGAATTTTCTGATACTGAGCAACCATCACGGTTCCTTCAATTAAGTCAAGTCATCAAGATCCTGAAACAGTAAAGAGTCCCCCTCAGCATCACGCCATTACAACCATGTTTGACTGCTGATAAAATGTTCTTTCTGTGGAATGATAAATCTGCTTTATACCAGGCATATTGGGACACAAAAATTCCACCAAAAGGTTTGGGGATCATTCCGGTGCCTCCTGATAAATGAGGGACAAGCATTTATGTTCTTCTTGGACAGCAGTGGTTTCTGACTTTACACTCTCCAGTAAATCGTCTTTTTGCCAGTGTCATTTTGATTGTGGAAGCAAGAAAAGCATGCAGTGTTATGAGTGCTTTTTAGGATCCTTTGTGACTTCCTGGATGAGTTTACACTGTACCATTGGAGTCATTTTGGCAAGCCGACCACTCCTGTGAAGATGTAGTGTTTTTCATTTGGAGGTTATGGTTCGGTGGCGGAACAGAGCCTTTGAAATATCTCTGTAGCCCACTCCCAACTGATAAATATTAGCATTCTTTTTTTGTCTGATCTCTTCAGTAATTTCCTCTGGCAGTGGCCTTAAAGTGCTTGTTGAATCCTTGTGCTGACAACTTGATTCTGATGACAAGAGTCAAAATATAGTAAGCGATGTTCATGTTGAGAAGGTCTGGCTGTAATCAGGTCTGCCTGTAATTAATCAGCTGATTTAACTAGAGGGCAGTTACATTTCCACAGTGCCAGATGGTATTGGATAACTTTATGGTGTTTGATAACTTTATTCATTAGGTTAATGAAGTAGTTAAAAAGCAATATGTTTTTACTCAAGCATTCTACGTCTAATAATAGATTTTTATTGAAGACATGAAAACATTCAGTGCCAATCTTTGCAATAATATGGGAAATCAGAAAGTGGGTAAGTATTTTTTCATAGCACCAGACCTGTCCCATTGGCCAAATGGAGCAACTGGCCTGGGTCCTGTGGGGTGCTGTACCTTACTCCTCTTTTCTGAACATTATTAAAATACAATTTGGAAATTTTAATCATTAATGATATCCTAAGGCAGGTGTCTCCATTTCTGGTCCTGGAGGGCTACTGTAGCTATAGGTTTTCATTCTAACCATCTTCTTAATTAATGCCCAGTTTTTGTTGCTAATTAACTTAATTTTCCTTCATTTTAATTGCCTTGTTTTTTAAGATTTAGTCCGCTGAATTTCTTCATTTTTCCATTAAGTGACACCCAAACAGAAATGAAGTGAGCCAACAGATGACCATCTAAGTCAATGCCTCAAACTCCAACCAATTTCACTCAACCAGTTTCTTAATTGAAGCAAAGTATTGTTGTTGTTACATTAAACTTATTATTTAATTCCATGTCTGCTACAGCAGACATTTCCAAAACTGTTGATTTTTCATTTTTAGAACACCATCAAAATGTTTTGTGGACTTGAGCAGATCAACATTGCTGTGACCTTCACCTTTCTTTATTTTCAGATATTGTATTAAGAACACAGGCAAGCTAGTCATGTGTTCACTCATTTTTTATCTCAGTATTGTTTGGCTGCTATTTAAGGAAAAAAAGAAATAATTAAGGGGTCTGAATCTTAAATGGCAAGTCAATTAAAAGTAATTCAAATGTTATTTAGCAGCAAAATCTGGCCACTAATTAAGAAAAGGGTTAGAATGAAAACCAACAGCCTTTCAAAGACGCCATCATCGCACTTTATCAAGGATATCTGCTTGTTATTGAGGACAGTTCCCCCATACATCTGGTTCCTCTATTTATGAACTGAGAGCACAATCTCTTCATGTCCTCAGCCCTGTCTTGTGCCTCATGCTTGTGGGATGGGCAGTATGTGATGATTAACCATATTGATGAATTGGGTTCAGTTTGCTAGAATTCCAAATGAAGTTCTTAGGAAGGGTAAAAGGCACAGGTACTGGCATTTTTCCTGTACTTCTCTTCTTTGTCAACCAGCCATATGTTTTGTTTTTGACATGGCTAAATAGTACAGCTGAGAGCCGAGATAAGTCCTCCACTTTAGATACAATAGCCAGTTCTGCAAAAGTAGGAACCACAGGACAAATCAACTCCCACTTACCTGACCATCTTAGCCACCAGTTCAGAGAGGCCATGAACACCAATGCCCTCTACCACAGTATGTTTATTACAATGTGATAAATTTACACTTGCTTATTTGTACAGTTCTGTGAATAAAGATCCAATATTTGTGAGTAAAGACATAATACATTAAAAACTGTACACCAATTTGTTTCATTATACCTAATCAATTACCCAAAATTTTAAAAATCCACATTTTACTTTCATTTCACGTTTTCCCAGCCCAATGCAGGACCATTTTTCAAATTATACTGGAAAAGGTGGCACACTAACACAACCATTGAACTGGACAGGATGAACCAAAACTCCAAATGGCTTTGTCAGGTTGGGACACTTTCATTTTAACTTGTCTTTGACATACAACTGTATGTCTCAAAAGGGCGGCATGGTGGTGCAGTGGTAGCGCTGCTGCCTCACAGTTAGGAGACCTGGGTTCGCTTCCCGGGTCCTCCCTGTGTGGAGTCTGCATGTTCTCCCCGTGTCTGCGTGGGTTTCCTCCGGGCGCTTCGGTTTCCTCCCACAGTCCAAAGGCATGCAGGTTGGGTGGATTGGCAATTCTACATTGGCCCTAGTGTGTGCTTGGTGTTTGTGTGTGTCCTGCGGTGGGTTGGCACCCTGCCCGGGATTGGATTCCTGTGTTGGCTAGGATTGGCTCCAGCAGACCCCCGTGACCCTGTGTTCGGATTCAGCGGGTTGGAAAATGGATGTATGTCTCAAAATACTTTGAATGGTTCAGCTATAATTTTATTGAAAATTTCATTTTTTTTAGTAAGAGGGGTCAGGTCAGGTTGAGGAGCATGCACTGGTACAGCACGTTACTGCACCCACCACGCTATGAAAACAACCTGGGATCCCAGTTAACAACCCCCCAGGCAGACACCATCTGTCTGACACAGCCATGTGTTATGTGGGCATCCCCTTGGCCTGGTACAGCCACTTGAGTCCTCAACAATGAGGATCCTCTGAGCCAGATCACCTTTGGGGGAATAGCGGCATTTGGCCATAGTGCTGTAACTGACGTTCCCTCACAATGCATGTAATGTGCCTCATTTTGGACTCCATGAGCAACCACTTGCTCAACATAAAGTCAAACCAGTGGTACCCAAAGATTCTCAGAAGGGACACAGTACCGAAGGAGTCCAGTCTTCGTCTCAGGTCACTGGATAGTGTCCATGGCTCGCAGCCATATAGCAAAACAGGAAGCACCAGGACTCTAAAGACTTGGACCTTCATCCTTTTGCAGAGATATCGGGAGCATCACACACCCCTTTCCAGCAACTTCATGACCCACTCCGTTTATTGACTTCATAGGAAGAGTGACCAGAAACATCAATGTCGCTGCTGAGGTAAGTATACCCCTTGTTAAGCTTGACTTTCTCTCTGTTCACTGCAGTGAAAATTAAAAAAGTTTGGAAAACAAAACTTTGAAAGGAATGTGATGTGGTTCTTATGAATAAGCATTACATTTTGCATGAACAGTACCAGTATTTTAATGATTCATAAAGTGCTGACAGCATTTTAGGACTTACTTATTATATGACGATTATTTCACATGCCTGCCTTGCCAGGGATAGTCATGCATGACGCTGTATAGCAAGATAACTGAACCACATTCATTTTAAGAAACAGAATAATACAATGTATTTGCTAAACACAAGGATCATAGAAGTACAATAATTGCTTATTAACTGTGTTACAACAGAGTACTGGGTGCAAGTTAGATGAGACAGACAAACATATAACAAAAAAAATGCTTGCTGTTCTTAGTTCATTTAGAGATCTTCTTGAGTTACCTGATTTTATAAGGTTTTTGTTTACTTTGTTTTTTTTACATTTTTTTGTCATGACGTTACAATTTTCCTTTGCGCAGATGCAAGAGCTCAACTGTTAAGCCCTGATTCAAACCTCTTTTCATTTTAGATTAGTTAAAAGCTTGTAAACATTAATCATGAACTTGTTATGCAGTAATAAATAAGCATTACAAAGCAGGTCTTTCACTGGCTGTTTACATGCTAGGCACTTAGGGTGCTAATTTATCTTGGCATAGGTACATTGGTTTTTACTATATATAGCCTTTAAGGATGATGCCAGATGTTGTGTAGATTTGTGGGTCAGACTCAAAACTTTGTTCACAGTGGAGCAGACGTATAGTCTTTGCTATGTAACATTGTTGTCCTCAGCTTGCATTGCATGTTAGGGTCTTTGCCATATCCTCTGAAACTTTGTATAGTGTAAACTGCGACTCTTTATAGTATAATATGTTAGCCAATCAGATTGTCTTCTTAAAGAAAGGTCTCTTTCCACAAAATGCCAAAGATCATGGGATAGAAGTGTGGAGCTTAGAGCTAGTGAAGTCCGCTTGGAGTCCTTTCTGGGTCTTCTACTCCAAATACACTAACGACAAAAACATTTAAGCCCAAGGAGAGAGAGTATTTGTACTCCTGGCTCCACATAGATCATGACTTTAATACTGTAGGTTATGAGTGAGTCCATCAGAGTATCAGCGTTAAAATGACTGTCCTTTTAGGTGCCTCTTCAGTTTGCTCGAGGGGGAAAAGGCAGCTGGCCTGTACATTTCTTTCAAGTCTGTTATTTTAAAAGAGAGAGATTTATGTGTCACTGAAAGCCTAGCAAAATGAGGCCCACTTTGTCCTGCATATCCTTGCTTTGAAGAGAGACATACATATCATTGATCCTTAATTTTTTGCTGTTAGGAGGCCTACAGAAAGGAAGGTCATGAGTTTCCATAACAGAAATGTCAAATATAGGAGACTCTGAACAAATCTTTTGGTTTATATATGTTTATGTAAATAATTCCTATATAGTGGAAATTTGTCCTTGCAAATAAGGTTATTTTAAACACCAAAAAGCTTTCAGAGTTCATACAAGTTTAATTCACTGTTATGGGTACAATATATTGTGTATATTGTGTGAACAGCAGGGGACACCACCAAGATTCTATCGCCAGACATGCAAAACCCAACACAACTCTGTATTCAATGAAAGGATTTTTAATAGAACCAGTTGCAGTTGGCTGCAGTCTCAACCAAAACAATTACAAAATGCTATCTCTTGTCTCCTTTTCTCCTCCAGTGAGTTTCGCATGCTGCTTTCTTACTCTGACTCGCTGTGGTATGGCAGCGGGCCCCTTTTAAGCTAGCCCTGGGAGTACTTCCGGTGGCACCTAGTGTTTTTTAGGAAGCACTTCTGTGTCATAAGTAAACAGGGAGGTACCACGCCCCAACCCTGGCAGCACCGGGCCTCAGCTTCTGGACTCAATTCCCATGCAGCCCTGTAGGTATCCAAATTGGGACTACCTGCGAGGGACATTGCTGACTATTAATTTGGGGGATGAACTACTTACAAGTCCATCTTTTCTTCAAGCATCCTATCTAGGATAGGAATTCTAAGGCATCCCAGCCGAATCGTGTCCATAGAATGGCCATCCTCCCTTTATGGCTTGCCGGCCTCGCAAGAAATCCTCCTCAGTCCTGATTGGGATGCCTGTTGGTCCTCCTGGACATTTGCAATTTCTATTTCTTGGATCACTCTGAAAGTGATTCAATTGAAAAAAATACCTTCAACAGGGGTTACGCTTTACTTAACGCTCTGTGAAATGCACTATGCTTGAAAACGTTAACTTGATTCAGTACTAGTTACTGAGGTCCATTATTATACAGTATATTTGTTGAAAACTGCAATCTCTTAACATGAGTATTCATTACTATGGCAGCCAGATACCTTGTGAACACCGTCTGCGCACCTGTCATTAGTACAGAGGGCCTTGTGATTACAAACCTTTGGGATTAAGCCGGCTAATTGACCAAAGTGCTCTAGCTGCTGTTTTACACGAGTAAGCTGCACCTTTTTTTCTAAGATACAGATGTTTTCTACAAAGTGACTTTGAATGACTTCAACAACTTGTTTTTCGAAGTGTATCTATATCATTGATTTATTTAATAAATGTATTCATTTTCCTATTGATATATTTCTCTCTGTTGCACAGCATTTACATTATACACTTATTATGAAAATGTATGCTTATCACTGTACATGTGTGTTTTCTTTACTAAGGGCAAACAAGAGTTTGCAAAAATTCTGACATATTTTTTCCCAGCAAGAAAAAAGTAAATATTTTCAGTAGTAAGGGCTACAGTGTTAAATGTTTTTGTGTATCTGCCAAGTGATCACATTTTCCCTCTCATAATAATAGGCCCTCATTTAGAGACAAATTACAGATCTAATCACTGTGAAACACTGCAGAACATTCTGTGCGTCTTGTTCTTTTAAAGTCACATTGGTGGCATACTGATAGGATTGATGTCAGTTGTTTGGTCTTTAATGGAACAGTTTTGTGTTTCACCCACAAAATATTTTAGCTGTAAAGTCTGTACTCTTGGGTGGCCACTTATGAAAAAGGGTTTGTTTGAGTAAAATGAGAAAGAATACAGCCATTAACGTTAAAGTTAAAATTGTTGTTTTAATGAGTTGTTTCATTTAAAATTCATTGTGGTAATGTACAGAACCAAAATTAGAAAAAAGTTGTCTCTGTCCAAATATTTATGGACCTAACTGTATACTGACTTGCCATCAGATAGATAGATAGATAGATAGATAGGAAAATGAAAATTTTCTTGCTTCGGTAACAACATAGAACATAAAAACATAGTGCAAGCCACAAAAAATTAAAGTGCAAACTCTTCCATAAGTACAAGACCAATAATACACATTATAATGATGTAACAACACTAAGGTCTGTGTGTCCAGTCCCTCTTGGCTTTTGTAACGTGACAAAAGAGGAAGTGTGAGTGTGACATGCACAAGGAGGAGTAAAGGCATATAAGACATGCTGAGAGAGTTGCCTTCAAAGACGGCAAGTACAAAACCGGACAAGGAGGTGAGTAAGGTGCCTCAAAAATAATGACAGTCTGAGAAACTGGCTTTACAGGAATGGGCTTGAGAGACAGAAAACCTGTTAAGAGACGTTCACATATGTTAAAATAGAGGAAAGACGCCAAGGGTACACTTAGGGCAAGAGGTATCAAATAAATTTTTAAATTATTTTATGACCTGTTTTTGAAAGGTATCGTGGATACTACGGTATAACGTATTGTTGACCAAATGCAATTATGTTGATTGTAACTTGATAGACTGAAGATAGGCTTCACAGGAGAGAGCATTACACAATCTGATGATTGTGAGCAAAAGAAAAAAACTTCCAATGGCACCTGTTGTCACATTGTGGTGGAATGACTTGGTGGCTGAAAGTTCTATAGAGCAACACATCATTGAGGGGATGGGTAACTTTAGCTATGATTGCCTCTACATTTTCCACTGCTTCCAAAGAGTCCAGAGTTCATCCTGTAATGTAGCTGGCCTTCTTGATCAGTTAATAATAATCTGGTATTCCTGGGCTGGTGTTACCCAACAGACCACAGTGTGGAAACCACCCCTGGCCACTTTGAACTAATAGAACATTCCCAGCAGATTGCTGCACATGTTAAAGGCCGTTGTGTTCCATACAATCCAGTTTACTGTTCAGATGGACGCCCAGTTATTTAAAAGTTTGCACCACATCAACCTCCTTTCCAGTTATGGTGACTGATCTCATGGGCCCTTTGCATGTAAAATGCCCAAAACCAACTCCTTTGTTATAATGTTCACTTTAAAGTCATTGTCCCTACATGACAAAGTCCACCACATTCCTTCTGTACTCCTTTTTATTTCCATTGTTGATGCAGCTTATAGTGGAGGACCTTTTTAATTAATTATTGGTCCTGGAATATGTTTCTGAATATTCTGAGCTGATTTTCTCATGTTACAATAATTATAATGATTTGTTTTTATTATTTTCCTTTCATGTCATTTGTTGAATTATTTACTATGATGATGGCACCTGTTGCTGTTTTGTGGCAACCAGAAGCTGTGGTGTATGACTTCTATGGTGCACTGTATTTCGATTGGTGGCATGATATCATCAGTATTAAAATTTATGGATACAATCAACACCTTGTGAGTGCTAGTTAGTGTGTCTGAAATGCTTCTAAGTTATTATGAGTTTAGTGTGAACGTTTTGACTACAATTTTTGGTTCAGTTTAGATATTCTGGCTTTGACCCCAGCATGTCTTTAAACTTTGCTATCTGTTTCAACTCAATGAACATACAACAATCTTACAACATGCTACATCAAATCAGGTATAACATTAGCCATCTAAGAAATTCAGAAGAGAAAGAGAAATAAGACAGGTCCCTAGGTTGTTCCAATTATAGACTGGAATGACTGAAGAGATTTTAAATGGCCTAGTCAGAGTTCATTTCTAAAATCTATTGATACATTGAGACAGGTCATTTTTGAAAATTCACTAAACTTTCACTCTTTTTAAAGACTTGTATATTAAGCTGATAGGAGCAACATAACTGTCCTTGTGTGAGAGGGTGTTTTATGCTGGACTGGGATATTGTCCATGGACGTGCCCCGTTTTCTACTCAGTGATTCTGAGTAGCATTGGTGTAACTTGCTACGATTTTATAATAGAAAAGTGGGTAGAGAAGACATGGGTAGATTGGAATAATTAATGCTAAAAAAGAAGTATATAAAAAACAAGCCAGTCTAATTAAAGTAACTTTCAAACAGAATAGTAGACTTACTACACTACAGTGTTTCAGCCTGAGCCTTACCTGTGTAATGCAGACCACCCCAGAGTGATATGTATTTTAATATTGTAATTGTATATCTTACTGGCAAAATAAAAAGGATCCCAGAACTTGTCAAGTTAACCTTAACAGAGCTAAGCATTTATTGTTCAACTTCAGACTATATGTATGAAATTGAGCATAGAAAAGATGCAATTCCCTTCTTGGGGCTTTCCTGTTTTCTGTAGAATATCTTCGGGCCTCTAGGCTAACTGACAACCTATCTAGGATAATATTCCTAAATGAGACCTATGTAATATAATAAATGTTTTCCTTTACAGTGTTTGATTTTAGTAAATAAATACTGACAAGGGCTCCATCCATCCATTATCCAACCTGCAATATCCTACATACAGGGTCACGGGGGGTCTGCTGGAGCCAATGCCAGCCAACACTGGGTGCAAGGCAGGAACCAATCCTGGGCAGGGCAAATGCATCATTTTCAAAACATTAACCGAACAGTGTTTTTTTAATTTATTTTTCTGAATACGTACACAGGGCGCAAGGCAGAAAACAAACCCCGGGCTAGGTGCCATCCCACCACAGGGCACACACACTAGGGACAATTTAGGACCGCCAATGCACCTAACCTGCATATCTTTGGACTGTGGGAGGAAACCAGAGCACCCGGAAGAAGCCCACGCAGACACGGGGAGAACATGCAAACTCCACACAGGGAGGACCCGTGAAGCGAACCTGGGTCTCCTTACTGCGAGACAGCAGTGCTACCACTGTGCCACCATGTCACCCCTGACAAGGGTTCCATCACAAATTGTACACATACAAATATATTTCCTTGTATTGTGTGCTATTCATTTCAAATATCTCTTCTATTTTAAATAGCACATAAAAAAAAACAAAAAGCATTTGTTTCACATCCCATTTTAAGAATACTTTTCCAATATAGGCTCATTATTTTTGTCAAATTACTTTCTGTAAATAGCCTTATTGTTTTGCTCTGAAATGTGAATCAATTTGTTACATTTTTAGAGATTAGAGATTAGCAATCTTTATTGTCACATACACTGCTATGGAACTATGAAATCCTTGTGTCACGGTTGCAGTGATCTGTAAATAAATAAGAGTAGCAGAAGATAAATAAATAAACAGTATAAATGAAGAAATAAATACAGTAAATTAGATAAAAGTAAAAAAAAAAAAAAAAAGTAAATATATAAACCAGCAGGTGGATATAGTACACAGTGCCGGGCAGATAGCATCAGGTTACTGGAAGTACAGTGACCTTATGGCCTGGGGAGTGGGTGGAGCAAGTAGTGAGGCTCTGGTAGCACTTCCCAGAAGACAGAAGTGAAAACAGAGGATAAGCTGGATAGCTTTCATCAGAGATGGTGGATTTAGCGTTCCCCAGATATTTGGTTGAGCAGATCTTATGAAACTTTTAAAGGTAAGCCCCAGCTGTAAGGGATAGTCCTTTGGATATGTTTGCAACCCTGACAAGTTAAGTTACCAACCCACACCATAATGCATCCGGTCAGTGTACTTTAAATAGAGCTGTGTTAAAAGTTAACTAATGTTTTGCTTCCCACCCCATAGATCTTTAGTCTCCTCAAGAAAATGAGCTTTTGCTGAGCCTTTTTGAGGATGCAGATGGTGTTGACTGACCATGCAAGGCAGTTGATGATCTGGGCACCCATGACCTGAAGCTGCAAACTGTCTGAAAAGGGGAGCCACTGATGTGAAATGGAGAGTGACTGCCTTTGTTCTTTCTGAAGACATCAATGGTCTCCTTTGTTTTGCCAACATTCAGGGAGAGGCTATTGCTATGGCACTGTACAGTCAGGACTTTTACATCCCTCAACTAAGCAGCTTCATCACTGTCACTAATGATGCCAATCACAATGATGTTGTCCGTGAACATGATGACGATATTGTCACAAAGTCAAACACCCAGCTATAGGTGGAGGTGCTCAGACCAAGGTCTCTGAGCTTTAGCACCAGGCTGGAGAGCACAACTTGTTGAAGGCAGAACTATATTCAATGAAGAGCATCCTAACATAGGAGTTTTTTTCTTTCTAGATGTCTCAGAGCAGTGTGCAGGGTAAGGGAGATGGTATCATCTACATATCTATTACACTGGTATACAAACAGTAGTAGATCCAGGGTAGCAGGGATGTTGTGATTAATATGGATCATGACCAGTTTCTACATACACTACATCACCATGAAGGTTAATGCAATGGGTCAATAGGCACAACTGTGGTTTTCTTAAAACACTGTAGGACCATACATAAGATGAGGACAACTTGAAAACATCAGTGCATACCTGTGACAGCTGAGTGGCTCATGCCTTCAGGACATGAAATGAGATGCCATCTGGGTTGGTGGCTTTGCTTATCCACTTTTATCAATCCCAGTTAATGGGATTGAGACCCTCCTTGGAAACACTAGTTGTGAAAAGGGGACCAAACCTGGATTTGACACTAATCAGTGTCACAGTGCCGCAGTGCACACTTCCACACACATACTGCGTAACTTTACTCAAAAGTCTTTGCGGTGTCAGAGGAAAGCCAATATACTTGGAAATGTATTTCATGCAGATAAGCTCCACAAAGACAGGTTTCAAACCAAATTTTGTTGGACAGTGAGGCACAGAACTATCCACCACACTCCCATGCAAGCTAATTGCTCATAGAAATATTATATAAGAAAAGAAACAAGAATAGCACTATAATAATTTTAAACCTGGAAACTTTCTGTTAGACTTAAAGCTGAATATATTACATTATGAGCACTGCCCATTCCGGCAAGAATAATGACTTTATGATCTTGTAACCCTTTACATTTCAGCGATGATTTCAATGAAATAATAAAAACCGACATGAGCATAGAGCCGTTGGCAGAATTTTTGTCTGTACAATAAATATATGTTGCTATTTTAAAGGCTTTTTTGTCTTTAATTGCAAAAAATGCAGCAATGAAGAACCTTGTAAATCCAAAAGTAGTGTTACTACATGATTTTCATAGTTGCTGTGACAATTTTACTTGAAGTACTTGGTTGGAATCTGTTAGGTACACATGAGCAGATGGTTATTTTGTTTCTTTTGTCTCTAAACAAATAATACTTTTCTTTGGATGTCTGGAAAATCCTCCCTATGGGAAAAGTGTTGAAATTTTGACAGACAGTTTCATTATGCAAAAGCACTGAACCACACGTTCAGAAGCATCCTTTTTATGTAGGGCAGAATAAAACTCCTATAGGGTTTTTAATTTAGAAAAACAGATTATTCAAGATAGACATAATGCAATGAAAATTTAAATCAGACAAATATATGCTATAGATATGAAATATTGTATTGTAAGTCACTGTAGTTTATAATGAAATAATAGCTCTGTCGTTTCAAGTTGTTAATGCTAAAAATATGCTGGAGGACTCAGTATTTCATGTCATACCTTAAAGATGTTTTGAGGTGGGCCCTTATTTGTAGTCTTAAATACAGTGGCATGGCCACAACTTCCTCATCTTTACTTACAGTGTGCTTCCACTGCTTTCCTTGTGTTAATGAAAGCATATTCACATTCCTGATTACAGTTTAACAGAGTTTTTTTGCCATATTATACAGACAACACTATCTATCCAAAGCTTCTACTCTGTTATTTGATCAAATTCATTGACCAGGATCAAAAACCATGCTGGCTGCATGTTTCTCTGTGCTTTTTTAGGCTTTGTGCAACTTCCTTAAGCTTTGGTGATAAAGGTGTACCATATATAGTTTATAAGTTGGGTCAGCTGCACATGTGACATCATTTTGTACAAAACCAGAATTGATTCAAACACCTTAAGAAAGAGTTTAAAATAGCACCCACAGCAACAATGCCATTCTTCAATTATAACTTTGTTCTCTGCATGGCGCATGCTAAAACCAGTCAGTGACTATAATGTCCTTGTGGTCTTGCTGAATGACATCTGAACAATTTTGAAAAAAACAGGCCATCCAGCCCAACCAGCTATCCAATTCTTGCTTTCTCTAAAATAACATCAAGTCGAGATTTGAAGGTCCCCAAACTCCTACTCTGTGCCACAATACTTGGTAATTTATCTCATGTGCTTTTATTTCTGTGAAGAATAAAGTTTCTAATTCTGTCTGCATATTCACGATGAAGAACTCATTTTAAATTAACAGTTGGGATCTATTGTACTAACTGCCATTATAATTTTTAACACTCTGGTCATGTCACCTTGTAATCCAAATTTGTTTAAACTGAAACTCCTTTAGTCTCACTTCATAATTCACAATCTTCAGTCCTGAATTCAGTCTAGATGCTCTTCTCTGGACTTTCTCTAGTGCTGTAATATATATTTTTTTAATATGGATACCAAAACTGTACTCAGTCTTTCAGGTGAGGCCTCACTGGTGTGTTATATCATTTATGCTGAACTTTCCTTAACTTGTACTTCACACATTGTGATTCTGTATATATAGCAGCCTAACATCCTATTAGCTTCCTTGATCACTTCTGTACATTGTCTGGATCTACATAGTGATGGGTCCTCCATGACTCCCAGGTCCTACTCATAAGGGGTATTTTCAACTTTCAGACTTCAAATCTAACATTTTTATTTCTCATATGTAATATTTTACTTACAGTAAAATTCATCTGCTATTTTTATGTCTGTATTATGTTTGGGTTTCTCTGTAATAATTCAGTTGATTCCTGTTTATCTGCCCTTCTCTCTTAGTTTAGTATCATCTGCAGACTTGACCAGCTTTTTATTTATATTCTTATCATGATCATTTAGTATGTACAGTATATTAACAGGAGAAGCCATTGATCCATGAGAGACACCTCATTTAACATCAACTAATTCTGAAAAGGTTCTTTTCATTATAATCATTTGTTATGTAAGTAAATGTAAGTTTTGAAATGACTTCACATACTGTCTTCTTAGAATTCCAACACATCTATAATAGTTTAGCACAATCACCGCTGTCTGAAGAACCCATTCTGACTGTTTGCTAATTCACCATTTCTTGATATGTGATGCTCAATCTTTTCCTAAATGACTGCTTCTGTTAACTTATCTGTGATGTATGTTAAGTCCACTGGGCTATAGCCATCTGAATCAGCCCGATCACACTTTTTTTTATAATGGAAGTTTCAATTGTTGCAGCTTCCACACATATGAAGCAGGAACCAGGTGAGCTGCAACATTTAATGGATGTGTCTCAAGTCAAGTAGTGGAACTAAAACAAAAATCAGACTTACCCTAGTTCTACCAGGTTACTGGGGCTATAGTAAAAATAGCCTAACCATACTCTTGCTTGGTAAACAACTATAGATGCATCTTGGAAATAATTAGGCAACCATTTTTGTAGCACCTAAAAAACATCTCAGAGGACAGAAGGGTTTAAAAATATAAAACAAATTTTAACAATATCAATGAAAACACTTACTAAACCCACTTAATTGTAGCATACTGTATTTGACAATCAACCTAATTTAATGTTACAGTGTATCTGGAAAGTATTCACAGCGCATGACTTTTTCCACATTTTGTTATGTTACAGCCTTATTCCAAAATGGATTAAATTAATTTTTTTTCCTCAGAATTCTACACAGAACACTCCATAATGACAACGTGAAAAAAGTTTACTTGAGGTTTTTGCAAATTTATTAAAAATAAAAAAAACTGAGAAAGCACACGTACATAAGTATTCACAGCCTTTGCTCAATACTTTGTCGATGCACCTTTGGCAGCAATTACAGCCTCAAGTCTTTTTGAATATGATGCCACAAGCTTGGCACACCTATCCTTGGCCAGTTTCACCCATTCCTCTTTGCAGCACCTCTCAAGCTCCATCAGGTTGGATGGGAAGTGTCGGTGCACAGCCATTTTAAGATCTCTCCAGAGATGTTCATTCGGGCTCTGGCTGGGCCACTCAAGGACATTCACAGAGTTGTCCTGAAGCCACTCCTTTGATATCTTGGCTCTGTGCTTAGGGTCATTGTCCTGCTGAAAGATGAACCGTCGCCCCAGTCTCAGGTCAAGAGCGCTCTGGAGCAGGTTTTCATCCAGGATTACTCTGTACATTGCTGCAGTCATCTTTCCCTTTATCCTGACTAGTCTCCCAGTTCCTGCCGCTGAAAAGCATCCCCACAGCATGATGCTGCCACCACCATGCTTCACTGTAGGGATGGTATTGGCCTGGTGATGAGCGGTGCCTGGTTTCCTCCAAACGTGACGCCTGGCATTCACACCAAAGAGTTCAATCTTTGTCTCATCAGACCAGAGAATTTTGTTTCTCATGGTCTGAGAGTCCTTCAGGTGCCTTTTGGCAAACTCCAGGTGGGCTGCCATGTGCCTTTTACTAAGGAGTGGCTTCCGTCTGGCCACTCTACCATACAGGCCTGATTGGTGGATTGCTGCAGAGATGGTTGTCCTTCTGGAAGGTTCTCCTTTCTCCACAGAGGACCTCTGGAGCTCTGACAAAGTGACCATCAGGTTCTTGGTCACCTCCCTGACTAAGGCCCTTCTCCCCCGATCGCTCAGTTTAGATGGCTGGCAGCTCTAGGAAGAGTCCTGGTGGTTTTGAACTTCTTCCACTTACGGGTGATGGAGGCCACTGTGCTCATTGGGACCTTCAAAGCAGCAGAAATTTTTCTGTAACCTTCCCCAGATTTGTGCCTCAAGACAATCCTGTCTCGGAGGTCTACAGACAATTCCTTTGACTTCATGCTTGATTTGTGCTCTGACATGAACTGTCAACTGTGGGACCTTATATAGACAGGTGTGTGCCTTTCCAAATCATGTCCAATCAACTGAATTTACCACAGGTGGACTCCAATTAAGCTGCAGAAACATCTCAAGGATGATCAGGGGAAACAGGATGCACCTGAGCTCAATTTTGAGCTTCATGGCAAAGGCTATGAATACTTATGTACATGTGCTTTCTCAATTTTTTTTATTTTTAATAAATTTGCAAAAACCTCAAGTAAACTTTTTTCACGTTGTCATTATGGGGTGTTGTGTGTAGAATTCTGAGGAAAAAAAATAATTTAATCCATTTTGGAATAAGGCTGTAACATAACAAAATGTGGAGTATGATAAAATAGTGTTTGTTTTTGGTCAGTTTCTTTTTTGGGGAGCCATGGCTGGGAGTTATCACAGTCAGAAGATGGGTCAATGCATGCCTGACAGTAATTTGAGTATGCCTTCATTACTTAAAGTGTTTAGGTTCTAGGCAGATGGCCAGTTTTCCAAAAGAAAATAATTTTTTAACTGTATTAATCATCATTGGATCTTTAAACAAATGTTTTAAAACTTTCATGAGCATTAGAATTGAATAAGATAATATTGTTTATTGATGTTAGAGAGATTGCAAGCAGCCGTGCACACAACCTGGCTAAAAGACGTTATGCAGGTAGGCCATATCACAGCTAAGAGTGACACATATGCAAGGGTTTAATGGAGATCTTTTCAAGTTAACTGGTAGCACTGGCAACTCTGATTCCAGTGACTTGTGTTCACATCTCTCTTTTACCTTCTCAGTAAGAATGGGAGTGTTGCCCTGAGGGATTCCTCCCTGGTGACGGTCATCTTCTAAGTTAACACCATGGAAAATCAATTTAGAAAAATAAAATGCTGTGTGAGCTAAAAATAGAAGAAAGCCAGTTCAGTGATGAAAAATAAAAATACATCTGTTAACACAGTGCTTTGGCTGCAGGGTCACACCTGGTAAAGACTCAACAGATGCAATGGTGGATTGCTGACTTTTTTATTTTTTCATGCAAATATTATTTACTGATTTCTGACCTTCTGTAGATGCGTACTAGATCCTACCCTCCCTCAAAATGTAAGCCATTTCATAGGCACAAGTCATGAAAGGCACTGTATACAGTAAAGAGTGGCAGATCTTTTCAGCAGGGCTAACATTAGTAGTTCACCATCTGTGGAAAGTGTTGGGGGTAATGTGTTAAAAGTGGCGTGCATTACATAGATTACTTTTTAAAGTAACGAGTAACCTGACACAATGCTTATTTTATTGAAGCAAAAATACCTGCGCTACTTAAAAAAACCCAGATATGTGTTCCTGCATTACAATGAAAGTTTTTTGCTGCCTTTCCAAAAACAAAAATTTACTGCTTTATTTCACAGAAATGTTACTTTTTTAGCAAAGACATTGGCTGCTGTCGGAGTAACATCATGCATACGCACCCTGCAGCCATATGGTGAGATTTAATGAGGAAGAGGTTATGCATGTGCGTAGTGTGAAATCAAGTGAATAGAACTGAACAAAAGTGTTAAGTATATTTAACCTGAGAAGGGCTGAGCATTACATTTAATCTGCACAGTTTGGGGTCACAGGGGCAAGTGACCATCGCAGCAGCACTGAGTATGAAGCAAGAAGTAAACATGGTATGCCGGTCCTTTTCAGGGCACACAAAAGCATGTGCTGCTTGTAATCCAGAAAGAGAAACCTATAGATAAAGTGTCAGTTTTGCTTTAATTCAGCTCATTGCTGTAAATATTTTGAAACACCATGTTTGGATTGTGCAGTGGTCAGTGTTCATAGAGAGAATCTTTGGGGCTTGCATTGGGGAATGGAAAAGGGAATTAATGTAATTTATGTTGCAACACGTAAAGAACTTATGAAACATGGTAGTTCCTTTCATCTTTATGCAGATGATTGTCATGTTTATTTCCCTCTGAAGTGCCAAGGTCTATGTTCTTTGCAGCCCCTGCTTGATTGCCTTATTGACATAAGGAGTTGGACGGCATTAGATTTTCTACATTTTAATGAGAACAAAACAGATGTCATGCTATTTAGACCCAATAGCACCAGTGGGACCCCCTGCATCGACCTTTCCACTGTGGCTTAATTTGAGAAATCCATGATCACAAATTTAGGTGTGAAAATGGATCCCACTTTAAAACTTGATTGCCATGTGAATGCAGTGGTAAAATTTTGCTTTTTCCAGTTGAGGTGGCTGTCAAAAATCAAGCCTGTCTTGTCTAAGCGCAGCCTTGAAACTGTGATACATGCTTTTATAACATCTCGTCTAGATTACTGCAATGCACTTCTTTTTGGAATTAGCCAGGCCTCCATTGCTCGCCTACAGCTGGTGAAAAACGCTGCTGCTCGATTTTTAACTGGCACAAGAAAGCATGAGCATGTTACCCCGATTTTGGCTTCCCTTCACTGGCTTCCAATTCGTTTTTGAATTTATTTTAAGATTCTTGTATTTGTTTTTAAATCCTTTAATGGTTGTGCCCCTCTTTATTTGTCGGAACTGCTGCACCCTTACATACCCTCTTGCTCTCTCTGGTCAGTAGACCAGATGCTTTTATGTGTTCCCAAGGCATGATGCAAACTCCGAGGTGAACGAGCCTTTTCAGTTGCAGCCCCAAAACTCTGGAACGATTTACCGTTGCACGTTAGGCAGACTCCTTCACTAGCTGCCTTTAAATCCTTTTTAAAAACACATTTTTATTCTCTGGCTTTTAACCCAGTATGATATGTTGGCTATCTGTATATATATATATATATATTTTTATTATTAAGAATCTCTTCAGTTCTTATGTGTTTATGTGTTTCTGTTTCATTTACCCTTTGGTTTTGTGTGCCTGATATGTTGGGTTTTTATTGTACAGCACTTTGGTCAGCCTTGATGTTGTTTTTAAAGTGCTTTATAAATAAATAAATAAACAAGAAAATGATCATATTCTCTGTGCTTCCGGTCAGTTTCACAAATGTTAATATATGGGCTCAGGATTTAATAAGAAATGCTGGCCAGTGAAATGTGCAGTTTTCATGCAAAAGAAAAAGTAACACACTGCTTGTAATGCATTACATTTTTTAATAATTAATTGTATAACATATTTACTTCATTTTTTGTAAGTAATGGGTAACGTAAACAAGTTACTTTTAAAAGTAATGTTCTCCACAATTTATGTAAAAGCATTTCATTGACTTATGCAAGTAACAATAGTACATTCCTTCTAAATTTCCATACATAGTGGAAAAAAAATCCCTATGCCTGTCCTCAGTATCTCATCACCAAAAGTTCTGCAATTATAAGTGTGTGTTACAATAATAATAACTAGACAGAGTTGCAAAACGAAAGCAAAAAACTAAAAAAAAAATGTTTTTAACAGGTTATAACAGTACAAATGAGAAACAAAACTTACAACATAATAACACATGCTATGGTATTTATTTTAAAGTAAGTTATTCAATCATACCTTTATTTTTACTCATAGAAGGACAAAATTTAAAAATGTTCTAAAATTCTTTAGTTGGTGCTGAAGTGAGTTACTGTTTCATTATTAGCAGACCTAGCAATTGATCCTTGCAGGTCTCCATTTCACTGAGCTACAGTAAGATTACAGAAATTAAAGCGGTGCCTCCCTGTTAAGTGACACTTTGAGCAGGGTAGAAGATTCTATAATAATAATAATAGTAAGTTTTATTTATGTTGCGCCTTTCATACACTCAAGGACACTTTACAATTTAATAGAAGACAGTAGAAACTACATACATGAAGAATAATACACATTGAAGAGATGTGTTTTTAACAGATGTTTGATATTAATAATATGCTTTTCCATGCGAAGGCTGAGAGGGAGAGAATTCCAAGTTTTAGGGGTTATCACTCTGAAAGCTCTGCCACCCATAGTTATTAACTTGTATTTAAGTACAGTGAGTAACTTAGCGTCCGAGGAACATAATGCATGGGCAGGAGTGTAAGGAAGCAGCAGCTCAGATAGATAATAAGGGGTGTGATGATTATTCCTTTCTAAAAGAATACGGCACAATACAAAACAA
>JANRMT010062819.1:36378615-36431779 GCA_026402145.1 Polypterus bichir lapradei | reverse complement strand
CATCTGAACGGATGTATCTCAACCAATGTATATATATTAGAACGGATCTATGCAAACCAATTTATATATATCTCAACCAATGTATCTAAACCAATGTATATATCTGAACCAATGTATATATTTACGAACCAATCTTTTTTTCCTGAAAACGGATGTATTAAAACCAATGTATATACTGTATTCAAATCAATGTATCTGAACCGATATATATATCTGAACCAATGTATATATTTACGAATGTATATATATACACACACACACACATATGTGTGTGTATATGTAGATATGTATATATATAAATATATATGTATATATGTAAATATATGTGAATGTATGTGTGTATATATATATAGTGTGTGTGTATATATATGTATGTATGTGTATATATGTATGTATATATGTAGATATGTATATATATGTATATGTGTATATGTATATATGTTTATATGTGTGTGTGTGTATATATACGAGTGTGGCAGAAAAGTAATGAGACTGATTTTTTACTTACCAAAGTTTTTATTTTTTTCAAACATCAATGTTATCCCCTTCAAAGTAGTTCCCTTGGGCAGCTACACACCGATGGAGACGTTGTTCCCACTGTTGGTAGCAGCGCTGGAAGTCTTCAACCGGTATGGTCTTCAGCATGTCCGTTACACTCTTTTCGATGTTTTCTAAAGTCCCGAAATTACGTCCTTTGAGGACATTTTTCAGTTTAGGAAAAAGGAAAAAGTCACACGGACTGAGGTCAGGTGAATAAGGGGGCTGGGGAACCACAGGAATGCCTTTTGAGGTCAAAAATTCTGTTATGGAGAGGGCAGTGTGACATGGGGCGTTGTCATGATGGAGCATCCATTTGTCTGCAATGTCTGGTCTCACGCAAATGACCCTTTTTCTGAGCCTTTCAAGGACGTCTTTATAAAAAACTTGGTTGACAGTTTGTTTGGTTTTCGAAGTTGAAGGCTCCCTGAACGGTGTTCATCTTCAACGTGTTTTCTGCCTTCCAAAAATGATTTGTGCCAGCGAAAAACTTGAGCTCGGGATAAAGAATGTTCCCCATAGGCCTGTTTTAACTTTTCAAACGTCACACTTGCCAATTCTCCAAGCTTAACACAAAATTTAATGGCACAACGTTGCTCCAAATTCCGCTGTTCCATTTTGCGTGACGCACAACCAAAAACACAACTTCGCTAATAGCAGTCACAAAAATCACGTAGTTAACAGAAGGAGTTGAAACTCGCACTGAGCTATAGGAGGGTACTGATACACGTGCTCTATCAAGGACAACAGCGCAGCATTGCCAGATCGCTTGCAGTGTTGCCAGTCTCATTACTTTTCTGCCCCACCTCGTATATATAACATAACAGTGAGAAAACAATTACATTGACAATCATGTTACATTATTTTTAAAATGTTTCCTTTTCTTTTTCATTAATTCTTTAACACACTACTTCTCCGCTGCGAAGCGCGGGTATTTTGCTAGTATATATATATATATTATTTATATATATATATTATATATAATATATATTTTTTACCAAACTTAGTTTTCTAATTTCTAGATTGTTCCCATAACACAGATCTTGGGAAATAACATATCACTTAATTAGCCCAGGAATCCAATTAAAAACAGAAGCTGGTTGGAACAAAAACCTGCAGCCACAGTGTGCAGTGGTTGAGAAACACTGCTGTATGCACTCCCAACAATATCTGGGTATGATCCTGAGGAGATAGCAGATGGTGTCCTGGAGGATCTCTTCCCAGACCTGAATGCACTAATACTAACATCCCAGAGGTTCTCAATTGAGTTCAGGTCTGGAGAATATGCATGCCAGTCAATGGCATGAATGCCTTCATCATCCATGAACTGTCTACATGCTGTTGCCACATAATGCCAGACATTGTCCTGAACTAGGAGGAATACTGGGCCCACTGCACCAGCGTAAGGTCTGACCGTGCCTCTGAGGATTTCATCCTTGTGCAGTCCTCCAAGGATATGCCTCCACAGACCATCACTGACCCATCACCAAATCAGTCATACTGGATGATGTTGCAGGCTGTATAACATTCATCATGGCATCTCCTTTCACATCTGTCACATGTGCCCAGTGTGAACCTCCTCTCATCGGTGAAGAGAAAGAGGTGCCAATGGCATGGTGATGTGCTATGAGCACAGGTCCTACTAGAGGATGTGAGACCCTCATGCCACCCTCACCCTTCTGACAGTTTGGTCAGAATAACGCACACCAGGTGGGTAGCTGGCAGTGTTCCTCCTGTTCCTCCTTGCATAAAGAAGCAGATACCAGTCCTGCTGCTGGCTTGAAGCAGGCTTCTACGACCCTGTCCAGGTCTCCTAGTGTAATGATCTATCCCCTGGTATCTCCTCCATGCTCTTGAGACAGTGTGGCAGACACAGCAAACCTCCTTGCAATGGCACATATTAATGTGCCATCCTGGCGGAGCTTGACTACCTGTGCCACCTGAATTGGCTGCAGGTACCGCCTAATGCTCCCAGTAGTGACAAAGACACTAGCACAATGCAAAACTAGAGAAGAATCAGTCAGGAAAGATAAGTAGAGAGCAAGTCTCTATAGCCATCACCTGCAAAAACATTCTCTTTTTGGGGGTTGTCTTGCTGTTGCCTTTCCAGTGCACCTGTTGTCACGTTAATTTGCACCAAAGCAGGTGAAGCTGATTCACAATTGCTCATACTTCTTAACTGGACAGATTGATATCCCTGAAGCGTAATTGACTTGGTGTTGGACTGTAATTATTTAAGTGTTCCCTTAATTTTTTTGAGGAGTATAGTTACTCGAAATTTGGCTTGGTGTCCCAACCACAAAAACATAAAATACAAGAGAGTTATATAAGAGAGTTTTTATTTCGGGAAACTCTTCAGTAAGTGTTTCCCATGCCACAACCACAAGTACAATAACCACAGTATGCACTCAGCAATATTGTCTTATTCCTTTCCTTAGTCTTGGTCACTGCCTCCTCTCCTCGCAAGTGTTGTCATCCTTCCTGACAACTTTGGCTCTCAGATCAGTGGCAGGGAGCTCCTTTATGTCCCACCCAGGAGCACTGCTCATATTCTGAAGCGGTAGCTCAGAAGCACTCCCAGGTGAGGTGAGAGCCCGATAAAGTAGGGCTCCCCTGTCCCCGTAGCACCCCCTGACAACACCCATGGAACCCAACAGGGCTGAACTGACAAACTCCAAGTCCTATGATGCCCTGTGGGAAACCGTGGCTCTGCTGCAGCCCAGGGGAGGCTTCCATTTAGCAGTCCAGGGGAGACAATGCCCCATGCATGAGGTCTCCCCCTGTCCTTCCATCTTAAGTGCGTCCCAGCCGGGCAAGGATGCCAGCTATCCTTCACAATACTTTCAATGACATTTGAGAAAAAACTGGATCAGCAGTTAAACAGGTAAAACCTTTTTAAGCTGGCAGAGAAAAAACATTTGTTTTTTGTTTTTTTTAGCAGAATAATAGTGGTGCAAAGAAACCTGGAAGATTACATTGAAAGAAACTAAAATTCAAAATCATTTCCATAATTTTTAGTGGTTTCAGGTATATATTACTGAAGGCACATCAACTGGCCAGCCAATTAATTTCCATCCTATATCAGGGTAGTGTTTCACAGACAAGTCACTGAAGTTGAGTTGTTGGTGTAGGGGCAGAAAAAGAAAGGAGAAATAGCACAACCATGAGGTGAACATGTGCTCAGGGTCTGGCAGTCTGACTGATGTTCACCCAACTTCACTGTGTGACATCTGTTTCTCCAGAGGAACGTGGCACATGCCAAGCTCATCCTGAGGAGTTTACTATGGGTAGTTATGATTTGATTGTGTTAACTTAGATGCTAAACTAAAATCACTAAATGGAATCCAGGCATAAATACCTGGGGAATCTAAATAGTGCAAAACACAGCTGACAGCCATGTTAACTGCGTCTTTAGATGATCATTTGGCATGGTGAACAAACTGAAGGGGATCATCTGTGACAGACTAGAGAAACTGAAGAATTAGTCACTTAAATATTTTCATGACTTCTGAGGTCAGGGCCAAAGCTCTGTAATCAGTAGGAAAGAAAATATTTTACTTCTTGGGCACTGAGATATTTGTGAATATTTTGAAACATTCAGTCAGTGACTCTGTATTCATCCAGGAGTGGGATTCTGTAAATTGGAGTTTATGAAAAAACACTGAACCCTTGATTTAACCCTGCAAACCTGACTAGATACCACATGGGCTGAATGGGCATCCCGGCCAGGAGATGGAGTAGACCTGGAAGGAAGGGCCGAAAAGGGTGAACAGCCAGCCCATTAAAAAGAAAAGATATCACTGGGGTATTTTTATTCCCTCAGCACACTTGATGGCAGCAGCCCTGGTTATCTGCACCCAGTGGGAAGTCAGCAGGACATGCCAGGAATTGTAGTCTGGCAGGGCAGCCCTGCTGGGGTCACGGGGTACCACAAGAGCATGCTGCAGAGAGACAAGCTCCCTACTGTGATGGACTTCCATGTGACCCAAAAATATACTTTGATCGGGCAATCGCCCTGGCACTAGAAGTATTCCCAGGTCTGTAATAAAAGGGACCGCACTCCCTTATCCAGGCAAGTCAGAGCTGGGAGGTAGAGAGGCAACACTTGACTGGAGGAAGGCAGTGCGGTGGTGGGAAGATTATTGTGAGGAGAAAAAAACCTGTGGTTTTCTACTTATTGTGGCATATTTGAGAGGAGCTGATTAATAAATCAACCTTTATTTGAACCCGGGACTGTGTTTATGTGTTTGTGTCTGGATTTGGGCTTGCTAATGCCCGTGTTTCCTTCACTGATTTACTGGACTATTTGAGTATGGTAGTGCCTATTGTGCATTTTTGTGTCTTCTCTCAATTTTTATATTTCTGTCTATGCCAAGCATTTTTAAGCTATAGATTAAAATTCAGGGAAAAAAAGACATCTGCTTGATATATAAAGTGAGGTCTTCCTTCCACTAACTGAACTCTCTTCGCTGTTCTTGTTTTCCCAAAAGAACCTCAGGATATGGCTTTTCCAGGCTGCACATTAAAGAAAAAAAATCAGCATGCTGTTCTTGAAAAAAGAATGTTAATGTCTAACTACACCTATCATACACTAATATTTTCAGGAATTTTTACAAAGAGTACATTTGCAAAGGGTCAGGGACAATTCTTAAAACATGTATTGTGAAAGTTTAATCTGTAAACTGAGTCACATCCAAGCATATTGATTTTTCTGTAAATATATTAATTCCATCTGGGAACAAGGATGTGAAATATTTTTAATATTTTAAGCCAATTGGCCAGGCTACTCAGAAGTCAGTTTATATATGAAACTTATAAGCTATAAAAAAATAAACACAACAGCAAATGTACAGAATTACTGAAAAATGAAAATAAAGCATTTCAGAAACTTAAATGAGGAGATAAACTGACATAAAAGAACACGTTAAACATTTTCAGACGTTATGGTGGTACATCTATCAGTGCTGTTTAAGTACCTTAGCTCAATTCAATGTCTGTGTGGCATGTGCACATTTTCCCAGTGTTGATGTGGATTTTCTTTATCCAGTTTCCTCTGACATCCCAAAGATGTGCATGTTAGATAACCTACACTGAGTGAACGAATGTGGCTGTGTGCATCTGCTGTGTAATAAAATAAATAATGTTGGGTTTATGGACCAAGTCATGACAAGAAGTATTTGAATTAAGTGGCAGCTATAAATCAACTGACAGGTTTTAGTGTTCTCCAGTTACCTAGATATCCAGATGTAGCCCATCCTTTTGAAGTCAGTTCTAAACAACTCCAATGCTAAGGAATGGATCCTACATGTACTTATTTGTCATGATTCAGCATTTATAAAATGTAGTGTTTATTTTTCTTATAAAAAATGATCTATCAGATTAGAAAAATCACTGGTTTCATTTTTAAAACTGCTGAACTCAATACAGGTGTAACAGCAAAACCACCGAACTGGTTATTGACTTACGCCATACCAAAGAGTCTCTATGTCTGGTCACAATTCAAGAATGGGATATAGAGGTGGCCCACTCCTACAAATACTTGGGGGTCCACATTAATGACAATTAATGGACAACACAGAAGAACTATATAAGAAGGGGCAGAGCAGGCTCTTTTTCCTTAGGAGACTGCTTTCCTTTAATGTGGGAAGTGACATCCTCCACATCTTCTATAACTCTGTGACGACCAGTGCGATTTTCTGTGCTGTGGTGCGCTGGGCTGGTAACATCACTTCAAGGGAAGTCCACCAAATCAACAGGCTAATAGGGCAAGCTCAGTTATAGGACTCACTCTGGACCGCCGTAGCAAAGGAGAGGAACAAAACAAAACTGAGTGCAATTATGAACAAATCTGCACATTGTGTCTGTGCCACACTGACAATGAGTACTTTTAGTCAACAAATCAATCAGCTGAAGTGTGTTAAAAACCGTTACTGGGGCTGCTTAATACCAACAGCAGTACGCCTGAATAATGCCTTACTGGGACTGTGACAGTTTAGTCAGAATTTGTTACATTTTTTATTGCTTTATAGTAATTCCAGTGTGTGTTCAGACCAAGGTGTGTGTGTATGTTTATTTATTTTTATATATCTACAGTATTTATGTATTTATTTAAAGAGCTTCTGTAAAAAGCCAAATTTCTGCAGTATCTATGTGTCTATCTATCTATCTACAACTGTGCCATTATGCCACCCCAACCTAATATTTGATTACTTATAAAGACATACACATTGGAGTGTATTAATACAGATGTATATGTTGTCATATCGTTTATTTATTTTTTGTATAGTATTTAGTGAATTATTCTTTCCCACTGCGGTGGGTTGGCACCCTGCCCAGGATTGGTTCCTGCCTTGTGCCCTGTGTTGGCTGGGATTGGCTCCAGCAGACCCCCGTGACCCTGTTTGGATTCAGCGGGCTGGATAATGGATGGATGGATGGATATTCTTTCCCACAATTGCACATAATGGTGTGGGGATGTCATATTATATATTGTTTTATAAACTATTGTCTCTGTTAAAATTCATATCTGTAAAAATTAGGAAAAGTTCTGCTTTGCCTGGTAATAAAATAATATTTTATGTAATATTCAGTGTATTCTTCTTTGCCACCATTTTACATAATGGTGTAGAGATGTCATATTGTACAACAATATGATACCTTTGATAAAATTTACTACTGTAACCACAAGGCTAATTTCTAGCAGGTAATACATTTTAATTAATTCATTCCATCCATTCTTTCCATTAATCTCTGCTTCAAAGTTGTCTTTAATGGAAACGAAGAGAAAAACTCATCAAACATTTTTCTGAGGTTTGGTGGGGCTTTAGAATGCTTTTCCTCTGGCTATTAAGGAAATTGGTCATTTGGAAAGGAAACATAAAACATTTCCATATTATTTTGGGATCATCTTTCCTTTTCTATTAAACAATCTGTCTTTTTCATGTGCACACATTGAATTTATGCCCATGACCTTTAATTGTAATGTTTAAACATAAATTGTTTTGCTTATGTTTTCATATTGAATTTCTTTTGTTATTATAGAGATGTCTGGCATTATTTTTTCATGCAGTTGGCATGTTTTTAAATATATCAGGAAGGCTGCAGTTAAAGACTGTTTAAACAGTTTTCCATGGTGGACCTTTATTTTATTAGAGCACGTGTCTGTTTTTCCATTGACCTAACTTCTGGGAAGTTTAGACTGTGTTACCAAAATTTTATTAACATTCTTTGGTGCCATTATCCACTAAAAGTTTTAAATTGACTAAATGAACATTAGGCTTTGTTGTTTGACATTTAGATCAAGCAAAGTGTAAAGTCTTGGTTGTCTGATTCAACAAAACAGCTGATGTCTGTTTCAGTACTTTATCACATATCACTGTCAATATGTCAGTATGTTTCCCAATATCCCCCGGCACCATGTTGTGCTGTATAACATGAAGTTTGACAACACTTCCCAACGTTGCTGCTAATTTGTTTGTTGCAAAGTGTACCCAACCTTCAATTTTATGACCTCTCTTGTTTGATGGAAGGCAGAAACCAACTCTGAATGGGACACTTACAATGGGAATACATTATTATCAAGACATTTATTTAATATAAACCTGGAATGTGGGAAGAAATTGGTATCCCTGGAATATAACTACAGTACGTGTAGACAAAGAGACAAGGCTTCACTGGTAGTGATGAATCTGGGCAAGGTTATTATAGTTAACTAAAACTAAAATCAAAACTGAAACTATTATTAAAAAAACATTTTCGTAAACTGAAATAAAATAATTAACAAAGCCAAAATTAAAAACTAAAACTAAACGAAACTATTAAAGTAGCTGGAAAGACTAACTGAAATAAAATAACAATTTACTAAAATATTTTTAGTTTTAGTTTTTGAATGAATATTCTTGCCGTTAGTCTTTAACCCTTGTAAGTTTTGCAATCCTACTCTGGATAAACAGGTTTAGATAATGTATATGTTTTCTTAATCTCAGACGCTGTCTCTGTTGTTTTGTGCCTGTCCATACTCTTATTACCTGCTCCTGCTCTGCTCATTATGGGTTTACTGTTCTTATGGTGGGCTATTCAAGACTCACCACCCCTAACCTTGACACTACATGCTTGTTGTTCTTTGTTTCCCTCAATACAGCTAGATGGGTTCTGCACACTGACTCAAGCCTAAGAGTCCTGTTCTTCCTAAGCCCTTGTGATTTTCATGAGAAAATATTTTAAAAATGATAAAATTGTGTAAAATTGTTCATATTCAGTGTCTAGTTTTGATTATGTTTGTTTTTATTAGACAAAATCAAAACCAGATAGTAAACTAGGCAGTGTAGTAAGCTTCCACTAACATTAAACTCATATCCAAATCTGTTAAGTGTGCAGTTCTATCTGATTGTGACACAAAAGTAACTCCGTAAGAGCTCCATGCCATAATTACTAAAACTAAAACTGAAACTAATATATATAAAAATAAAATAGAAATACCTTTGTGAAATAAAAACTAAACTAAAACTAAAAATACACAATGAAGGAAAACTAAAACTAAACTGAATTTCCAAGTAAGGTCAGAAAAAATATAGAAATAAAAACTAATATAAAAAGGCAAAACTTTAATAACCTTGAATCTGGGAATTAAACTTCCGTGTCTGGAAATAACAGCTGTGCTATAATTTGTCTGTTTTGTCTTATTAGGGTCCTAGGGTGCCCCTATTCCCCTCTTTATTATATACTCTTCATTATACAGATCTTAAAAATAATGCCTCAGATCACACACTCTTATCACACTGTCAGGTACTGTGGTCCAGCACTTCCTGCTAACTTTTCCATCTGTAACCACAGGCAATTAGAGAGAGTACCGGAACAAGAAGGATAGAAAAAGTTACACATTTATTTATGTGTTATAGATAATATCTACAAAATACAGGTTGAGTATCCTTAATATGTCTGGCCTCAAGCATTTTGGATTTTTCACTTTTTTGGATTTTGGAATATTTTCATATATATAATGAGGTATCTTGTAGACACACAAGTCGGGAAATGCAGCCAAACCAGCTAAATGACGACTCATGCATATTACAGTTTTTATCACCAAGCCATTATTAGGATGTGCATTGACATGAAAAATAAATTCAACCTCAGAAGTGATGAACATGGCATACAGACTGTACTATAGTTCCCTTTTAAGAGGGCCAAAGCTGCATATTTGCACTGAAGAACATTTTGATTTTTCCTCAGTTTATACAGGTGGCCCGTTGTCACTTCTTAGGGAACTAGCTAATAGTGTTCGGAATATCTCAGCCAAGCTTCACTCCTTCACGTCTGCTGTGCTGAAAGTCATTAACTGACTGATGAGTGCTACATTCAACTTTCGTAAAGGTTGGGTGTATATACTTAAAACCTAACATGTTTTTGCCAAAATGAAAAAATGACCAACTTAAAATGGCAATTTGCAGCAGTGTCCAATTTTGCTAACGTAACCAGGGCAGTTAACAAAGCTCATACTGCAATTAGAGTGCTTAGCAAGAATGAAGCAGCTTCTGTTAACTATAAGCAGTTACAATTGGCAATGTCAATATGGGTTTTGAGGCATGTTTGCGTATAAATGTTTATAAGATGATTGTAATTTATAAAGATAAACTGTGTAGAAATGTGCATATGCCAGGTTTTATAAATCTGATTTTTTTTGCTATATACATATTTTCACCCTCGAATCTAAGTTTTATAAATGGTGTGGAATTTTCCCAGTAGAGTCTAGATGTTTACCTCTAGAGCTCTGCTAGGCTATGCCGACCTGTTAATGGCCTTTCATCTCAGTCCATCTCTATCACCCCCAGGCTAACTGACCAGTCAGTTTCTGAGATTTTATCATTACTAGTTTTAACCTGTAGTAAGTTCTAAAGTATTTTTTTCTCTAAGTACATAATTTTATGATAATATTAGAATGTCATCATAACACTGCCCATGTTACTACCTGTGAAAACTTATTTATTTATGTGTTAAAATATTTTCAGTAAGCACCTATTGTGGTGCAGCAAACACATGTATATTCAGGATGCAGATGATCTACATTGCTCTTGTTGCTCTAAACACAGTCCCTTGAAGAGGTGTTAGAGGTCATCAAACATGTAAGATTGCCAGGCTAGTGTGTACGAGAGGGATGGGGGAAGCTGTAGTTAGTGCTGAAAAGTGCCAGCACAATCCGGGGACCATCTGGAGGGTTCTGCATAGAGAGAACAGGTGTCATCCCAGTGAGCTAAATGTTATATATTAGGGTCAGAGCCTGTCTAGCAAAAGGCATGTGCGGTCTGTATTTTAGGTAGGTATGCAGTCTGAAAACAATGACTTAATACAAGTCTCTGTCATATCTTTGCAGAAGGGAAGGAGATTCTATGCCAGTGTATATAATGTAGAGCAAAATGTATGACTGAGTATCTTTAGTATTCTTTTTAGGTTAAAAGGATAAAAATAGATACTGTATACTGCTAATAAAAAGCATGCATATACTCAGTGACACTTTATTAGTAGAACTGCTTGTTAAAAATAAATAGGCTATTTCACCAAAAAGGAAATAATGTGGATGCAACTCATTAGAAAGTAAACAATATACTGAGATTATGAAGAGGTTTAGTTGTTCAACTAAACATTAAAATAAGCAAGAAGTGTGATCTAAGCGACTTTAATTATGGTATTGTTGGTGGTACTTTCAGAAAATAGGTAGATGTTCCAAATCATATTATGTGATATCATCTACTGTTAAATTCTGCTCTGTATTTGTAATATTTTTATTGTTATACTGTATTGAGAATTACTTGTGTTCTGTTCTGTGTATTGTATTGTATTGACCCCCTTCTTTTTGACACCCAATGCACGCTCAACCTACCTGGAAAGGGGTCTTCAAGGTTTCTTCCATTTTTTCCCTACAAGGGTTTTATTGGGAGTTTTTCCTTGTCTTCTTAGAGAGTCAAGGCTGGGAGGCTGTCAAGAGGCAGGGCCTGTTAAAGCCCTTTGCGGCACTTCTTGTGCGATTTTTGGGCTATACAAAAATAAATTGTATTGTGTTGTATGTTGTAAACACCCAAACAATTTCATCGGCTTTAGTCCTGAGAGTTTACATAGAATGGAATTACGAACAAAAGTGTTTCAGTGAGCAACAGTTCTGTAAGTGAAAACATCTTGTTAATGAAGAAGGTAAAGGAGAAGGACCATACTTAACCTAACCGAAAATGTACAGATACTCTTCTGCAAGATTTTTGCCACAGTAGTGTACAAAGGACCATCTTTGAATGCATGATATTTAAGATCTTGAAGTAAATGGGTAGCAACATCACACTACTTTCCATACTTATCTGCTGAGAACAGTGGGCTGAATTGGGCATGTGATTATCACAAATGACTAAAGACTGGAAAAATATCACCTGGCCTGATGATACTTAAATTCAGTTGCAACATGCAGTCAGAATTTGGCACAAACAACATGGATCTAAATAATGAATTAACCATGCTTTCTCTCAATGGTACAGGTAGATGGTGGTAGAATAATGTTGTGTGCTAATGTTTTGTTACTGAACTTTAGGCCACTGAATACCTATTGAGCACCATTTGAATTCTTCAGTGTACCTAAGCATTGCTACTAAACATGCACCTCTTCTTATGGCCACAGTTTACCGCTTTTTAAATGGATACTTCCAAACAGAATAACACACAATATAATAAAGAACATATCATCCTAAACTGGTTCCAGAAAACGTTTAGCTCAACTGACCAAGTAATGCTGAATGTCTTAAAGACAAAATGAAGTGGCAGAATGAGCAGATGAAATATCTGGAGGAAATGCATGATGCTACTGAGTCAGTATGGACCAAAATCCCCAAGGTGTGTTTCCTGAACCTTAGGGAATCCACGTCATTGAAGATATTAGTGTTAACTATAGTTAGGTCCATAAATATTTGGACAGAGACAACTTTTTTCTAATTTTGGCCCTGTACATTACCACAATGAATTTTAAATGAAACAGTTCAGATGCAGTTGAAGTGCAGACTTTCAGCTTTAATTCAGTGGGTTGAACAAAAGGATTGCATAAAAATGTGAGGCAACTAAAGCATTTTTTAACACAATCCCTTCATTTCAAAGGTTCAAAAGTCATTGGACAATTGACTCAAAGGCTATTTCATGGGCAGGTGTGGGCAAGTCCGTCGTTATTTCATTATCAAATAAGCAGATAAAAGGCCTGGAGTTGATTTGAGGTGTGGTGCTTGCATGTGGAAGATTTTGCTGTGAAAAGACAACATGCGGTCAAAGGAGCTCTCCATGCAGGTGAAAGAAGCCATCCTTAAGCTGTGAAATCAGAAAAAAACCATCTGAGAAATTGCTACAATATTACAAGTGGCAGAATCTACAGTGTGGTACACCCTGAGAAAGAAAGCAAGCACTGGTGAACTCAGCAATGCAAAAAGACCTGGACGTCCACGGAAGACGTCCATGGTGGATGGTCGCAGAATCATTTCCATGGTGAAGAGAAACCCCTTCACAACAGCCAACCAAGTGAACAACACTCTCCGGGTGTAGGTGTATCGATATCCAAGCCTACCATAAACAGAAGACTGCATGAAAGTAAATACAGAGGGTGCACTGCAAGGTATAAGCCACTCATAAGCCTCAAAAATAGAAAGGCTAGATTGGACTTTGCTAAAGAACATCTAAAAAAGCCAGCACAGTTCTGGAAAAACATTCTTTGGACAGATGAAACCAAGATCAACCTCTACCAGAATGATGGCAAGAAAAAAGTATGGAGAAGGCGTGAAACAGCTCATTATCCAAAGCATACCACATCATCTGTAAAACACGGTGGAGGCAGTGTGATGGCTTGGGCGTGCATGGCTGCCATTGGCACTGGGACACTAGTGTTTAGTGATGATGTGACACAGGACATTAGCAGCCGAATGAATTCTGACTTGTTCAGAGACATACTGTCTGCTCAAATCCAGCTAAATGCAGTCAAATTGATTGGGTGGCATTTCATGATACAGATGGACAAGGACTCAAAACATACAGCCAAAGCAACCCAGGAGTTTATTAAAGCAAAGAAGTGGAAAATTCTTGAATGGCCAAGTCAGTCACCTGATCTTAACCCAATTGAGCATGCATTTCACTTGTTGAAGACTAAACTTCGGACAGAAAGGCCCACAAACAAAGAGCAACTGAAAGCTGCTGCAGTAAAGGCCTGGCAGAGCATTAAAAAGGAGGAAACCCAGCATCTGGTGATTTCCATGAGTTCAAGACTTCAGGCTGTCATTGCCAGCAAAGGGTTTTCAACCAAGTATTAGAAATGAACATTTTATTTCCAGTTATTTAATTTGTCCAATTACTTTTGAGCCCCAAAAATAAAGAGATTGTGTTCAAAAAATACTTTAGTTCCCTCACATTTTTATGCAATCTTTTTGTTCAACCCACTAAATTAAAGCTGAAAGTTTGGACTTCAACTGCATCTCAGTTGTTTCATTTAAAATTCATTGTGGTAATGTACAGAACCAAAATTAGAAACAAGTTGTCTCTGTCCAAATATTTATGGACCTATCTGTAAATGCAAAAGAGGTCTTCCCAGATACTAGACAGGGGATCCTAATAAAGTGGCCACCAAGTGGAGGAGTCTGGAGAAAAAACACTGAAATTGTGACACGATATTCTCCCAAACAAAATCTTCATACATTAATAGTTATGCTGAAGCCTGCAGTATGTGTAAACATTGAAAAGCATTGACATTACCCCTGAGTATCCATAAAATATTTCTACACACGCGGAAAACATGCAAACTCCACACAGATAGTGAAAAGGGAGAGATTTGAACCCAGGGGCCTCATGCATAAACGGTGCGTACGCACAGAAATGTTGCGTAAGAACTTTTCCACGTTCAAATCGTGATGTATAAAACCTAAACTTGGCATGAAGCCACTCACATTTCCACGGTACCTAATACCTTGTCATACGCAAGTTCTCCGCTCGGTTTTGCAGACTGGCGGCACCCAGCATCAAAGCAGTGCTACTGTTCCTGTGTGGTTACTCTTTATTTTCCTGACGCGGCTTTATAAATACACTGAAATTAACCGCATATTGTTTATTAGTGTAATGCATCTGATTGTAATTAACTTGTAATAATATAATGATCCAGGGAATATCCATGGTATTCCAAATACCATAACTGCTTTAGCGTTGTTACTCTCACTGCACCATCTTCTTCTTCTTTTTCTTCTTTCAGCTGCTCCCATTAGGGGTTGCCACCGTGGATCATCTTACTCTCACTGCACCACTCGGAGTATTTATATCACTGTATCTGAGTGTGAATCACAGCAGCAGCTGATCGGAAAGAGAATTATCGGTATACAGCATCAAGCCCACGCTGTCTCAGCCACGGCAAAACGTTTTAAAGCCTTTCCTGTACAGACCTCGCGGTTCAGAAACAGTTTCATCCCAAGAACTTTAAATGCACTCAATCACTTGCTCCTTGTAGAACTATCTGTACTAATAAATAGAATTACCTCACTGTAAACTTGCACTACAGTTATTATATTGCGCGACCTGAGCCACTTTATAAAGCGCATATTTACATATGATGACGATATCATTTTTAAGATGAAATTCAGCAAAATATGTTTATTATATTTTACAGATAAAACTTTAACTTAATTTAAATAATCTATATTCTTCACTGGGACTGGCGTGAAGGATAGAATAATTAAACATGTACTACGAACATATTTCAATGTTCCTTAAATGTTTTGAAGAATCGGCGCTCTAAGCTTACAGATGGATTAACGCCTATTACAGAGCTGATTTTGTGGCGATCGGCTACTTGGAGAAAGAAAAGCAAGGACTGCAGGGGTGGCCATGCCAATATTTATTGAATATAAAACAGAAAGAGAAAATAACGACACAGCTAAAAACACAGCGGCAAATTTCGACAAAAGTTAAACGCTTGTGTCATGAGCATGAGGCGGCTATGCAGTGTCCACAACGGACGTGGCCATCCACCGTGCATAAGATGCCATATTGACATTGGCGGGCGAAGGGGCCATCGATTCTTTCTCTGCCCAGGGCCGCCACAAGCCTAGAGCCGCCCATGAGTACTGCTGCAATAAATAATTTCATCGAAGGTCGCGCACAATCACTGTGCCGTGAAACCCATGTTTAATAATGTGCTTTAACTCCAATCATAATGAAAATGATATCACGTATACATCTCAGTATTTTAGTTATTCAGAGAGCTGTAATATCACGAATGTAATGGATTCTGTGTCCAGTCGGAGGAAGAGAGCCAGTTTAAGAAGCAAGTAGTGATTCACACACATAGAGCACATAGAAGATCACATACAAAACAAATCATTTAACGCGCTACTTTAATTACGATGTGATTTGAGAAACTGGTTAATTAAACGATTTTAAGATGACGTTTATGATGTTCTACTTTAATGACAAAATAAACTACATGATTAAAGTGGAAATTTCGAGACTGAAGTTGACATTTCGTGCTTTTTCCCCACTGTGTGCCTTTTTTTTCTCTGTACCCTAATAAGTTTTCATATAACACTCAGATGGTGGGCTACGACTCGCCTTTTCACTGCGACTTTGATATCTGACAACTTCTTTTTTATTTCTGTGCGACTTTGTGAACAATTGCTTTCAAGTTTCTCCAACACACTATGTCACTCAATCAACTTCCTTTTGTTGATTATATCACGGTTTAAATAAACAAATAGTATGTTTTTCCTTTGCCTCCACTTGGTATTCGCTGAGATTCTTATATTTTCCCACGTGCTTTTCCCATTGTCTTTTCACAGAAGGCTGAGCTTAAGGGCGATTTATATTGATCTGCATATTCAAAGAGGCGTAATTCTGGGAGGAGTTGGGGCGGGACTGAAGGCGCGTGCACGAGCGTTACTTTTCACACTGACCGGGATTTATGGAGCGGAAGAACGCGGAAGTTGGAGTACGCACAGATTCCTGCATCTGGATTTTTCTATGCGTAAGCACATTTTGGCTTTTGTGCTTACGTCATGTTATAGTGCGAATTCTACGCATGGCGTTATGCATGAGGCCCCAGGTGTCTTGGAGACCTGGGGTGAATTTGCTCTCCACTGCATGACTGGTATGCTATCCTGTCACTCCATATCCTCCATATTTATTTCATTATTACCCATTTTATTTTTTTATTTCCAAATGTTAAAATGCACGTTAATGGTAGGGCTGGCTTTAGTGCAGCTAGAACATGCTCCTAAGGCTGCACCACAATTAAAGGTTATTGGCTCGATATTTCTATTCAGTACGGTATTTTTTAAAATATTTGTGGCACAGAATCAGCTGGTGTAACGTAAGAAATAAGTAAACTGTCAATAGAGAATTTTCTATATATGAAGTGGCCAAATTGTTAAAACTTTCTAATTAAATCTTGCTTGTGACAGTGATTCTGACTGCTGTGTGGGTCACACTCACTATTTTTATATATTTTTTTCTCACTTTCTTCACTTTTTGAACAATATGAAGAGGAAAAATGCTCAACTGTGTGCTTACATTTTTTAACAAATTACAGATGTGAATGTACTGACTTGGTTTTGTTTTTCTTATTTAAAGTTTCTTCTTCCTTTAGATGTTTTTTGAAAGCAACTCTATCCATGATCACTTCAGATAGGTGTATTTGAGATTTTTTGTGGATCAATTTTTTATGCAATGCAGTACATCACAGCACTTTTATTACAGCACTTTTATTACAGCAGTTGTGGTGTGCTGATTACCATGTTTTAATCATTGCTCATGTTAGTCCCTAAAGAAATGGTTCAAAATCAACAACGTGGCCTCCATTTAATGTTTGTTTTAAAGTTATTCCTCCATTTTGTATTAAGCTGGAGGCCATATGCTACCGTTGTACTATCTGGTGCATGATCATACAAGATGTGTGTATATCGTCTGATATACAGTAGTATTCACTGCAAATTGTATTCTTAGTATTGTATTCATTGTTTATTGTTTGTCTTATACGATTGCAGCTGTTCAGTGGGAGACATCCAAGTAAAAATCTAATTGTAATGTGAACATGTGAGAATAAGGACTTGCATTGTCAAAATGTCCCAGCAGATTAAGTTAACACTTTAACAGTTAACGCAACTATTCTGCATTTTGCTAACCTACCTCGTTAGTTAAATATATATGTTTTTGTCCAACATGCTTTCATAAAGTTTTATCAGATATAACATACATTAGTGACTTGAACATCCAGGGTTTAATGGCTTTCCCTTACAAATTTATTGACCTTCATTTGTTTCTAGTGTATCCAGTAATCATATAATAATAAATAGTTACAGTGTATGAGCTAATAACTAAGTTTTCTGCAGAGTTACAACATATTCTTTCTTTAAACAGGAAAAAGCATGCCCATACATTAAAGCCATTTTTTAGGCTTCATTTTATCACATACCAATACTGAACCCATTTTGGGCAACTTTGGAATTTATGAAAGGGTACACAGATAATGACTTAGTAAAGAACTGAGAGTAGTTATGCAGATCAAGCTATAAATAGTACAGTACAGAGATACAGAAGTAAAGTTTCTTACCTTCACTGGGAAAGTTATGATTTCCAGTGCGAGCAGCTGTCCTAACTTATATTAACATTCAAACTAAAGTAAATCTATATAAAAATGTATAACTGCACAACTATTTAAAAATAGTTATATTGGGATTAAGAACAAAAGCAAACACAAGTTTTTATATGACAGATGATACACGGGAATTTTTAAACTTTAAAGAAGGAATAATACTATTCTATTTACATAATCTGATTATCTCATCCATTTGCTTTTCCTTTTTCTGCTTTAAGATCCATCTATTATTCTTTTGTCAAAGAACATTTAAGGCATGCTGGGTATTTATTTTAACTTTTAGTTTCACATTCTCGTCAGCAATTTCTACTAGTGATTTATTCCTGCCTAACACTGCAACTCTATTTTTTTTTTTTTTTTTGGAAGCAGATGTTATAAAATCCTTAGACCATGAAGACAAGGTTCAATTGGATCTCAGCGGGAATATGTTTCCAGAAGAGCACTTCCTAACAAAGCATTTTAGGTTTTCTCTCTGAAATTGCAATTCCAGCATGTCATTTCCTACTAATTCCCTATTTGATGTTACAGTCTAGGCACAAAAATATCCCCTAAACATAAAAGCTGTTTGTACGATTTATAAGTGTACAGTACAAACACACCAGGAGTTTTGAGTTCTGATAATTTTTCAGCAATGGCTTGTGCTAAAATAATTACAAGTGATGGTGCTTTAACAGTATCCTTAAATCGAACAAAACTATTGCAACACACTCAGAAGCTTGGAAGAGTGACTTTGGCTAACTTAACATGAAGTACAGCTGCATTGCAGGCTATTGTCAGGGCACAGGACTGAAGTGAATTTTTTAGCTAATTCTTTTTCTAAGGCCTTCAGTACCTAAAAAGTATGTGTCCTATTAAATCTGCCAAATTAAAACTTACTCTACATTTTAACTAATTGTATCCTCTCCTTATTGCATAAACATTTATTAGATAGTAACTTATGAGTAGATATGTATAACAGCAACTTAAACAGATAGCAACTTACAAAGTGTCTTTTGCTTTTGTTGCTGTAGGAAGTTAAATGACTCATTTGGTTACATGGTAAGTCCATGGTGTGGAGTAAAGAAAAGATTTGCATGGAAGTGAGTACAGGTTTAGCCAGGTAGTGCTATAGGCCCATGGTCATAATGGATTTGGGAAAATATATTACGAGTGCAGGTTACAGAATTATCTCACACCCAAGGGAATAAAGTTTGAGAATGAAACAATAAAGATGGAAACTAATATTTTTGCTATTGATGTGCTACGAAGTACTTCAGTTACACTGGTCTGCATAATTGATGTACTTTATAGATTTAGGTGTGCTGAATCCTCTTCTGAAATTTGATTTTCTCTACCACAAGCCATTTGCATGAGTTATTGGATTCAGTGAAAAATGCTAGTTATGCTTATTTTATGTCATGAGTGTTTTTCATGCCCAGCATTTTATTTTTTGACGTATATTCTGAGCTGCAGTGTTAGTTGAGGTGGAAACAACCCAACGTCATATATTTGTTACATATTTTTGGCTCTCAATCAGTATTATTCCTTCAAAATAGCCAAGAATTTAGATAAACATGAGGAGTGTTTCCAACACAATTTTGTTGTAACGTAGGGACATTACAGTGTAAAATGAGTCTATGTCAGCAGACATCTGTTGGTAGTTCCACCATGAAACATCTTCAGAGGATTACAAGATAAAAAAGACCAAGTTGGTTACTTCTTGTTGTAACCAATAATTATATTTAAAACAATTACATTTGTAATTTTAATTTTTTTCAACTTAAAATAATTTTATAATAAATATTTCTTTTTTCTCCAAAATATTTTTTTTCTTTTCATTTTAAACCTTCATCTACAAATCTCCCACTGAGATAATAGTCTACTTAACCTAACATAGTTTAAAAACTGGATGTTACCGAGCAGTTCTGTTTGCAAATTTCAATTCAGCACCCTATAAATGAACCTTCACATTAGCAGTTTTGTTTTTTTTTTTTTTTGCAGACCGTTATTACATTAATCTTGCAGAAAGTGCAGAATCGGCTAAACCAAAGGAAGCAGAAGGTTATGGTGTGAGGAACATTATCAGAACTGGCTGATGTTGTTATATTACATTTTTCTTTATGTCACTATATCTGAACAATACTGTTATGAGTTTTATTCACATATGCATGTTAAATTTGGCACACAGGGGCTCAGCAGTTAAAATTGCTAGCCAAGCATTGGATTAGATAGCCAAAGACAACTGGAGGCTTGTATAGTCAGCTTAAACACAGGATAGTGTATTTCTGTCCTCTGTCAGCACAAAATCTTCTTTCCTTATTGGGAGAATGAGAACCGGCATGTAAGCACTATGATATTTCTGTATTTTGTGGAGGAGGAATTCAGCCCTTGTTTGGAGACAGAAAGGACCAGCAAATTGAAGAAGAACAGTATAAAAGGCTTGGACAGCAGCCACACCCTTGGAGGCTGTGTCGACAAAGTTCGAAAAACCTCCCAGCGTGGGGACGAGAAAAATGGCGGGCTGTATTGATCCAGATTTCCCACCTGGATAAAGTCTGTCCATATGCCTCCCCGTCTGTAACCGCGTTAACCGTCAGTAAATATAAGCTAAAAGATATTTTTTTCTCATGTGATTCTTGTACCGCCGTAATCACGATGGGAGGGATATCGCCTTTTCTGGTATATTACGATATTGTTTAATTATTTAATATGCCACAATTTCAAAAGAACACATTTCCAAGAGAGCTAATGCCTCTTCAGGAAACAGATGTTAAGAGTGGTGTCCCACAGTAGTCATGGGCTGCTGGTATTTTTAATATATATATATACATGGTTTGGTTAGGAATACATGTAACAAGCTGGTTATATTTGCAGATGACACCAGGCTAGGTGGATTGGCAGATAATCTCAATTTCATTGAATCCTTACAGAGGGAATTAGTCAGCATTCAGGCTTGGGCAGGTTTGTAGCAGATGAAATGAAATGTAAGTAAATGTAAAGTAATACATGTAGGAGTTAAAAATTCTAGGTTTGAATACACAATGGGAGGTCTGAAAACTGAAAGTTAGTTGACTTGTCTGTATCAGCTGCCAGACAGTATTCAGAAGCCATTAAGAAGGCACAATATATAGAGTACAAGTCCAAGGAGGCTATGCTCAAGCTTTATATTACACTGGTTAGACCTCATATGGAGTACCGTTTACAATTTTGGTCTCCAGGCTATAAAATGACATAGCAGTGCCAGAAATGGTCCAGAGAACAGTGACTAGGCTGAGTCCAGAGCTGAGCTTTTTCAGTTTAAGCAAAAGAAGATTAAGAGGAGACATGAGAATTAGTGCAGTGGATTCAGACTGTTTATTTAAAAAAAAAAAAATAAGAACACGGGGGCACAGTTAGAAACTTGTTAAGGGCAAATTTCACACAAATATTAGGAAGTTTTTCTTTACACAGAGAACAAATGGAATAAACTACCAAGTAGTGTGGTAGACAGTAGACCTTTGTTACAGTAAATGAGCTTGGTTCTGGTTGCCGCTTCTGTCATATACTATGTTGTGTTATTGATTCATTTAAAGAAGTCATTTTTCACAATAAACAAGAGTAAATTGTAACAGTGAACACATCCAAATGCTCAGTAAGACACCTGTCATGTATTACCCAAACATTCTCAGTTAAAAAAGAACCAGATAAAATCCTATAACAGTATGCAATGGACCAATGAAGAGCCAACATCATTAAAATCATTAGTGTTTAAGAAAGGAAGTACTAAATGAAGAATTATTCGACTTATGTCCTGACATGTTTCCACGATTAGGGAGAATTTAACAATGGATAACTGGACATAAATAAATTATAACTGATAAAAATGTCAATGTTTTATTATGCCTATTTTTATTAAATTATTGTGACTGTTATAATTTATTTTATTATTTTTGATTGTTGCCTCTCATTAGGTCCAGTCAAAAGAGGACTGCCTACAATGAGCTCCAAATTTAAATGTCTGAACTTTATAATATGTTTTACAGTTTTTTTTATGTGTAAATCTTCTTAGGTAAACTGGTACTGTACATAATTCTCATTAATTCTGTTTGATTATTGTTTTGAACTTGCATTTACAGTAGCTTGCCTTTGATGTTGTTTATCTGCATATGTGCTGAAAATGCTGAAAATCATTTTCAACAAAACTGTGTAATGCTAAAAGTGTTTGTACTGCTTTGAAAGACCCTTATGGTTTATGGCACATTATATTGGCAAAACTAACATACTTGTTAAAACAAGAATCAAAGCACAGTGAGAGGGTTTTCCTGTTTCAAGGCATTTTAATTTGTTTAATCCTTTTAGAGTTGATTTAAAATAGCTTGTTTAGTGAAAGATCAAAGAATGTATTAGGGTTGGAGATGCCAATTACTGCCTTGTAAGGCATGCTGGATTATTCACTTAAAGGTGGTCAAACTGAAAACAAAACTATTTCCTGTGACCTGCTGATATTAAAGTCATTATGGAAGTCTATGCCTTTTTTGTCATAATAAAAATTGTTACTTTGTAGATGGCATAATGATTAGTGCTGTTGCCTCACAATTCCAGCATCCCTGGTTCAATTTCCAGACTAATCAGTTTCTGTGTGGAGTATACACTTTCCCACATGTCTCTGTGATGTTGTTTTGATAATAAATTAAATAGGTGCATAGATACTATTGCTGTGTAATATCCCGATAAAGTCTCTTGGTGTTTTCATTATGTGTCTGGACTGAGACTATTACTTATGCTTGAAATAAGTATGTGATACGGAATGTTACTTTTTGTATATATATTGATTTCCTTTAATGAAATAATATTTTAATTATCAAATATATACATTGTAGTTTGAAATGAAAATATTTTAGTCAAACATAGGTAGTTATGCTGTTTATAGTATGCTGTAATCATTCTAGTTTATCAATACAATAAACATTATTAAAAAAATATTTATTAAGTATTAAAAGAAGTAATAATAATAAATGAATGCCTGATTTATCTGAACAATTGTAGAAAATAAGGCCTGAATATCTTTACAGGTTATGTTTGTGTGCTTCTGCTTCTCAGTTTTCACAATGGAGTGGTTTGGTTATGTAATATGCATCAGAAGGACATTTTCTGCATGCCAAAAATAATAAAATGGCATTACTAATTCTTTTGAAATCATAATATCATAAAAAATGAATAATCTGAAAAAGTTAATTCTAAATTGGCCTTGCTATGGGAATAGACATCATTCAACCATGAAGAGAAGGTCCATGCCTTTGTTGTTAATCCTTGCCGTGATAGACTTCAGACACCCTGTGACCCTAAATTGGATTAAGAACATTTGAGAATATGTGTTAATACCCTGTCAAATGTGATAAAGAACTCATTTCAAAGTAATGGCTGAGTTCAAACTTACTCCCTTCATATTTTTTAATAATGTCCTTCATAAAAATGAAACACAAAATAGGTATATTAAGATTTGGGGTTTTAACAAGGAAAACCCCATTTATGATAAAGATGTTAAGGTGGTTTAAAAACCCCGTCATTGTGTAAACTCTGTTGGTATCCTCATTCAACACATTGTCAGGAGAACCTGTCCTGTTCTTCTGGGACTCTATTGAACTGTACATGATGTGGTAGTGATGGCATCAGGTCATTGGTATTCCTCATCACTGGCATCATCAGAACAAAGAAGAAGAAGAAGACTAAAATGTGAGTCAGGTCAGATCAGGTTGGGTTGAGGAGTATGCACTGGTACAGTGTGTTACTGCACCCACTACATGATGAAACAGCTCAGGCTCCTGGTTGGCAACCTCCCAGGCAGACACGTGATCCAGTCCCAACCCCGGAAATGAATATCTATCAGCCGCAGTCGGGTGTTATGTGGGAGTCCCCTTGTCCTGGTCCATCCGCTAGGGTCCTTTGCAATGAGGATCCTGTGACACGGATCACCCTCAATGAATCGTGACACATGGCTGAAGTGTTGTAACTGATGCTCCATCACAATGCAGGTAATGTGCCTCACTCAGGACTATGTGAGCAACCACTTGTTCATCACAAAGTCAAACTAGCAGTACCCAAGATTTCTCCAAAGAGACACAGTACAGAAGTACTTTGTATAGTAGTCTTTATTAATTTTTTAAAAAGTGAGCTTAGAGATGAATGCTGTGTATAATGCCAAGAAATGTGTGGTGTTTTGCCTAAAGTGTCTTCTAGTTTTAACAAAAGAGAGTAAAGCAGGAAATTTCCTGTGATTTAGCAGACTTAACTTTGGGCTTTGGGAAATGTATTTCATGCTTCAGCAATTGTGCCTTTAGGTTGAGAATTTATGTATCATAATTTGTGAAAACCCTAATCCTATACCTAACAGAAATATTTACACATGCAGAAGATTTGCTGGTTTGCTTCTCTTTACAGTAGATTATTTAGTAAAGTCTTCCAGTAATTATAGTATTTTAGTTCTTCCTGGTCACCATTTAATCTTGTTTTCTTGTTATTATTCCACAAAATGCAGGTGTTTTACTTGTTAGCCTCAGGTGTGCCAAATAGTCATGGCTATGTGGAATACACCTCCTCATAATAAACCTTTATGTATGCATAAATAATATGCATCAATACTGAAATAGTCTTAAACTGATCAGTCCTAAAAATTATTGGGAATGCACATATAAAGATCTTGTACCTAATTTCAAGTCAAACTTCAAGTTTAAGAAGCGTGCTTGGTAAAGTCCATTTAGAAAAAGAGATAAAAAATTATTTTCAAATAATGACATTATTTTCAGCAATGCTAAGTGCAGTTAACCTGAAGTATTTTTTTTTTTCATTCTTACAGCTATTTCACGTTGCTTATGTTCTTATCAAGTTTGCTAACTCCCCTCGCCCTGATCTTTGGGTTCTTGAAAGATCTGTAGATTTTGGGAGGACCTATTCTCCTTGGCAGTATTTTGCACGTGAGTATACTGTGATATTTTTAATTATATGGTACCTAAAGTCATATTGTAGGATTGTACAATACAATGTAAGTAGAGAGTTAAATAGGGTGATAATTGTATATGATCACTATTTAGGATATCTATTATACATTTTATTCATGATTTTATTTTATACATTTTATTCATGATTGCTTAACAATATGTCAGTTGTGATAAATTGATTTCCGAGATTTCTCCTGGATTGATGTCATATCCAGTTTCCCCATTCAGCGTGTATGAAAGAATGCAAACAACTGTGAAGAGTTGGGGAGCACCGATAGGCAAATCCTGTACAATTAAAACAAAATGCATATTATAAACACGTTAAAAATAAAACGTTGTTGCAGAGGCGAGTCTCCAAATAGACTACTTCAAGATGGCAGAGCTTCCGGTGATAAGGACTTTCGGCAGGAAAAAGCGGGTCCAGACAGGTGGACACCAGAAGTGACGTCAAGGATGGTAAAGTCATCAATCCTTTAAGCTGCCCTGCAATACGCATGTGTGTGGCAAGGGTTATTTCCTGCCTAATATGGCCAGGATAGGCACTTGCTCAACCCCAAAGTGGATGAATGGGTTTGATGATGGATGATGGGTGGTTGACTTTCCAAGGTTAGCAAATGAAAAACACCATAGAATATATGAATTAAACTAAATACCAAAATTAATTAATAACATATATAAAATAAAGCATATTACAAGGATCCCAAAGTCTCCAATTTGTCTCTCTCACCCTGATGGTTTAAGGGCCTTTTTTTTTTGGGTTCACCTAGGTTTACTGAATACGCCCCATCCCCCATCCCCACCCAAATTGGGATGGACAGATGTTTTATGGCCAGATGCCCTTCCTGATGCCAGACTCATTTAGTCCCCTTTTACAACACCAAATAGGTCCTTATTCTACCCCTAGGTCACAAGCAGTCATGATGTGTCTTATATGAAAGGAATAAATTATCAAGGTAAGACAAGAAAGAAGCAAAGAGGATCTTTTTGGCATCTTTTATTTGATAAGGCCAGTATCTAGGGGTGTTTGCCTTCATGAATTAACAACATCAAGTATACATGTTCAAATCAATGCTCTAGTTTTTTTAACAATAGTGTCTGAGTAAAAATTTTGACAAATAACAATTTAGCGGTAGAAGTAACATTATCTGATACTGTAGCTTGCTCTTCCACATATGTCAATTGTGACTAGTCTATACCCAACAGGATGTAAGGAAAACAATACAGAATAGATGTAGTCTGCCATATTGAACTAAAGTAGGAATTTTAAAGAGGGCACTTTCCTTTGACTATCTAGACTTACTATAACGCTTTTCATGCCGTGTCTACACCCCATGTATGCATGTATTTATTATTCATTTTTTTTTTTTTTTCAAAAAATGATCCCTTTTAAACGAACCTGAAATTTCTAATGTGTCAAAGGATGACACTACATTTCCAAGTAAATAACACAACATTCCTAAACTTGTTTAATATGTACCAACATTTATGCAGGACCAATTTCAAATTAATCATCAGACATCCATCTGTTTTTTCATTTCCAAACCACCTTATCCCGGGCAGGGCCGTGGGGACGCCTGAAGCCTATCCTAGCAAGCTTTGGGCACAAGGCAGGCACAATCCCTGAACAGGGAGCCAATACATCACAGGCAAACACACACACACGCGCACACACACACACACACACACACACTAGGGCCAGTTTAGTAGTACCAATTCATTTAACTTGCAAGTCTTTAAACTGAGGGAGGAAACAGGAGAAAACCCACATGTACATAGGGAAAAACATGCACGCTCAACATAATAAGCACCCAACATGTGAAACCTGGTCTCCTTGTTTCCAGTGTGCCACCCTGCAATGTGTCACCGTTTTTGTTTGGTTGGAAAACTAGAAAAAAATTCTGGATATGGAGAAAACGTAGAAACTCCACTTGGACAACTTAATTTTTTAAACATTTTATAAGGTCATTATATGTCATCATTTTCATGTATACAGAGTACAGTGAAATTTGTACTTTCGTGTTCTTTGCCTGACAAATTGTTTTTTCATAATCAAAAGAGGCAGGATGTAGCAACATTTTCTACTGTTGGTATTTAAGGCACAAAATAAAAAGCAGGTCATTAGAGTGTAACCTTTGGGGAGTAGTAGCCTTTTGTTCTATAGATAACAAAAATATTCTAAAAATCTCATATTGATATATTACTACTACTTGCATTAATTATGCAAAAAACAAAATCAGTCTAAATTTTAATTAGTAGAGTAATTTAAAAGAAAAAAATAGTGCCAGTACTTGATTTACTGATCAAGAGATATTGCTGTCACAGGATGCAATGGGCGTGGGTGTTTATATGGCTTGCTCAGTTGGGTTTGTTGTTGAATGAGATCCTCTGGGGAGTGGAGCTAATTTAAGATTATTTAGGCGTAGCTATTTTTTTAAGAAATTATGTTATAAAATGTTATAAAAAAGCCATGGTATGTAATATACCACACATTTTTTTTTGTAATACAATGAGTCTCTAACCCCCCACCCACCAAAAAATCAGCCTCCAAAATTATTTGAACTGAAGATTTGAGTTCTTCATAACTGTGTTTCTGCTTTAAATACTGTGTAAGATGTACAAAGTGCAAATATTTAAAAAAATTGTATCACAGAGGTGCCACAGATGTTTACTTAGATGTTCTTACTTTTGTCACTTATACGTATTTATCAGAGTGCCAGTACGTTAAGTTGATTTGTGATTATTTCCTGTGTGGATTTGTATGTACGTGTTCCTTGCAATAGACTGCCTTTCAGTCTACAAGTTGCCCTGCCTTGTATGTCATGTTTCTTGGGTAAGCTTTAGCTAATTATAACCTGGATATAGAAAAAAAAGTTTTGAAAGTGGATGGATACATATTTAAATAAGTATTCATTTGCTTCAAATGCTTTTAAAAGAAGTCCTAAGCCATTCTGTTGTTTAGTTACTGATCTAAGAAGTTGATTATCAGTTGATAAATAATCTAAAAACAAAAAGATCAGCACAGTCACAGATCTTTGACCATTTTCTTTCATACCCACAAGGTTACACACATTTTGTTCAATCACATTTTTTTTAGAAGTGGTCAGAGTTAAAACTTCCTGATCACTTACATCAGTTGACATCAAGCCAGCTCAGATATGCATGCATTTCATAAAGCACAAAAAGTATAATATAGAGTTATCTGTCAAGTTTGGTATTTATTCTTTTATCTGAGTGTTTAAATCAATTATATTTCAGCTAACTTCATTCTACTACCAATGTTGCATTATCCAATATGGTTGGATAGACGGTCAGTCAGCAAGGGTCTTTGATGTCTTTGACTGACTTGGATCTTCTAAATCTCTTCATATCTGAATTTCCAAAAAATAGCTAAATAAAGTGTGACATGGTGGCTTAGCCCCACTGCCTCAAAGATCTAGAATCCTGAATTTGAATCCTATTTTTGTTTTGTGCACAATCATCCTGTGTCTGCATTCAATAATTGGGTTGAATGCCTTTGGTGCTGTTATACAGTTTTTGGTTTCTTTTAGAAGTGAATTATCATATATGGTAAACAAAACAAAAAAAGACACATAACTTGTTTTTTATTTTTTTTTAAGAGACACATTAATGTAGAGACATATTAAGCATGCTTTGTAGTGAGACCCCTTTTGAAAGTACATCTTTTAACCAATTTTGGTTATAGTTGTTTTAAAAGCTTTCTTAGAAAGAGGTCTTTTTTCTATAATATAACTTCCATTGTCAAATAAACATTTCTAGGGTTACACTTGACCATGTAGACATTCTTAATAGGTCAATTAAATGATAATAGTCTTGTTATGACACTAGTGATTTTTTCCTTGTTTTCTGTGTTCCTTCCCAGCTGTATCATTTATTTAAAGTAATAATAATGTAAATCAAGTTGAGTGCATTTAAAGGCCTGAAAGAAGTGATTATAACTTTACAATCTTTGTACTATTATGAGAACAAAATAAAAAAAAGTTTACTTTGGAATGGTGAGTTAAAGAGCTTCAGGCAATCTGGCATTGAAGGGGAGTTTTAATGTAATTAGGCTATCATGCTATTTTGGCAAACTACATTTATGATGTAATATGATTGGAGTTTCTTCATGATTTCATTAAAATGGGAATTTATAACAACACAAGAGTTATTTGCTTTAAATAGGGCACTAATCCATAATGCTTACACTCACAGACAAAGTTGGATAAATTTAGAACCCCCAACTAATCTAACGTACACATGTTAGCCATGAAGAAAGAAAACCGAAGTAGCCACAGAAAAGCCCACCAAGTCAAAAAGAGAACATGCACACTAGCACTTCTTGTGTAGTGGGTTCTAAATCAGGACTCGGGAGCTGTGAGGCAGCAGTGCTTAACATTCTTCATATTCAACAGCCCTTCACATTAATATTTATCAAAATCATCATTGTTGTTTTTCATGTTCATTTATACTTATATAAAAATACATATAGATCAAAATAATTCAAAGTAAAGTAAGTTTCCAGTTCATAATCGAAGCATATTAAAAGAATTAAAACAGGACACTGACCTGAATTTAAGCATTGCTTACCTTATAAAACACTATTTTTTAGTTACATAATGCCCCTAGTTTTGTACAGTATGTGTACATTAATGTAACTGGATGATGATGTTTAAGGATCAAAAACACACAAACCCAGGGGAAACATGAAAATTCCACACAGAAAGTGACCAATCCCAGGATTTAAGCAGGTGTTGCGAATGAATGGTTGGATAGATGGATAGTTAGGTGGATGGAAGTGAAAAACTGAGATATCTTTGACATAAAAGTAAATATAAAATGCCTTCCCATGGAAATTTAGATCCAGTACTAGCTTGTCTGCCTGGAGACCTTGAAATCCAAGAAGGGTTCATAACTGATAGGATGTTGATTTTATTTAAATGTTTTATGGTTAAATGGCACTGTCAGACTGGCCGTGTGTGAATATAGGACTGTTTGTATTCGGTTCTCTACAATGAATTGATGTTCCCTCCAGGGATGGCTCTTCCTGCTTTCTGCTACCCCTGTTGTATTCTGACCCTCAGTAGAAATATTTGCTCCTCTTTGAAAAATTATATTAGAAAATGGGGTAATCAGTGGGTGACATATTTGGTTATCAGTTATGATATGAATTGAAAAGTATTGCATTTTATTCACTTCTTAGTAAACTTTTTGCTAAACAAAGGTTTTACTGTAGGTCTATTAATTTGTTCAATCAAATGAACAGCTGACAAATGAAAAAACTGCAACTCTCCAAAATGATTCATTTAAAAAGAATTTAAATATTTAGCATTTTGGACCTTTATCTCTGTATAGGCAATCCACAGTGAGCTCATACGGTATCTGTTGAGTTATTTTTAAACACAGAATTCATAAATCATACCTTCTGCGAAAGTCTGACATCTTTCCCTGTATCTGGGTGTTGTTTTTATAACATGTGGTTTCAGACTATGATTTTTGTCTTTCATTTTTATGGAATGCACTGGAATGTGGAAGATAACTGAAGTGGGATTTATAAGTTTATTTGAAGTGCATACCTTCAAAGTCAAACAAAGAACGTATATTTTTTTCAAATTCCATTAAATCTGAAAATCCATGGTATCTCCTTTAAAAGCAACAACGCCTTTTGAAACAGTTTTTTATTAAAGGTTTATGAAAATAAAACTCAAAGTTTTGCCATTACTAAATAATTGGAGGCAGAGGACATGATTTTTTATCATGCTTTCACATTATAGGAAAATGCAACAAGTACATACAATTCTGAACACTTTATCAAATGATTGCACTTGCAACATAAAAAGAACATTGAATGAATTATATGAAAGCTGAACTCTTGATATTATTTAATAATGCACCATATTCAGTTTTATTGATTCACATAAAAAACATATTATGAATAAATGTACAGTTAGAATTATTGGAGTGAAAAAGGAAGTACTGATGGGTAATTTAGAATTAAGCGAACACAGAGTACTATTAACTAAATTTCTTTTATGTGTTTCCTTTTTTGTCATTTCAAAACTGAATACAAACTAATTCTCCAGTATGTTCTGTTTCTTTGTAAAGTTTTTTTTAGTTCCTACTTGATGATAAGATTGTTTAAAGACTAAAAAGAACAGTTTGCTACTTTTTTGTAATTTTGTTCTGCTTTACTTTTTTCATTAAAACATTTTATGATGTGATTTACCTACAAATAACAATGAAAGTTAATAAGCAGGAAAATCAAAAGAAACAAAAAATCCTAGTGAGCCTGGGATGATAATCTACATCTTTTTAAATAGACAGACAAATAGATAGCACTTTGTTTGTCACAAGGGGGAAATTTAGCTGTTATTTTTATAATTTTATAGTTAAGTTTTTATTTTTTGAAATTTTTCATTTTTATCCTAAGAGAAAACGTTGTGAGTGCAGGACAGACTTGTATGAGTTGCTTCGAAATTTTTCGGCATCAACTGGGTATCCTCTTTTAATAAAGTAAAATGAAAAAACAGCTTTGCACACTGGCACCAACTAAAGATTGTGTTGTCAGCCCAATAAAAAAGAACGCTTTGCAGCTTATGGAAGCTATGACAGCAAAATGGGCCTTGCTCCAGGTTGGGTTCCGGGTCCAGCAGCAGATGGCATCGTTTGGGGAACATCTGTTTTTATAGCGCCTCAACCAGAAATGGTGGAGCCATCTTGGGGCACTGCAACCAGGTCGATTAACCTCACTTGATTTCTCCTTAAAGCTGTGGGTAGAAAACGAGAAGCAGAGTGAGCACCCCTCCTTCTTCCTCCTCAGTTTTGTTTAGATTTTAAAGACAAATTTAAAGATGAACCAGTTACTACACATACCTCACAAAAAACAATATGTTGTAAGGCCAGGTTTAAACTTCATGTGACGTGACGTGTGCTCCAGCAGACGCTATTGCTATGCAAGCGCTGTACTGTTCATACTTGCGCGCGTACTTTACGTAAATCTGGAAGATTCCACCAGGTGGCAGTGTGAGATATCATCACGGTGAGAACAGGTTTGGTTTCACTGTGTTGTGAATTACCTGAAACACCCATTAAATTCTGAGGACACCTTACTGCAATATCTCTGAAAAGGAGCTACTGCTCTGCCACCATGCCGCCCCCATACAGTATGTGTAGTTATTAACAGTATTTATTATTTAAACAAAGTGAACGATTTGTCTGTAAAATGCAACATACATACTTTAATGCATTTCATCATGAAACTGCTATCAAGTATAAATCTAAGACTTTTTAATTATGCAGAGAGTTGGAATATCATAAATGCAATGTGTTCTGTGTGGTGATCTATTGCTGCTTGCCGCTACTATCAGGTCAGGAGGAAGCCCCAGAAACACGTAGTGATTAATAACTGGGTCGGTTTTAAGATGACGTTTACGACGTCTACTTTAATGATAAAGTAAACTACAAGGTTAAAGTGGACATTACGAGATGAAAGCCGAAATTTCCACTTTAATCACAAAATAGACCTTTTCACCATGTACTTAATTTTTTTCTCTATGGCTCAAATATGCTGCCAAATATTCTGATGCTGTTGTGAAGGTGCAAAATAAAAAAGATGGCACTGAAGATGGTATATGAGACCTTTAAAATGCATTGTGTCATTACATTGGGAAATATGCAACGCTTGAATATAAAAGAACCACAAATGCGTTTGCATGTCGGCATTTCGCTTCACCACATCAAACCATTCATCAAACATCGAAGCACGCACATCGATCCTGGAGAATCCTCAAAGTGACTTTCTGTTACATGTAGATAGTAAACAGAGACTCTGACATCACATTCCGACTTTTATCACATTGTGCCCCCCGACATTTTGCTGGTACTGCAACTCACGCATGCGTCACGTTAATTTCTGAGGACCTCCTCACAGGATAGTGGATTTTGCCAAAAGGGTGGACAGGGCTGTGGTGAATACGTATTTTAAGAAGAGGGAGGAACATAGGGTTACATACAAGAGTGGAGGAAGATGCACACAGGTAGATCATATCCTATGCAGAAGAGTTGATCTGAAGGATATTAAAGACTGCAAAGTGGTGGCAGGGGAAAGTGTAGTTAAGCAGCATAGGATGGTGGTCTGTAGGATGATGTTGGAGATCAAGAAGAGGAAGAGAGTGAGGGCAGAGCCAAGGATCAAATGGTGGAAGTTGAAAAAGGAAGGCTGCAAGGTTGAGTTTAGGGAGAAGGTGAGACAGGCACTGGGTGGCAGTGAAGACTTACCAGATAGCTGGGAAACTACTGCAGATGTAGTAAGGGTGACAGCAAGAAGGGTGCTTGGTGTGACATTTGGACAGTAGAAGGTGGAAAAGGAAACCTGATTGTGGAATAAGGAAATACAGGAGAGTATACAGAGGAAGAGGATGGCAAAGAAGAAGTGGGATAGTCAGAGAGAGGCAGAAAATAGACAAGAGTACAAGGAGATAAGGCACAAGGTGAAGAGAGAGGTGGCAAAGGCTAAAGAAAAGGCGTATGATGAGTTGTATGAGAGGTTGGACACTAAGGAGGGTGAAAAGGCCCTTACCGATTGGCTAGACAGGGAAAGATGTGCTGCAGGTTACGGTGATAAAGGATAAAAATGGAAATGTACTCACAAGCGAGGAGAGTGTGTTGAGCAAATGGAAAGAGTACTTTGAGAGGCTGATGAATGAAGAGAACGAGAGAGAGAAGAGGTTGGATGATGTGGAGACAGTGGATCAGGAAGTGCAACAGATTAGCAAGGAGGAAGTAAGGACAGCTAAGAAGAGGATGAAAAATGGAAAGGCCACTGGTCCAGATGACATACCTATGGAAGCATGGAGGTGTCTAGGAGAGATGGCAGTGGAGTTTTTAACCAGATTGTTTAATGGAATCTTGGAAAGTGAGAGGATGCCTAAGGAGTGGAGAAGAAGTGTACTGGTGCCGATATTTAAGAATAAGGGCGATCTTCAGTAATTACAGGGGAATAAAATTGATGAGCCACAGCATGAAGTTATGAGAAGGAATAGTGGAAGCTAGGTTAAGAAGTGAGGTGATGATTAGTGAGCAGCAGTATGGTTTCATTCCAAGAAAGAGCACCACAGATGCAATGTTTGCTGTGAGGATGTTGATGGAGAAGTTTAGAGAAGGCCAGAAGGATTTGCATTGCGTCTTTGTGGACCTGGAGAAAGCATATGACAGGGTGCCTCGAGAGGAGCTGTGGTATTGTATGAGGAAGTCAGGAGTGGCAGAGAAGTACGTAAGAGTTATACAGGATATGTACGAGGGAAGTGTGAGAGTGGTGAGTTCTGCAGTAGGAGTGACAGATGCATTCAAATTGGAGGTGGGATTACATCAAGGATCAGCTCTGAGCCATTTCTTATTTGCAATGGTGATGGACAGGCTGACAGACGAGATTAGACAGGAGTCCCCGTGGACTATGATGTTTCCTGATGACATTGTAATCTGTAGCGATTGTAGGGAGCAGCTTGAGGAGACCCTGGAGAGGTGGAGATATGCTCTAGAGAGGAGAGGAATGAAGGTCAGTAGGAGCAAGACAGAACATATGTGTGTAAATGAGTGGGAGGTCAGTGGAATGGTGAATGAATGAACAGTGAATGAGTAGAGTTGGCGAAGGTGGATGAGTTTAAATACTTGGGATCAACAGTACAGAGTAATGGGGATTGTGGAAGAGAGGTGAAAAAGAGAGTGCAGGCAGGGTGGAATTGGTGGAGAAGAGTGTCAGGAGTAATTTGTGACAGACGGATATCAGCAAGAGTGAAAGGGAAGGTCTACAGGACGGTAGTGAGACCAGCTATGTTATATGGGTTGGAGACGGTGGCACTGACCAAAAAGCAGGAGACACATCTGGAGGTGGCAGAGTTAAAGGTATTAAGATTTACATTGGTTGTGACGAGGATGAATAGGATTAGAAATGAGTACATTAAAGGGTCAGCTCAAGTTGGACGGTTGGAAGACAAAGTCTTCTGAGGACGAGATTGCGTTGGTTTGGACATGTGCAGAGGAGAGAGGCTGGGTATATTGGGAGAAGGATGTTAAGGACAGAGCTGCCAGAGAAGAGAAAAAGAGGAAGGCCTAAGCGAAGGTTTATGGATGTGGTGAAAGAGGACATGCAGGTGATGGGTGTAACAGAACAAGATGCAGAGGACAGAAAGATATGAAAGAAGATGATCCGTTGTGGCAACCCCTAACAGGAGCAGCCGAAAGAAGAAGAAGACTTAAAATATCTATTCAGGCATTTTTTGACCCCACTTTTTCATTAAAGGGTCTTTGGGCAGTACTTGTTGAACTTGTTGAATTTAGCTCAAGGCAGAGTTGGGTCCTAGATGGGGCGCCAGTCTGTTATACTGTGCAATGTACACAAACACATTCAGTCACAATCTCCATGATTTTAGGGTAGTCTGCTAACCTAGTATTCACAGTTTTCAGTAGAACTGGGTAAATTCTCTCAAATGCAGAGAAAACATGCAAACTCCAAAAAGAAGTGCCTGGGCTACCAAATTAATCGTCTGTTCTTGGAGTTGTGCAGCAGTAGTGCTAAAGGCTACATTACCATGATTTTCATATAGTTTTCTGACATCAAAAAGTTAAAAGTTTTTCAAAAGTCTGTAATTTTTTCTTCTTAGACTTGTTTCTTTTCATATTAAAATGGGTAGTGCTGTAAAAAATGCATGATATTAGAAAAAAAATAGCACTCATGTGGAAAAAACCCAGGTGTTCATTTTATTATAGGCTGTCATTAAGTGTATGACACATGACGAATCTGCTTGTTGCCAACACTCTAAACAGATGCATTTAACTGTATATTTTGTGACACCTAAATATGGCAGAGCTGGTCATAGATTTTTAGAAAGCAGGAGGCAGACCACAATTTTATTTACATCAGAGGAAAAACTTTAGAGAGTGTCAGTGGCCTTACATTAATTTGAGTCACTTACATTAGATTTATTTATTTGGCTGATACTTTTATCCAAGGCAGCTTACAACATTTGAGATACAATTGGCGACATTTCTTTTTCCAAATGGAGCACAGGCAGGTGAAATGACTTGCTCAAGGTCACACAGCGTTAATGGCAGGATTTGAACTCACAACCTCATGGTTTGAAGTCCAAAGCCTTAACCACGTCACCACACTGCCTGTCCACCTTTCAGTGATGACCTAAAGTGGACACAACTCGACTATCATCAAGAAAGCTCACCAATGTCTTTACCATCTCAGATGTTTGAGAAAAGCCCAGATGTCTTAATCTGTTTTTACCAGCTTCTTCATGTGCACAGAGGAATCCTTTCTCACTGGCTGCATAACATACCGGAATAGCACCTGCTTAGATCAGGACAACATAGCACTGCACAGGGTAGTAAATGGTACAGGACCACTGCCACTTGCACCGCTGGATTTAGAGACAGTTTTGTCCACAGATCCTAAGGTTACTCAGCAATCACTTATACAGACAACTTAATGGCAGATAAACAGTTGCATAATAGCAAGAAGGCTAGGATGAAAGGATCCCAATAGTCTGGCAGCATAATAGAATTCCACATTTCAGTTTCTTGAATTAGAGACTATTCCATGCCACTGTTTGAGTTTTAGTCATATTTGGATACATTCATTTTGTTACTTTGCTTAACTGTCATCGAAAATCTGTGATTTCATGGTCTCTTTGAGTTATACTGTTGCTTTGGGTGTGTGTGCACACAATAACCATGTGACATTAAGTTGTGCCCTCTAATATTTGATTAATAGTTTCTGACAACTAACACATACTTATCATTTTGATTCAGATTTCTGCCGAATGTCATTATCAATCTTTTTGAGTTGCTTCTTAAATCACCCTGCTAGGCGGTTGGAACTTTATGGGTAGATCCAAATCTCTGTGATACCGAATTAACAGCTTTACAAATCATAAAGGGAGTCTGAAGAAAATATGATTTTGGATCAAAAGCTACCTCTAAACACTCAGCAAGAAAAATATAACTCAACGTAATATTGTCAATCCTGCTTAATCCATTTTAGGTTTACAGTGGGGTAGAGCCTAACCTGGCAGCAAAAGACACAAAGCACTAGGTAGGAACAAGCCCTGGACAGGGCACCATTCCATTGCAGGGATCATTCACTTGCAAGGACTTTTCAGAATCATTAATAATCCTGACGTGCACATCTTTAGGATGTTGGAGGATAAACCACATAGAGATGGGGAGAAGTTCTAATTCCATACAAACAATGACCAGGTACAAGATTTGAACCTAGTCAATCCATGAGCAACAATTCTAACTAGTGTGCCACCCAGAAGGATTTAAGCCACCCTGTATTTTATAAAACTACATAATTCAATGGAATATGTAAAGTATTCTGACCCCCTACCCAAACCAAATCTTAAAACTTTACATTTGCATATTTGTGAGAGGACACTTGTCAATATGAATTTCAGATAAACTATTTAATTATTCCCTGTCTTGGTTCTGTGGACTTCAATAAAGGGTTGATGTGAGAAGAATTTAAATCAAAGGAATGTCTGTGATTCTGACACACAAACCAATCAAGTGACAGAGAACACTTTTCAAGCAGGTAAAGGAGATCTAATATAGTTCTTTTCACTGAAAAAGCAATTCAAAATACAGGGTTTGTGAGAAAGTCAAAGCCAGTTTTAACAGAAAGTGTCAAAATGAGCTCAGTGAAAATCTCCAAATTGCCTCTGATTTAAAAATTTACTTTTTTTAACATTTTATTTAATTTAAAACAAGTAATATTCCTATAAGCAAGTCAAACTTGACAAAACGAAGTTCAAATCATCTCCCACCAATGAGAAAGAGAGCTAGGCCAACAGACAGAGTAAAATTTTAAGAGTAAAGAAAAAAAAGGGAGAAAATCCAATTCCCCAATTTAAATGTTTATTATAAAATGTTATTAATTAGATCCTGCCAGGTTTTAAAAAAAAATTGCACAGATCCTCTAAGTGAGAATTTTATTTTTTCCAATTTCAAATAGTAAACTGCTCAAAAAAATTAAAGGAACACTTTGAAAACACATCAGATCTCAATGGGAAAAAAATTATGCTGAATATCTATAGTGATATGGAGTGGGTAATGTGTTAGGAACGAAAGGATGCCACATCGTTTGCTGGAAATGACAATGATCAACCTACAGAGGGCTGAATTCAAAGACACCTCGAAAATCAAAGTGAAAAAACAATGCAGCAGGCTAGTCAATTTTGCTGGAATTTCATTGCAGCAACTCAAAACCGTACTCCTTAGTTTGTATGGCCCCTACATGCTTGTATGCATGCCTGACAACGTCGGGGCATGCTCCTAATGAGACGACGGATGGTGTCCTGGGGGATCTCCTCCCAGATCTGGACCAGGGCATCACTGACCTCCTGGACACTCTGAGGTGTAACCTGGCGGCATTGGAAGGACCGAAACATAATGTTCCAGAGGTGTTCTATTGGATTTAGTTCAGGCGAGTTTAGTATCAGTGGTATCAATCATCCATGAACTGCCTATATAATCTCACTACATGAGGCTGGGCATTGTCGTGCACCAGGAGGAACCCAGGACCCACTTCACCAGCATAGTGTCTGACAATGGGTCCAAGGATTTTATCCCACTACCTAATGGCAGTCAAGGTGCCGTTGTCTAGCCTGTAGAGGTTTGTGCGTCCCTCCATGGAGATGCCTCCCCAGACCATCACTGACCCACCACCAAACCTGTCCTGCTGAACGATGTTGCAGGCGGCATAATGTTCTCCACGGCATCTCCAGATCCTTTCATGTCTGGCAAATGTGCTCAGGGTGAACCTGCCAATTTTGGTATTCTAAGGCAAATGCCAATCAAGCTCCACGGTGCCAGGCAGTGATCATGTCGGACACTCAGACCACCCTAATGAAGTCTGTTTCTGATTGTTTGGTCAGAGACATTCACACCAGTGGCCTGCTGGAGGTCATTTTGTAGGGCCCTGGCAGTGCTCATCCTGTTCCTCCTTGCTCAAAAGAGCAGATACTGGTCCTGCTGACAGGTTAAGGATCTTCTATGGCCGTGTCTAGCTCTCCTAGAGTAACTGCCTGTCTCCTGGAATCTCCTCCATGCCTTTGAGACTGTGCTAGGAGACAAAGCAAACCTTCTGGCAATGACACGTATTGATGTGCCATCCTGGAGTGGTTGGACTACCTGTGCAACCTCTGTAGGGCCAAGGTATCACCTCATGCTACCAGTAGTGACACTGACCGTAGCCAAATGCAAAACTAGTGAAAAAACAGTTAGAAAAGATGAGTAGGGATAAATGTCAGTGGCCTCCACCTATTAAACCATTCCTGTTTTGGGGATTGTCTCATTGTTGCCCCCCTAGTGCACCAGTTGTCAATTTCATTGACACCAAAGCAGCTAAAACTTTTTAACAACGCCCTCTGCTACTTAACTGACCAGATCAATATCCTGGAAGTTTCATCGACTTGATGCTATATACTCTGATTAAAAAGTGCTCCTTTAATTTTTTTGAGCAGTATATATAACATCAGTTATTCACTGACTTGAAAGAGGTGGGTTAGGATTCTTCCAGTTGATCAAGGTAAGTCTACGTGCCACTAGTGAAGTAAAGGCAACCAAAGTTTGTTTGTCCTTCTCCACTTTAAGCCCATATGGGAGTACACCAAACACAGCTGTTAATGGATTAGGAGTGATTGTGACACCAAGGCTGTTTGAAAGGCATATAAAGATTTTGGTCCAAAATTATGTTAATTTGGTGCATGCTCAAAACATGGCCCAATGAGGCTGGAGCTCAATTGAAATGTTTGCAGGTTGGATCTTGACCTGGAAACATTTTGGACAATTTTAAATGAGACAGATGTGCTCAATAAAAGATTTTAAGTTAAATAATTGTATGCCTTGCACATATGGAGCTCGAGTGAATTCTGTGCATGGCTGCCTTCCACTCCTTTTCTGAAATATTGAGTAAGAGATCCTTTTCCCACTGTACTCTGTTGATCTTTGAAAGGGAAGGACTTATGTTTTATATGTTAAAGAAATGCTGTCTGAGTCCTCAAGAATGATCAATTTTTTTCAGAATAGAAATAGGTGGAAGGTGAGGAAAATGGGCAGATTTTGTTTAGCACAGTTTCTAATTTGGAGGTTGTAAGAGTAATTTGCTAGTTATTTAAGTTATATTGAATGTTTGCCTATATATTATTGCATAGTCTGTGGGAAATTCTTACAACCCCCACAAATTGAATTGAATTGGTATATTCTAATTTTTTCTACCCTCTCTGACTATAGAGTAGCCTCAGTTAGTGACCTGCCTTGCCGTGTGCAAGGCACGGAGGGCACATGGTTTTAAACTGTACCTTGACATGCCCAATAGCAAGAAAGTTAAAATGCTCTATTGAATGTGCAGTGCCGTACATTTAGAGCATACTCAAGGCGAAGTAAAGCATCTTTAAGTATAGAAACAACTGAAGTTTGGCAGGCAAAGCAAAGTTTAGAGATGATACATTTTCTTCCAATTTTTTTGCCGTTTATTCTACTTATGTAACAACTTTTTTTCTTTATTCTTGTGTGGACTGTTTGCTATGAAGTTTCACTAAATCTTTTAAAACAAACTTTTGGACTGAGAGATTTATTTTGACACGTGTTTGACCAGTGCTTGATCCTGCCTTACTCACCAGTAGAAGAATTGTGTTGATGGAAAATTAAATTTGGAGTGTAACTGTTCATAGGATGTAAAGACGTTATCTCTGTACAAATCTCTAAGTGATTTAATCCCTTATGTTTTTCCAAACATTAAATACTGCTTACATTTGAGTAAGTGGAAAAAGGTGGTTATTGTGCAGAGGTGCCACAGATCAAAGCCTCACTAACTTGAAGTACTTCCTACATTGCTTCCATATTGTGAGTGAATGAAGCACAATTGAGTTGTTAGTTTATTGACGATAGCTCATATTTACTGGGGTACAAGGCAAAGAATTTAAAGAAGTACTGCAGGATTTTATTTCTATTGCAGACCAAGCCTGTGTGTGTTCATCTATTTGTGTCAATGTCCAGGTTTTTTAACTTGTATATCTGCCGCCCAGTAATAAAAATGAAAATTAAGTAGATCTATGCCACCTTCTGCCTTAGGTCTTTGTATGGTCGCCCTTTGAATGCATGGATGTTTTTAATTCCAAATAAATTAGGTTATGATTGAATCTAACTTCTTAAAAAATGAGTTCTTAATGTATATTGGAATGCTTTGAAATAGAAAAAGAAGCTTAGGAAGGCTATTCATCTTGACCATGTTAATTCTTCCAGCTAAAGTGAGATGAAGGGTAGACCATCTATGCAAGTCTTGCTTAGGTTTTTAAATGCAGACAGCAAAGGTTTGTTAATAAAGAGCTTTAGGTTTACTTGTGATGTTTACATTCTAGATATTTAAACTGACCTGCAATGATAAAAGGAAAGGTGTCCAATCTAATATTGTGTGCTAGAGAGTTCGCTGAAAAGAGCACACTTTTATTCAAATTAATTTTGAGTCCATAAATCTTTTGAAATTCTGCTAGTGCTGTTAGGACTGCAGGCACAGCATTTTGTGGATCTGATATAGTGATATTTTCTGTTCAAGTCCTTCTCTGATAATCCCCTTTATCTCGTGAGCATTTCAGAAGTGAACTGCCAGTGGCTCAATGGCGATTGCAAATAGCAGTGGTGACAGGGGGCATCCTCGTCTGGTGACAGGGGGCATCCTTGTCTAGTACCATGTTCTAGTATGAAGTAGTCTGAAATAATGTTGTTAATACAAACTGAAGCTTCTGGACTGTAATTTGATCCAAACCCAGATTTCTTTAATGTAGTGAAAAGGTTGTCCCAATCAACAATATCAAATGCTTTTTCTGCGTCCAACAATAATATCATCTCCGGGGTATTAGACTTTGTTTGTGAATATATTACATTAAATGGGTGTCAAACATTGGAAGCTATGTGTCTTCCTTTAATGAATCCAGTTTGGTCTTGTTATATTACCAAAGGAAGCACATTGTCAGTCCTTCTAGTTAGAACTTTGGAGAGTATCTTAACTTCTATCCTTATTTTTCTTAGAAAAGACAGTAATGAATTATTGGTGAAAAGTTTGAGGTAGAATTTTATTGTCTCTAGCTTCTGTAAATGTTGCTAATAAAAGGAGAGCTAACTTAATTGAATTTTTTTCCTAATTCGCCAGGGTAGACATCAGGGCCGGCTGCTTTCCCACTCTGAAGTGAGTTTATAGGTTGGGAGCACGCACTGATAGCGTGTTGCTGCACCCACCCCATGACAAACCACCTGGATTGGAAGGAAATCATGTTTCCTTTTAGATTACATTGATGGCTGGGTGCATGTGTGTTAATGGGAAGAAGGCAAATCAGTGGAGGCAGTGTGAAGGACAATGCTCTGCTGGGAATCCATGGGTTGTGGCATTCATGGATATTACTTTGACATTTAAAACCTACCTAAACATTGTTGTTGACCACATACCTGTATAACCCTTCATGGCAATGGTATTGCAATGGCCATTTTCAGTATGGTAATGTGCCCTCCACACTGTAAAAACTGTTTACGAATGGTTTGAGGAACATGACAAATAGTTCAAGGTGTTGACTTGGCTTCCAAATTCCTTAGATATCACTCCAATTGAGCACATTAGTGATGTAATGGAAAAGCAAGTCCAATCCATGGAGGCACCACTTTGCAACTTCACAGGACTTAAAGGATCTGCTGCTAATGTGTTGGTGCCAAATACCATAGAATACCTTCAGAGTTCTTGTGAAGTCCATGTCTTAACGGGTCAGAGCTGTTTTGGTATATGAGGAGGACCTACACAATATCAGGCAGGTGGTGTTAATGTTTTTGCTGATTGGTGTGCTAAGGATCTTGTACTATTTGCCAACACAAAGATAGGAGAAAAGTGACTAAGCCATGTTTCCTGTTAGGAAATAGACTAGTACTGATGATGTGCAGCCTTCCTCTGTCTCAACACTAGTTTGTTTAAAGAAAGTAAATTAGCATCAGAAATCAGGCTATTATTTTTTCCTAATGTTCAATTGTTTTGTCCTTCCATCAACAAGTTTGAGATGGGTGTGATCTGTGCAAGGGCTAAGAAATTAGAGAAGATTGCTAGATAAAAGAAGCTATTTTTCAGGGAGTGTGTGACCTATGCAAAATTCAACTCTACTCTTTCCACTAGTCAGGTACTTACATAAATGGGTTTGTGTTAATAGACTCCTAATGTGAACGGAGAAGTATAAATCTTCTTTATGCATATTATGTATTAGAGTTTGGAAATTTTTATTCAGGGATCCAGGTTTTAAACTCCAAAAGCTAGGTGTACTTATCTTATACAGGTCTCAAATGTCATAGAAAATGATGACTAATGTTGATCATATTTTCCTTGCTGAATTGTAAATACTGATATTTTTAAATAAGCATTAAATAAAAAAAGAATATTAGAGCATTATTCAATTATTTATATAGAAAAATATGCACACTATTTTAAACTTTTGTATTTGGTTATATTTGCTAATATTAACTAAATGTATAATTTTGGCAAAAAAAATAGTTATGTGTTGTTGCAATAATGTATCAGTGTATGCAAAATAATTTTAGATATGTGTGTAAGCATGCAGTGTAAAACCACCATCATCAACTGAATTGCTGATTTCAAAGTATTGCAAAGTCTTAACAGGAATGATTCTTCAGGCATAAGTAACATAAAACAAAATAACCATTGTTATTTACAGATTCCAAGATAGACTGCATTGAAACCTTTGGAAAAATACCCAATCAGCGCATTGTCAAGGATGATGATCAGATATGTTCCACAGAGTATTCTCGCATTGTGCCCTTAGAAAATGGAGAGGTATAAATATGAATTATTAATATTTTTGTCTAGAAGCAATTTTTCAAGCCTTATATTTTGATTGAGGAGGCATTCTAATAAGAAATATTAACTATAATGTAAGATTTTTGACTGCCTATACCTGTATACAGTGACACCTCAAGCACCTATGTGGAGTTTGCAACATGTCTGTTTATTTGGATTTTTCTTAGGGTTTTCTAGGTTTACCTGCACCCTGTCCAAAGGTATGCAGGTTAAGTTGCCTTTAAAACTGATCCAGTATTCATGAAAATGGATGTTTGTAAGTGCATCTTGGACTGGTTATTGTCTTGTGCCCAGTTTTTCCAGATGTCATTTACCTATATGGACTAGAAAGATGTTTAAATATTCAAAGAACAGTTTACAAAATAAAACCAAGAAGTTTTTTGCCTGATTTATTTTTTAAATAGAACCTTTTATGATTAAAGTGGAAAAAACATAATGTTATTTTCTGCCTGTGTTACAAGGCTAACCTGTCATCCCTAACCCCGTTTTGATTTTTGATTTGTTCACGTCCATTTCTTTCCTGGTCCTTTTTCTCTTTTTCTACCACTTTCTCACTGTCTGTGAGTGTCAGTCACAAAGAGCTGGAACAACATAAGCTAAATGGAACATCTTGTCATGTATCAGGTTGAAGTTACGTATATGTATTTTATACTTCTGTTTTTATTAATTTTGAGTTTTTTTCTTGTTTCTGTATGTAATTTTTGTTGATTTAATATATGATATAATAATAGTGTGGTAATGTTCCGTATTCTTTGTTGGTGGAGCCCCAAGAGACAGGACCACCCTGATGTCAGCACTCCTGGGGCCTCCCTCTGGCTAAGTAAGTAAGCTGAAAAGGCCTAATAGTGGGAATTATTCATTTATAGTGGACTTTGCAAGTATTCTGTCTCTTTTTGTTGGATTTATATGGATTTCTGATTATTTCTAGCTTTGTAATAAGGATTCTGCTTTGTGGATATTATATTGTGTCAGCTTAGGATTGCTCTTTAGGAAACTCCTTTCTGACGTTTTTTTTAGCTTTTGTTTTTTTGCCATTTCTGTGAAGAAGTCTTCTATTCATAAAGATTCTTCATGTGTCCTTTCTATATTAGCCTAGGGTTTATGGTTATCCTTTATCCTGTGGGTTTTCACTGTTTTTTGGGAGTGTTGCAGTTGTTTTTGCCAGGTCCCCATTTTAGGCATGCTCCATCTGAAGGCCACGGGTAGCCTCAGGGGCCTGGCTGAAGTCACATTTGCTTCTGCTGGACAGACCAAACAGACTTCTGACTTGCTTCTTAGTTTGTTTATTTTGCTTAGGAGGAAACTCCCAGATCATGACACATCTGAGTTGCCTGAATTATAACTGTGACAGATAGGCTTGCTGAAAACAGCAGGTGGTTGTGGAAAGCAGTACTCACCCATAGCACTAACTGGAAAAATGACAGCAGTTCTATGAAAAGCCTGCAAGCACATATTTCACCACCTATCACTGCAAAGCACCTGCCTTTGGATGCAATGATCGCGGTAGTAAAAACAAAACAAGCAAAACACAAAAGAGATTGTGGCCTAAAATTATTGTCACAAAGGATTAAATGAAGTAACCAAAAAGTAGCAAAGATTTTCTCAAAGACAAAGGATCCATCTTTTCAATAAAATCAGAACAGATAATGATGTTACACTTGTTAGGCTTGTTTTTATGGGAATGGAAACTGCTGAGTATTTGAAGGTAGGGCTTGACCAATAAAAAATAATGACTAATTAATATCTATATCTAATATCATCCATTCATCCACCTTTCAAACCTGCTTTTACCTGAGTAGGGTCAAAGGAAACCCAGAGCTCATTACAGCAAGCAAAAGGTCAAAGCATCAACAATCCCTGGACAGGGCACCAGTCCATAACAGGACACACACACACAATCACATCAGGGACCAATTTAACAACTCCAGTTCACCTAACTTGCAAGTCTTTGGACTGTGTTTGGAAACAAGAACACCTGGATGAAAGTCATGCAGGATTGGGAGCCTGTGCCAATAGCGTGTTACTGTAGCTCCACATGCCGAACCACCAGGATTGGGACCCAAATGCTGTGGGTGACACCTCAGTACCACTTTGGAATAGTGTGAGGTTTTTTTATGGTGGCTGGAGTGCCAATCCTGCCACCAACACCAGCCATGCAGACACCAGGAGAAAACCCCACGGATGACCCAGGTTTATAAACTCCATTATCCTTGTTGCAAGGCAGCAGGGCTACTACTGCACCATTGTGCCACGTCATCTGATATAAATAAAAGAGAGTTGAGAATATATATTACATGTGCTCTATAAAGGGATTTAATTAAAAAATATAAACATAATTAAAATGAAATAACATTTAATAATAGGTTAATGTTAGCATTTTCTAATTAGAAGTCCGTTCTAACTGTAGAAAAGAACAGAAAAGACGCAATCCTTGTCAAAGTTATGTTGATTGTGAGACCCCAATTAATTTAAAAGGCAAGACAGAATGAAGTGAAGAATTCAACAGATAGCACTTGGCTCTTTCAGTTCCACTTGCGTTGTTTCCTCTTACAACTCAATAATGACCTACTTCCTGTTGGCGCCATCCATTTATCTTGATTAAAAAGAATGGGCAGGACTAGTGGTCAGCCAGAAGTGTCATCATGGATCATTGCCAGTTGCCTTTTCTTTCATTCTTAAAATGAAAATGGAGACTTTCCTGAAGACTAGACTATACCTCAACCCTTGTGCTCCTTCCCCTCCAACATTCACCATACTCATGCATTTGACATCACAATTAAAAGAATATTTCACATCTGTACAGATAGATTGTTTTTTTCTCTGCACTTCTGTAAACTAATTATTAAGTTGTTTGCACATTGCTACAGACTATACATGGAGTACTATTTCAGTCATAGCTTTAGGACACAGGCATTTATTTAATCCATACATTACTTAAATCTCTTGGAGAGTAAAATATGTAAAATTGATAGGTGCACATTTTGTTGTTTTTATTTATTTACTTTTTTATTGATTTTTATTGATTTTATTAAAATCACACAACATTCAATTTTTACAAAAATAGGATCGAAAACAAATCAACCCCCACCCCTGAGAAAGAGAGCTAGGCCAGCAAAGTAAAACTTAAAGCTAGTAACAATAAGTAAATAGATGAATTAATAAGTGAATAAAGGTAAATGGAAAAAAGGGAGAGAATCTGCTTCCTCAGTGCTTTAAATGCTTATTCCAAAAAGTAATTGATTAGATCCTGCCAGGTTTTGAAAAAGTTTTGCACAGATTCTCTAAGTGAGAATCTGATTTTTTTCCAGTTTCAAATAGTATAAAACATCGGTTACCCACTGACATAAAAGAGGAGAGTTAGGATTCTTCCATTTGAGCAAGATAAGTGTATGTGCCAATAGTCTGAAAGGTCAGAATGACGTTAATTTGGTGCAGGCCCAAAACATCCTTTTCCAACTGTCCTCTTGGATCTTTCATAGGTAAACATTTTTCGATGCTCCAAATAAAAATATAAAAAGCCACTACATGTTTGTTTAGAAGCAATACTTGTTTCTAATTGAGAAGATGTTAGTTTCAAATAAAATCTATAGGTACTGTACGTTCACCCTTCAGGATCTGAGAATGAAACCATTGGCATCTTAGCACCATATAATTGGGACCATTGGGAATGTAACTGTTTCACAGCCTTTAATCTCACACGGAAGTTTGGCTACCTTCTCTTAACAATCTGAAACTTATCTTTAGTGATGCAACTACCAAATACAAGTGTGTTGCATTGTAGTTACAACCCTGTTATAGAAAATCAAATAAAATATTAAACAATCACTTTGGAATATGAACAGTAAATTTAAAAAGTACTATGTCATCCATAGTACTAGTTGGAAAATGACAGCAGTCCTATGTAAAGCTTGCAAGCACATATTTCAAAATTGGTCTTCATTTTTATTCCGATTCCTATGATTCCTACCGTCAATTAAAGCACACTGACAAACCCTTCATTGGTGCTGTTTTTGAAAAGCTTACCTTTGTTTAATGTAATGTTTGAAATTACTGAAATTTGTTTTGAATGCATCTTTTGGATGTTATCTGCAGAACTGCCAAGGTAAAAACTTAAATCAGAACACCTAATCATTTTCAGATTGTCTTGCAGCGTACTAGGAGTTCTAGTAAATTATGAGTCAAAAAACAAAGCTAGATCAAACCGTTGTCAGTTCTGATTTGATTATACACGTGTAGAAAGTCTCTCACAAAGTGTTTTCTCTAATTACTCTTAAATTTGCATGTTGGCATCTATGAAAGACCAACTTATACAGCGTGTCATGCAGTGTGCACATATCATGCCCGTGTGATTTTTTTATTGTTGTGATGGTTATGTTATCACGTTGATATTAGAGGCGTTTGTTTTGGTTGAGGATACTGCTACTACTATTTTATCTTTAGGATTGTTGACATTGCTATGGAGTTTATAAAAATTGGGATCTGTTGCCGGATTTATGACACGTGTTGTTACTTGACGATGTTATTATTTGGGGGCTTTAATGCACTAATAACAAAAATAAAAACAGGTTTTGCTTATTGTGGTTAGAGGAAATAAATTCGAGATGGTGTTGAGATTGTGTTAAGATTTTTTGCTTGTGCTTTTGACCATTCTTCTTGATTTGAGTATTTAGGCTCTGACATTTGGTTTAATGTTTTATTTTGCTAGTATCTTGATGACTTGCCTGTTCACTGCATTTATTCTTCATTTCCCAGTATATTTTTCAATACAAACCATCTGTCCTTCCACTGCACAAAATGTCATAACCGTGCCTAGCAGCCTAAAATATTTGTACTAATTTTCAAAATACACAAACATGTCTGCTGTTCTTTCTCCATAATACCTCATCACAGCTCAGAATAGAAACTGCTTCTTCCTTTAAACCAGAAAACGTCAATTATTCTCTCTGTCTCACATCTGCACAGTCCACACAGACTGACCTTTTGTGGATCTTGGGATACTACAGTAGCTATTTGAAAATTCATGAACTGTATGATGAAATTTGAGATACTTGTTAAGTAAATGGCCTCCACTTATACTATTTACTAACACTAACCCAGCTATAATGTTATCTGCTTTTCAAGTGATAGTATTATATACTTTTCAAACAACATTATGTGTACTCAAATCCATTACTGTATATATTATCACTTTCAGGCCTAAATGTTCACTATTCACTGAGCTAGAGATCCATACTTGACTGATTTCAATATAATGCAGCTGCACTTTCATACACACCTTTTTTTCAAACAAAAATAAAAGAAATCATTTCATGGAAAAATAATGGATAATTTGTACTCCTTAATTTCCATTTCTGCCTCATTGTGACATTTTCTTTAATATATATATGTTCTCTAATTATATAGCCATTTTAGTTTTTATATAAAGCTTTCAGTCTTCATACACTTGTCTGTATGAACTATAAGCAAACTATGAAAAGACAGCATGAAATGATTATAGCCAGGGCTATTTTTGGTATGAAAAGCCCTAGAGGACCCTAAACACTAGTGATAACATGACCTGCCAAAAAGACTGCTTCTTTTATTTATTTATTTATTTATTGCTTTGCCAAGGTATAATAAATTTCACTACTACTGTAGTAGCAGACAGTAGGTGCCAGGGGACTACATATTTATCTCATGTCACAAATTGGACACATATCTGTATGCAGTATCTACATCTGTCTTTTTCTTTTCCTATTTTTCATCTTGCTTGACAGTCACAGTGGTTAAGCAAAGGTTACCAGACTCTTATCTCTTTAGTTTACAACTCTTCCCGGAAGAATATACCATTCCCAAACTAACTAAGAATAATGATTTCTTCAGCATATGTCATGTAAGACTCTCAGGTCACCTTGTCAAAGGAATACCATTTGGGTCATCTTAATCAGCAGCAGTAGTTACTCTATTCATAGATCTTGCCTGGGTGCTAAGATTATCACAGATAAATTCTAAATCCAAGAGCTGAGACGCCATTTAAGCGGCTTGTACAAGTGATGTCATTCTTTTGGTCGCCATCCATAGCTAGTGACCTTATGACAGAATGGAGACATGAATTGGCTTACATACAAGTTCACCACTCTTGTCAGGTACAGTGTCTGTAATACTGTTGCAGCTGTTCCAAACTTTTGATATCTCATGATCACCTAGGGTTCTTTAATGATCTGCCTTTTGTCATGAATTATATGTTGAGAGCCGTAAATGTTCAGCACTAATGAAAACTTTTTGAGGAAACAATTTTTTTCGAGGAGAGAAGGATGGATGTAGATTTGGAGGAGCTAATTCCACTATAGTGCACAGCAGACTTCAGTCAGATGATGTCAAAAGGACAACATCACTGACTAACCACAGAAATGTATTCCTAAGATTTCTAAATTAGATTTGTTTTAACACTATTCCATTTCTTGATATTTTGAGCATGAAGAGCACAATCATGAAGTGAACAAAGACAGATTCTTTAGGCAACTCAGTCCTACATCAGATAGTTTAGAAATAACTATAAGAATCCAACTGCAATTTTTGATCTGTAAACAAAAGAAAGTAATGGCATTCAACATTGGTCATGGAATATTATTTTTCCTGCACTATTTTAAAGTATGCAGACCTAAGCTGTTTGGATGTCTACAGATGATATGATTGAAAACTTCCAAAAACCATTCAAATATCCAACAAAAGCAAAATGTTGTTCATTCCTTTTTATAGCTGTGTATCGATTTTTTTTATCTATTTACGTGTTTTATTCCTCCTGTCATTTTGTTGCATTAATAAGAGCAGATCAGAGATCACTAAATGTTTAATGGACCTGAATTATTGACTAATTCCGCCTCATTCATTTTTATTTCCTATATTTCTTCTATCTAAAATGATGTTAATATTGTTGAAATGAAATCTTTTGTCACTACTTGCACAACAAAACATACAGTATTACAATAATTTGTACATCAGAAACATTCATGCTGAATATTACCAAAAACATGAAACCACCAGAGACACAAAGGGGAGTCAGACTTCAAAAAGACACATAAAGACAGATTTGCCTGCTTCACAGGTGAGGTCCTACTGGATAGATCGTAAGTAGACTGATCTCAGACTCGAAAGGCCAGCTTCCATTATGAAAGCCCAAAAGTAGGGCTTCAATAAATGTCCTCAAAGGAGGAGACAGAAACTGCAAAAACCCTGGTCACAGGACAAAAAAAAACTTTGTTTAAAGATACTTATTAAGTAATTCAAAATCAAATGTGGAAAAAAGGCAAACCAAGAAAGGAAGAGCAAAAATAGGTTAGCAAAACCTACAGCAAACAAATCCAAGCATCAAAAAGCAGAAATGATACCTTTTGTGTGAAAATAGGGATCAAAAGCCATGAAACCTAAAGAATTACATAATGACGAAAGTCAGGAATCAAAATCAAAAGTACAAGTTACCCAGGCTAAAGTTTATTTTTTGTGTTTTTTATAAATTACTTTGTATGTGTTATTAATTCTGTTTTCGGTTTTGTTCTGTCTTTGTACTTTTGTAGCTTTATGATTTTCTTTGCTATTGTGTTTCTATGTGGTATTGTTTGTGATCTGCCTTGCCTACTGCATGTGGAGCATAAGGAGGCAAAGCTATCTAATTATGCAGCCGGAGTTCTGGTCCTGGATATAATGAACCCCAATTCTAAAATTAAAAAATGTAATTTTTAACTATTTTGGATTATAAATGTGTAAGGAGACATGGTCTGGACTGGGCTTCGGGCAGCTATGTGTAGTATAGTACAGGACCCTCGCTAAGCCATATGTCACTCTGGTTGAGAAAACATGGCATTTAATAATGCCTGTAGTACTGGCTCACCATTGAATGGCGGCATAAAAGTTTTCATTATGGTGCTCCTTTTCAGATGTTAAATGCCCAATATGCCCAAAAAGCCTTTAAACTTTGTGTTAGGGGAAAGTTTGGTAAGAGCTCAAATCGCAAGTGGAAAAGAGGCCAACCATTTTGCAAAGATAAATGGGAGGAGTAGTTATTTGACTATTCTTTTTTATTGAAAATGATAGACAATGGTTCAAACATTGTGTAGTAAAGCCTATCAGCAGGTAGTAGATTATTTCTTTGCTTGGTCTATGTATATTGTGTCTACTACTTGTGGTTGACCGTCAATGTATAGTTTAGTTTTATAATAAAATAACTCCTTTCTTGATACCTCTTAGAATTATTTATTTTTATTTGACCATCCAGCACCTTCAATAACAGCCATCCATACCTGTTAAGGGGTAAACCCAGAGATATGCAGGTGGATTAGCCTATGGTGTCCTGGATAATGAACTATCTGTTCGGCAGACCACAGTTTGTGAGACTCGAGAACTGTTTTTCTGATACAAATACAGATGTGAGCAACACTGGAGCACCATAAGGAAAAGTCTTGTCACCTTTTCTCAATACCAGGCCACGTCACTTGCAGAAACTCTCAGATGATTCTGCACTTTGGGTTGTGTTGATAAAGGGGATGAGACAAAGTATAGGAGTCAGGTGGATAAGTTTGTTTCTTGGTGCAAAGAGGATTGTCTGCATCTTAACATCAGCAAAACCAAGGAACTGGTTATTGACTTTTGTCTGGTCACTATACAAGGAATTGATGTAGAAGTGCTCCACTCCTACAAGTACTTAGAGATCCACATTAATCACAGGTTTAACTGGTTTTGGAACCCAGAGAAACTATATAAGGATGGGCAGAGCAGGCTCTTTTTCCTTAGGAGACTGCATTCCTTTGATGTTTAAGTGACATCCTTCACATCTTCTATAAATCTGCAATGGCCAGTGTGATTCTCTACACTATGGTGTGTTGGGCTGGTAACATTACTTGAAGTGGGACCCACCAAATGGACAAACTAATTAAAGGGGCAGACTCAATTATAGAATAACTCTTGATCCCCTGGATGTCATAACAAAGGAGAGAATGAAAATAAAATAGTACCATTATGAACAATGCTGCATGTCTTCTCCCTGACACACTAACACTGACTACTTTCAACCAACTAATTATTCACCAGGAGGGAGAATAGACTATCTATCTATCTATCTATCTATCTATCTATCTATCTATCTATCTATCTATC
>JANRMT010062819.1:36350164-36372280 GCA_026402145.1 Polypterus bichir lapradei | reverse complement strand
TATCTATCTATCTATCTATCTATCTATCTATCTATCTATCTATCTATCTATCTATCTAATAGTGGATTAGCGGAGGTAACTTCTTCAAAAGCTACTCCGTGGAAGAAGCTAAAGTCCAAGCCTTCAGACTTGCTAATTAATATTAAAGTCATATTTAAAAACAAAAATGACTTTACTCACTCAGTCTTTTGGTTTCCGTTTCAGGCTAAATCTTTTATTACTTTTTGTCACAAACAACTTTTTTCTTGTCCCTTTGTATTATTTGCGACTTATTTTCTATGGGCACAGGTGCTGTGTACAGTTTGTCTGCTGTGAAATAAAGTATTTACTGTATATACAGTATGTCATTATAACACATGGATTGCAGATCAAGAAGACAACCAGTACTCCATCTTATTGAGATCAGATACAGCAGTCCTTACCAATCTTGGTGGAGAAGAATAAAAGATTTCGTAAGCACAAAAAACACTGGCTTAAAAAATTTGGGAAACAGCGTAAAACATTCAAATAATTGAGGACAGCATAAAATAAAAAAATAAATAAGTGTATTTTTGTATTTTTAATTTTTAGATGATTCAATAGCATACCTTTTTCCAATTGTATTATGACACCATTCAGCATTTTTTAAAGAAAAGCTTATGCACTAAATTGGGGGAAATTAGGCCCTGAATAGTGAATTTTTATAGTCAAGTCAAGTGAAGTTGGGGAGCATGCACTGGTACAATGCATTGCCATACCCACTACACAACGAAACAACTCCGGATCCCAGTTTGAAACCCCCCAGGCAGACATGCGGTCCAGTCCCACCCTCCACAAATGACCCTCTATCTGCCGCAGCCAGGTGTTACGTGGGCAATCCCTTGTCCTGGTCCAGCCACTTGGGTCCCCAATAATGAGGATCTTATGAGTTGGATCACCCTCGAGGAAACGCACCACATGGCCGTAGTGCCATAACTGACACTCCCTCACAATGCAGGCAATGTGCCTCATTTGGGACACCATGAGCAACCGCTCATTCGACACAAAGTCAAACTAACGGTACCCAAGGATTTTCCAGAGAGACACAGCAACTAAGGAGTCCAGTCTTCATCTCAGGTCACTGGATAGCGTCCATGTCTCGCAACCATATAGCAAGACAGGAAGCAACAGGACTCTAAAGACTTGGACCTTTGTCCTTTTGCAATGATATCGGGAGCGCCACACACCCCTTTCCAGCAACCTCATGACCCCCCATGATCTCCCAATCTGTCTACTGACTTCATATAGTAGAAATTAGTAATCACATCCTTTTGGAGAGCCAGCATATTGAAACAGATTGTCTTGTTTTTTTCAGGAAGTCCTTCTATGAACAACTTCCACAAAGCATCCATGTTGATGCAGTTGCATCTTGCCAACTGCAATTATTGTCAGAGCGAGCATGAGGCAACATATGTTTATAAAAAAATCACGTTTGCACAGTTTTTGAGTAGTACTGTTTAAACAATAGCTTGATTGGAATGTACTGTATTATTCAAAACTGAGATTACCATGTACTCAGTTAAATAAAGTACTGTTCCAGTGGGAATTAAACTGTTTATATCAATATAAACCGAAAAATGAGTGGTTGTTATGTAAAGTAAAAACTATACAACATTATTCAATACTACTTATAATAGAGAAGGTATTAATATTCATGCATGTTGAAAAAGGTTGCCTAACCACTTCAGAAAAATCATTTTAACTTTTGTATGCAAAGTGTACAACATATAAAAATTAAAAAGGATCAAAGTCAATGAAGGATTATTTTAATTTTGCTTGATGTGCTTCTTACTATCATCTTTCAGTTGACTGTGCACTGGAAGCAGTTTTTACTTTAGTTTCAGCAAAGGCTCACACATAATATTTTAGTAATTTAATATCAGATAAAGTATGTGATGCTCTTATAGCTGATAAAACTTTTTATACTTTAGGCTACATAAAATAGGAAAGATACTATAATACTTTAACATCTTTGTATTAAGGTTTTTAAAAATATTCAATACAAATTACAAATTGTGACAAATTAAATTTTAAATGTGATATTTTTATTTGTGAATAATTCTGAAAAGTATTTTCAAAAACTTACTTGTAGTACCACCTACTTAAAATTAATGTACTTTTACACATGAAATATATACAGTACAAATCAATGTTCTAGTTTTCTTAAACAGCACAGCCTCCTTGTAAAGCTCCCTTCAAGTTTAACAATAACATTCTATGCAACTAGTAGTATTTAATAGTATCTTACTGATCTCTTTGACATTTATTCATTTTTAAATGCCTCATCTGATGACCCAATTAGATAGTTAACTTAAATATGAAATATTAGAAGTTGAATGTTGCAGACATTATATCTTTTCTGCTGTTCACAAACAGAAAATGACTGCGTGTTCACCTTTACAGATTTATTGATTGTATCAAGATAATCTGGAAGAGTAGTATATTATTAATAGACTGTTGGAAGAACTAGTAGCGTATTCAAAAACCAAGCTGCATGGACCATTCACAAGTATTTAGTAGAGACAAAAATACATTTTCCCAAGCACAGAAGGCGGTATTTCAAAACAGGTCCTTTCTGTCTGCTTAAGTCAGTACTAAGTGGATGAAAAGTACTTGTATGTAACAAAATCCCTGAGAAAGAAAAGCAAGAGAGGGTACCAGTTTAAACAAGAGGACTGCACGGCAGGATAAGGGACATACACATGTCAGATGAAGGCACACTGGTAACATCTGCAATATTCACAGCATACATTACAAAGCACTGAATCACCATATATAAATGTTTTCTAGGGAGTCCTGAGAAAACACAAGTGAAGATGGCTGATCTAGTATCATTTCCAGGATTTGAGCCTGACTAATGCAATAGAAATTTGCATTACCGGGAAGGCAGACTCTTACCTTTTGTTGTGAATATAGTTGAAGTCCTCTGTTGGGCTTTCTAATGGCCCAGCGTGTTTCATGGTTAGTACTGATCATCTGCATATGACTTGAAAGTGATTAGTAAAATAATTTAAATGAAATAGATAGAAGGAGCCACAGAGCACTAAATTAATGAACTAGAACGAGGACTCATTTGATAAAAAAGTAAAAAGACGAAATAGGCAAATTATAAAAGAAAATCAATATTTGTGCTATATGTTCTTATGTGTGTGTCTAAAGTTCTATTTGAAAAAGATGCATTTCTTTGTTTTGCTCCTGCACAATTTTGACTTTATGTTGTTCAGGATTGAGTTCTTAGGCATTATGGTGCTAACATCTCAATTTCACATTGACCTGGCTTGAGATGAACTGACTAAATAAATACCTATCTGTAAGTCTAACCCCCACACACTGTAATGTCACCTACTACGGATACATTTAGCAAGCTGAATGCAATTATATTTTTTTAATTTTAAATGAAAAACTAGTGCTCTGGAAATGTTTTCTCCTCCTATTTTTATTTAACAATGTAATATTTTAGTTATTTCTGCCTTTTTAATAATTATTTTTTTCAGTTTATGCCACCATCTGAACCTACTTATAATCTCATGAAATTCACGTGTGTCATCCATGCCATTGTTTGTTTCTCCATTTACAACAAGGAGTTTCTGCAAACAATAAAGTAAAATTAAAATCTTTAGATCGAGAAATAAAGTAATGGAATGGGCCATAAATATAATTCTGTAATTTACATAGTCTGGCCTAAAAGAATTAAAAATGCAGATGCAGCAGTAAGTGCTGATCCATTCAAATACTTCTAAATGTAGGGACCTTTCATCTACTGAAAATGACCCATGTTTCAGATCTAGCATTATTTAAGAGTGAGGTGACTAGGATCAGACCCAGGGACTTATAGAAAAAGGAATGAGCAGCTCAAATGGTATTCTGTAATCTAACATCATATTGGGGTAGATTTCAGATACTAAAGGTTTGAGAGTAAGAGATTACGTGCATGTAACTGATCGTGCAATTCATTCTATAAAGTGGGCAATCAAATCAAAATAAAACAAGGTAACAACAGACAATGTTTAATAATCAGTACTTGATAGATGTTGCTTAAAACAGGAGTGGCACTTTAGACCTATTTGATTAATTCATATGTCAGATTCAGTTTATAGCCCAAGTGCTTTTATACAAAGTGCCAAGTCCAAATATGACATATTTTCTATGCAGGGTTGCATGCTGGTGCAGTGCTACAGCATCACGGCTTCTGTATGTCAGTATGGAGTCTGTGCATTCTTCTCATTTGTGCGTGTGTTTTACCACAGATATTCTGACTGTAACTTATATCCCCAAAGCATGCAGTTTAATGTAGCTGATGTCTCTAAATTAGCTCATTTGGAGTGAATGTGGGCTAGGTAACAGACTGCTGTTCTGTCCAGGGTAGATTTCTGCTTTGTAGTCTAATACTAAGCTCCATGATAGGCTCTAACCATATAACACTAAACTGGATTAAGCATGCATGATAATAGATGAAAGGATGTTTGCTGTGCAGAAGTGAAGGGTTAAAACAGAATATAAAAAGACTTGACAATGAAGGCAGAATGATATTGCTGTAAATATAGCTTAGACCATGAAGCTGTAGTACAACAGATATTAACAATTTCTTAAAACAGAAGATAACATAGAGGAAGATTAATTTTTGAGAAACAAACATCCTTAACCAACTTAACCAAGCAGCAAATTGTGGGGCATTTGCCTAAAAACACATGAATAACAATATGTTTTTCTGGCCTCTATGTAGTAGTTTGCCTGTTTTTAGACTAAATCTAATTCCACCACCACTTCAAAGTGCATAAGCCCAGCATAAAAATGTTGAATTTTAGGAAAAGGAAAATTATTTTTTAAATAATTCAGTCATCTCTGTCTTTGTTTAACTCATTGATCGTAATTTCTTTCAGATTGCAATGTGACTGTCAGCACAACACCTGTGGTGAATCGTGTGAACGCTGTTGTCCAGGCTACAACCAGAAGCCTTGGCAAGCAGCAACCTCGGAAAGTGCCAATCCTTGTGAACGTAAGTTTTCAGCATGAAATTTGATGAAGAGGACTTCAAAAAAGAATTTGATGTATGCATTCTTTTGTCTTGTATAGCTATCATTGTCATCTTGTACATATATGTATTTTTTGCTCAATAGTATAATTTCATTTTGGACACTATTGCACAATTGAATAAATGATCTTTGGGAACCAGTTAATACATTCTGAATCTGAATTACAATCAAGTAAAACGATTAATTTGTAAATTCTGTGCACTCGCTTTAGCAAATGTACAAGAGATCTTGAAAAATATTTTAAGTGAAGGGAAAAGTGTAAAACACATGGTTGAATTACTATATAGGCATATTAAAATTATTGATAAGACATCCATTTATCTTCCATTGTCCTATTAAGGGTCACAGGACCAGAGCCTCCATGCTGCCTTATTTTTAACATATAACATTCGGTAATCCACTTGCAGCAATCAAATTTAGTGTTACAGGAAGCTGTAGCCTATACTTGCAGCTTTGGCCACAAGACTAGAACCAACTCGAGATGAGGCTCCATTTTGTCGCCGGGCCCACTAATGCATGTACACATCAGGTTTAGAATTGCCAATTTACCCAGCACATATGGTTCTGGAAATAATGCTGGAACACAAGTGCAGACACATGGAAAACGTGCAAATGCCACACAGACCAAGACCGGGCACAAAAAAATATCTTAAATTTATTGTTTGTAATTTTTTGAATCCATTTCATCCTCACCCTTTTTTCTTTTACTTTACCATTTCATTTCTGTATACTTACAAGTGATGAAACTGTAATTCTAGCACTTTTATTTTAGTAAACCCAGCAAATAAACTGATCAGTGCTCAAGAGTATATGCTATACTTAAAATATTAATTAATTAATATGATGTAAATTAAAAAAATACATATACTACAAAATCATTAATGTGAAATTAACATTTAAAAATGTTTGTTAACTGAATGCTCATTTAACCCCATAGATTTTGCTGTGTGTGTATAGTAAGCAATGTATGATATTCCTTGTTCATTTTGAATGTTGATATTAATCTTCATCCATCCATCCATCTGCTTCATAACTTGCTTATTCAGAGCAGGGCCATGGGAGCCTATCCTAGCAATCAACGGGTACAAGATAGGAGCAACATCTAGACAGAATGCCAGCCTATTGCTGAGTGAACACACACACCATGGGTCAGTTTAGCATTGCCAATACATCAAACCTACATGTCTTGGCACTGTGGAAGCCCACACAGACATGGGCAAAAAATGCACACAGTATACAAATCCCTTATTGCAAGGCAGAAGTGCTGCCACTGCGCCACCATGCCACCCCATTAATGTTTATATAATATATATTTATCTTTGTGCATCTTAACAGAGAACCATGGGTTTCATTGTGTTAAGAGAAGAATCCAGCTCTCCTTCAGTAAAACCAAAACAGCCTTTTTGGAATGTGAACTTTTATTGAAAACCTGAATCAATCTGCATTCCAAACTGATAGCACTAGAGACAAAACTGAACAGGTCCTTGTGTTTTTATTTGGAAAAGTTCAGGTAGCATGGAACAGTAGCTGTAATAGCTGCGGCAGAGCTTGGTGACAAAAGGGTCACTTGAACAAAAGAAGCACTGTTGGGCATACTTATTGTGAGCTTTCAGATCCTCAGGCTTTCCACACTTTGAGCTGGGAGCCAGGTCAGAAATACTTGGCTAGTTCTTGAGAGACTATAAAAAGGCTTGAGTGTTCATATTTTTGAACACAGTTTCACTACAAAAGATTCAACTTCAAGCTTGCTTGGAACGTTTATGCATGCACCTCAGGGCCATTCTGTTAGTTTTTAGTGTCAGTATGACAAATAAAGTAAATATTGTGAACCCATGTTATTACTTATATGTACCATGCAACGATGTAGAAGCATTACCAGCCCCCACTTTGTGGTATATACTGTTGGAGAAGAGGACATAAATCTAGTCTGAGCTAACCTGCTGAGTTTATTGTAGTAGTTCTCTATTTTGTGTGGAATTTGTACAACTAAAACGTCAGCCAGTAAACGATTCTGTCCAGTCAGTCTGCATTTCCTTTTTATCTAGCTTAATACAGTGTCAGATCTAGAATATTTCACATGGCCTGTAGAACTGATCATCCAAGAAATGTGCTTTCAGTTATGACCTTCAGAAACTAAATAGCCAACACAGCCAAGCATATTTTAACACAAGTAACACAACCATTGACTTCCAAGTATTAAAACAGCGCCATTAGTATAAGAAAAATAGTTTTAATAAACAGTATAATGATTGCACAACTGCATGTATTTTCCTAATATAAAGTTTATGCAAGCATACAGTATTGTTACAATTCAGGAATAGCTAAGACAAAAAGTCTGAATCTTTCAAGAAAAGGCTGTGTCCTAATCCTTGTAAAAAGGCCTAAGGCCTTGGTCTGATTAGTCAGTTTCTCTTTGGTTGCTCAGTCAAATATGATTGAGAACAGGAAACACCGGCAAGAAATGTTGATATACCCAAGGATAGCAAAGAAAGGCATAGGAGGAGCGCTGAGAGTCGCCTTCAAACATATGAAGTATTTGGGGCCCACCTGCCATTGGTGGTAGTCAAAAAGCAAACAGGAGGTGAGCAAGCAATGTGCCTCAAAATGACAGAGTCTGAGAATCAGGTTTTATGGGAGCATGATTGCCAGAGGAAGTGCTAACTGAGACTGGTTGAGACACACGAAGATGCTGAAGAAAGGTGCAGGATGATCATTGATTGTGCACACAAGTAAAGAGATACCAGATACTTTTACATTTATTGTATTGCCTGTCTTTGATGGGTAATGTAGCTAGCATACAACAAGGAGACTAATAAAATAAATTTTCCAAAAACTGTAACCACTTCAAATATAAAATGCAACATTCTTAATACAAAGCAATGTCTTGAAATTCCCATAAACCCCAAACCAAACAAAACACAAATAATAAGACAGAGATCACAAACAGAGTCAAGCAACATATGCTATGGGAGTAAGCTAAGTTATGTTAGTACCTCATATAAACTTGATGGGAGAACTTGTGCATATGTATGGCATCGCTGACTCACCTGTACACAAGATTTCGGAGAAACTGGGAAATGATGACACCTTTGATCAAGAAGGAAAATGCAGTCAATCCAGCTAAATGATGCCTTATGTGCATAATAAAGTATAACTAGCACATCACATCAACAACAGAAAGTCTAGTTTTGAAGGTCCTTAAAGTCCTACTGTCTACCACACTACTTGGTAACCTATTCCAAGTGTCAGTGGTTCCTTGTGTAAACAAAAACTTCTGTGTCATAATTGCCTCCCCCTTTAAGCACAATATACAGACAAACAAAAAAATAATAACTAAGAAGGTATTAATTAAAGACAAAAGAAAAATTACAAAATGGTTAAAAAGCAGCACAGCTTAATAAAAAATAATTAAATACCAAAACAAAGAAATTACCAATAACCATTTTCATTGAAAAACATCACAAAAAGAAAGCGAGATCAGATAAGGAGTCCTGTTAAAACTTTTTCAGATGCATCATGAGTGTGTCTTTAGTGATCCACAGCTGCACAAACCTGAATTTAAGTAGGCACGTCTGAAAATGAATGGATGGATGCATATCATATTGGTTTTAAATTTATGTTTTAATTCTTGTTTTTATTCTTTCACCCTGTGTAACATCTTGTTTTGTGTCACTCAAATGGACTGAAACTATATTTTTAACAAAATGAATTTTCTTTCTAAAATCTGTAGAATGCAACTGCCACTCGCATGCCAGCGACTGTTACTATGACCCTGAAGTTGAACGAATGGGTAAAAGTTTAAACATTCATGGCAGATATGAAGGAGGTGGGGTCTGCATTGACTGTCAGGTAAAGAAAAAGCTATTTGGTTCATGTTAGGACTAAATGTGGAAAGAATGACATTTGATGAAATTCAACTGAATTTAAAGGCAATTAGGAAGACTAATTTAAAATGAAATGCAGGCTTTGTTAAACATTAAAAGCCATTCACATTTCATTTGAATATTACTCAGAAAGTTAAAAGTATTCAGTTGCTTTTGCTTTTCATTTATTAATTTTAACATGCAAAAAATCATTAGATGAAACACTGAGTACAACTCAAGATACCAGCTTTAGATGAAATGCCAGCTCATTCATCACAAGTTCACACACACCCGCATTCACTCACTACCTCATTTTTGATTTTCCTAGATCAGAGCTGTTCAACTGTGATCCATAATGGCCACAGAGGCTGCAGGTCACTTCCTTCCACTTTCATAATTAATGACCAATTTCTACTGTTAATTTGCTTCTTTTCCTTTTATTTTAATTTTAATTGAAATAGTTGATTTTTTTTTCTTAACTAGCAGCCAAACAAAAAGGACAAACATAGCAAGCCAACAGACAACCAACTAAGACAAGGCCTCAAACTCCAACCAATTTAATTCAAATCAGTTTCGTAAGTTTAGCCGAATCTTGTTGTTAATTAAACCTGTTATTTAATTCCATTGCTTTGTGGTGCTGTCATTCTGCCAGTGTGCTGTGACTGTCACCTTTCTTTATTTTCTGCTATTGTGTGATGGACACAGGTTAGCTGGTCTTTTGTTGGCTCACTTTGCATCTCATTATTGTTTGATAGTGATGAGAGAACTCCGTGGTGTTCGCTTCACCTCGAGTTCGAAGTGTTAATGAATATTGCCAAACTCGGCAAAATGCTTTGAAGTCAATGGGGACGGACTAACTGACAGACTCGATTATAATGGTGCAATCATCTTTAAAGTGTCCCTGAAGGCTAGGGAAGCATTTGGCAACTATACTGGACTGATTATTGTGGCCAAAAAGGTGACCTGGGCTGTGTGGCAGCAGTACCAACCACTGCCCCACTGTGCCTCCATATGATCAAAGAAGAAAGTAAAAAGTCAGAGATGCACAAATGTATATTTCATCAAAACACAGCTGAAATCGTAGACAACAGTCATTAAAAATAGTAGGTCGATTTATGTTGATTTATCTAAGAAACTATTGCTTTGTGAGCTTTTCAGAGAACAACCCAGCAGCAGTTCGCTGCACAATGCCCTCACCCCTCTGCACTGCCAACACCACAGTAGCGCACAGGGCAATGCACAGAGCAACATATATTTTATGTTGATTTAGATGAGAAACTATTGCTTTGTGTGCTTTTCAGAAAACTTAGTTTTTTGGAAAAATAAAAAAATAAAATCAGACCCAAAAAAGTTTAAGTTAGAAAATTCAAAATGGCATGCCATGATTGAAGCCCCTGGCTCATTATATTTTTTGAAGTCATGCTGAAGCCTGTGCTGATGCTTTGCACTTTTTCGCTCTATCAAAAAGATAAAAATGTCTTGTAAATAGTAATATATCTTTCGTTATTATTATTATTTCATAGAGTCTCCTGTGTTTGGAGGTGATCAGGTGTCAGGCTCTTTCAAGGTTTGTTTTCATTCTCCACATGGCTAATTACGCATGCATGGGGCATACGCCTCCTTCTCTTACACTGACGTGGAACTTGAGGATCAACCTGCACATGTAGCGACAAGCAGAGATAACTCGTTATTTATGCTGTATATGTTTCATAAAAATAAAATTTGAAAACCTGCATTATTTTCTTATCTATTAAGCTCCTTAAATTAAGTTCACCTACTATACACAGTATTAATGTGCCTTTATGGCTTTACATTTTATAGCATTTATTTTTATGGAAAAACGTAAAAAACTGGTATGAATATTGATGCTATAGTAATTCACCAGATGCCTTAGCACCTTTGGTTTCCATGAAGTCTGCATGTTCTATTTATATCTGCATGAGTTTTCCGTGCAGAGTGTCTGCCAGTAGACTAGTGATACTAACCAGGGCCGGATTAAGACGAAATTGGGCCTGATGCTACAGCGCAAAAAAGGCCTATTTTTTCTCAGCATTAGTGCATGTGCATTCGACACTCACCGTACATGCACACTGAGACCGACCAAGGAGCCTTAATTGCTTGCGACACAACCAGTCAGCCTTTATTGAACATGGATAATAATAACGACGTGGTATCATAAAAACTTGAGATTAACATCAAACTATGCAACATCAACATTCAATAGCAATTGTCTGAAAAATGCACTTATTGCAGAAAATCTAAAATTGAAATACACAAAATTTTGCAATTCTCTTACAAAACAGAGTAAGAAAAAATGATTTTGCAGAGACATTGGGTCAAAGTGACTCAGTTCAGGCTCTTGAGGGTAAATATTTGTCCACGATTTAAATTTCATAATAGACCAGAATCCTGTCGAGGATTTTAAAAATTCTAAACATCCATGCCGGGCCTGTGGGCCGGCTTTTAGTTTTACCGAACAATAATAAAGTGGCAAGAATCCCCAAGACATTGCAAAAAATGCAGCTAAATTACTAAGTAAACTGTTTAACGTAAAATTGATAGCATTAACTTGAAATCTTCGGTTAATAATAAACACAACAACATTATAGTTACGTCACAGTGCAAAGAACAATAGTAACTGTATAATAAGTAACGCTGTGTCTAGGCGTCCGAAAGTCGGACTCCAAATTTCATTCTAAGAATTATTTTGAGGTTAATATAGCAAAGGAAAACTCCTCAGCTTCCGGAAAATTCTTGTCTGTTTTCATCTGGGCCTATTTCAGGAATGGGCCTAATGCTGCAGCATCAATAGCACCCACCTTAATCCGGCCCTGATACTAACTGTGAGTGTGATTGCGTGATTTTCATTGTGCCTAACACTGCGCGATTGTGCCTCCATGAGCTCAAAGAAGAAAACGTAGTGAGAGATGTGCAAGTTTTGTCTATACCCGGGGGGAGGTCCCATCCAGTGTTGGCTGTTGAAGATCCAGGGGATATTGTGCTGGTCTCGCAGAGCATTATGGGATGCTGGAAAAGAAAAGTTCTCCTAAACCGGCTGAATTATCAATAAATAATTTGACGAACAAGGGCGAACGCAAATTCGCTGTGAGTAACGCTTTGGGGAAAGTTGATGATCAACACTATTGTTTGATCTCTAATTAAGGAAAATGAAAACAATTATGTCTTAAAAAGTAAAACAATTAAAATTAAGGCATAAGAAGTCAATTGGCAGAAAAAACTGGCAACTAATTAAGAAAATGATTAATCAAGCACCCTGTTTTATTTCTGTTGCTAGTCCCATCACACGACTACTGCATGATTAATACTGAAATAATAGAAAAAAGTAATAATTAAGGATGGAACCCAAGTCAAATTATAACAGAATGCTAGATGAGGATTAATATTTGTCCACCAAGTACTGAAAATTTTAAAATTGTTTCTTATAATGCAAAGTAAATGTAAACACAAGATATCTTCTTCTTCTTATTGTAGTATAATAGGTGGTATAGGGCTCCTCCAGTTGAGCAAAATAAGGCAGCAACCAAGTAGTGTATTGTAGGCTGAGAGTGTTCATTAAATAATGTTGTCCCATATGGCGTTACCCTAAATAGAGTTTTAAAAAATAAAGTTTTATGGCATACCCAAGGTTGCCCTTCCTGTAAGTGGGTGAATATGGCATTGCAGTAAAATTATGTAGCAGACACATCCATAATATTTGACCAAGGGAGAAAGGTGTTTAAAAGCATCTCAGACCTTAGGGTTCAGAATAGAGATGCATGTAAAATTTATTTTTGAGCTGTTTCTTGGTCTATCTAGTGCCGACTTTCATTCAGTGTCTGCAAATTTATTTGTAATGGCCGCTTCTCATTGCTGTTTCTAAAGAGAATGTATATTATTGTAGAAATACTGTCATGGTTTTGAGACACTTTATTTATCAACACTAGTAATAAATAATAAATCCTGAGTAATGTATAAATAAGTAAGATTATAAAGGTGAGTAAAGCTGTTTATTCCAAGTGTCTGTAGCTTGCAACTTATCAAAGAAATTCTTTTGTAATAGATTTAATCTGTAGGAAAGTAGTTCAAAAGTTTAAAATATATTATTGATACTATACACAGGTCTGCAAAAGTCTCAGTACATGTAGTAGAAATCTAACACTGCCCATGTGTCCATGTTTTTAGTGTTATTACAGTGAACTTGTGTATCTGTTCTTTCATTTTAGAATGCTTTTCTGTTATATTGCTTACTAGGCAGAACTTGAAAATACTTCAGGAAATGCTATGTCACGGTGACAACATTATTTATGATCGCCTTGAGGTTTAGAGGACATCTGAACATTTTTTTAAATAAAGGAAAGAGATTTTCAGCAGCTCATTTGTTCTTTTGACCTACTTTTGTTTTTAAATTTAGTTTTATCTTTGCAATGCGAACTTTGGATACTGATCTACAGTATGTTAGTAGTGCACTGATCTTTGCTACCACTGACAGCCCTTTACAAAAATTCTTAAAAAAACAAACAAAAATGGCCTCTACCACTCTCCTTAAGAGGAAAAGAGAGGACTTGTATAAAAAGCTCTTTTGGAAACATCAGGAATAGCAACAAAGTATGAAAGTCGCACTAAAATGTTTTTAGATGTGTATTTTGAGTTATTTAGTGGTTTTTATGAAAGGGAATTTTATTAAGAGGGTTTTTTCTTTGTGTTGGTTCATTTTAATAAATTGTTTTTTTAATACTTTTTTCATTCCATTTTTTCATTTATGCTACACTAGTTTTACATCACATGACTGTTGCTATTACTTTTGTGACTCAGCTGGAACTGGGGTATGAATACAGCGGCATTTCTGTTGTGAATTATACCTCATTTGGATAAGGAAGACACTGCTTGGTGTTAGTTTCTTCTTCAAAGCAGGGCTAGTGTCAGATATCGTTTTTGTTTTTTGGACTTTTTTTTACCTTTTTCATGTTACGCCTCATTTTTCCTTTTAATTTTGGTTGCCTTCCTGATAGTCTTTGTGGCTCTAACCCAGCTGTTGCTTTTTGAGTACGATTTTTGCCTTACGTTGCCACCTCTTGGTCAATTCAGGTGCTTATAATAGCCATTTGACACATCTGTGGAATAAAATTAGAGGCAGCACTATCATTCTGTTGGGATGCTTCAGAGACTCGGTAACCTATTAGATATAAAAGAAAAATAATTTAAGCATAGTGCCAGAAAGCATTGGAAGCTTATTTCATTTCACAAAAACTATACTTTGCAGAAAACTCATAATTCAGGAAGACAATGTTTCAAGTGAAAGAGTAAATGCCTAGTTAAAGTCCATAGAATCACAGAGTATCTGTGAGACAATTTAAATAGTATGTTAAAACCACTGTTCTGCAAAGTTTTAATGCGCCAGAGTAAATATGCAAAGAAGAATGGCCAAAAATCAAATCTGTCATTCCCAAATGACTTAAAGCTGTTGCGGCAAAATGTGGAAACATTATTATGTTGTGAGAATACTTAACAGTCACACCTTTAGATATCTACAATAAAATATCTACTTATTGTCTTTAAACTGTTGTTATACTTGCAGTATATGAACATTGTTTAAACTAATTTCTTTTCTCTTCAGCACAACACTGCTGGCGTTAACTGTGAACGATGTGCTGAAGGCTATTATCGCCCATATGGAATCCCCAAAGAATCACCCACTGGCTGCAGACGTAAGTGATGTGTTTCTCTCCATTCATCTCTGCATATACTGATAAAAAATAGTCACATGGGCAGACGGACATGAGGGACAATATATAATATTTGTTTAAAGACTTTCAGAGAAGTAACTGTTATATGTAAAATGCAATGTGGTGAAGATCAATGAGGACTAAAAGAAGGGATTGTTTCCTGTTTGATACATTCTGTTTTCATTTATAATTTTTCTGACTTTGTGTGTTTTTAGGTATGATCCATTTTTTTTTATTTTGGCATTCTTTATTATGGATTAAAGTAGCATTTAGAACTACCCCTTGCCATGATACATAAAAAGATTCTTTTTGTTAACTGTCAGTAATGTGTCTTTTACATAAAGGAACAGGGATCCTAATCCTGTACAGGGATATGCCATTTTTTTTTCAAGGAATATGCTTTACGGTCTCCTCAGGCTTGTTTAAAACTGAGAGACCATTGGCATTGCTATGAAAAGGAAATGAAATATGTCTGCCAAGCTAGATGCACAATCATGCTTCCATTTAAGCAAGAAAAGTCATATTATTACTATGAACGTAGTTGTAAGATTGAAGCATTTTTCTATGAAAATTAAACTCATTTGTGAAATGCTCATCATTAGTGAAAATATAAAATTCCTATACAATGATATGATGTGCATTTTTTTATAAGAAATATACTAAAATGCTGATTGATAATTGTACACATTTAGGTTTATAGACTTATTTCTTGTCATGTGTGCAGAGTACAGTGAAATTTTGCAGTATTCAATGATGCACAGTGTGGGTACCCAGTAAGAAGGACAGGCATCTTGGCAGGGATAATGGAAGGTTTCATACTCCGCCAGGAGGTCATAATGGAAGAACTGAAGGAACAGGCTCACCAAAAACTGGTCATTCCCCTACACAGAAGGTGGCAGGATTCCACAGGGGTAAACCTGATTAGGACACCCACAGGGTTACATGGGAAATAGAATCTGGAAACGCAACCCTGTCAGGATCTTTGGGGGCTGCCAGAAGGCACTGCCAGGGGAGGACAGACCTGGTTTTTACACAACTTGGAACTACTCAGGGTGACTTGGAGAGGTGACCTGAAGCCGTTCCTGGGTTGAAGAGAGCTATGTGCCTCATTTGGATTGAGTCAGAGTTGGGAGGCAGTGGGCTATCTTCTTGAAGGAGGAAGAACAAGTGTGTTTTTTGTTGATCATTATTGTGAAGAAGGCGTAGGGTCTCAGTAAGAACCACTTTATTTTAGTGTAAAGTGTGTTTCAGCTTTATTGTGTCTGAGATTTGGGAGAACCTACTGTTCGCAACAGTTACGTTTATTTTTGAGTTGCCTCTGTATTTTCATTGAAAAACAATTTAGATGGCAGGCAGCTTTATTCTCTATTAGGCAGGGGATCCCTAAAAAGTGAAACTGAAGGAACTTTTAGTCTCTGGCAATAAAACGCACAAAACTGACCTTTTTTGTGTAATTTAAATTAACACAGAAGAAACTCGATGAAGCTATGTCAATGCAGGCATATTTTGTTTTTATACCTAACATCACTTCAAAAATTGATTATAGTTGATATTGAATCTTTTTTTATTAGATTTGTTTTGTTTTTTTGTAAAAGTAGTATATTGAAGGAAATATTACAATTGTTTAGCCACTCATATTTATTTATTTTTTTTAATTTTACAAGTGTCATCTTTAATGATGTCTCATATTTTCTGATCCTACACTTTGCCAGCTCAAATCCCTTGAGCTATTTGGTGTCCCTTGTTTCCCATATAATTTTTAAGATTATTCTTTTAAATGTGTTTCTCAATCATACAAACCTTAACATCTTATTATCTAATCATATTGTTTTAGCTTGCAGATGTGATCCACAGTTTACAGCTGGCTGTGAGGATGGGTCAGGAATTTGCTTCTGTAAGCCTAATTATAGTGGCAAAAACTGCAACCAATGTGCAGAAGGATACTATAGGTTCCCACAATGTCAACGTAGGTATTTCAATGATTCTCTTGTTTGATTTCTGAAACTGCCACTTCTTTTTTATTAAGATACACATTTTAATGAAATGTGTATTCACTGTGTTGATTTCATTGACTGCCTGAAGTACTTTTCTTTTTTATTGTTAAGACATATTAGTAGCTTGCTATGACAATTTAACTACATTATTGTAAAAGTACATACAGACTTCATTTTTCATTGTTAGCAGCAAGTAGCTGGTTATTATTCTGAGGAAATAAGCCAGAATCCTGTTTTTATTGATAATCAAATCTTGTTTTGGATTTGGAAGTCGAAAAAGAGATCACCGTCTTTTCTTACCATCTCATTGATGTTAAAATTAAACTTTGGTGATGGAGCAGGATGAGTCTGTCATCATGAGCCATATATGGACAAAATGCTTCGGAAATATTTCATTTTTCAAGGAAGAAGCTTTTCCGCAAGCCTAAAATAGTTGAAGCCTAATTTAAAAAATGTTAAACTTCGATAAATCAATTAAGATGTGAGATGTTTCTCTCAATTCAGATTATTATTATTGTTGTTGTTGTTATTTTCAAATGAAATTATCATTTTTATTGATATTATTCTACAAATTTCATGAAGGTAAACAATCCATTTTAAGAGTATAATGAAATGGTGCTTAGCAATTCTGTCTCTTGCTTTTTAGTTCTTGAGCTATTGACTCTAAACTTGTTTACTATCAATAAGACAAATATGATACTTTTCTTCCTAAAGCGTCCCATGGTAAATTGCTACTTTCTTTATTGTACATTCCATCAGCATTATATGTCTTCAATTGATTTGAATAGACCTGACTTCAACAATATTTAGCACAACCAATAGAACATATGCAATAATTGATTTTTTGTTTTTATTGAAAACTTTAATATTAACTAGATAATGACATTAATGAAATTACAGTTAATCATTTGCATGACAGTTCTGAAATATATTCTACATATTCATCAGCAGTAAGAATAATAACAGAAAAAATGGTTAGCAGTTTGTGATGAGCTGCCCGGTTGGCAAGGGAAAGTCATACAGTAAAAAGTTCTCATTCTTTTCCCATAATGTAATGCCCCTAGGAATTCAAATGGTTTAAAGCACCATTATTTTTATTTTTTGGTCTTAAAATGTTAAGTCTAGATAGATAGATAGATAGATAGATAGGGGCACCACTAAGCCCCAAACCCCAGAAACAATTAATGCACAGACAGTCATGGGTTTAAAAACAGAGGCATTTATTATAAAATACTTCACAACAGGTTTCTTCTCGGTCAGACAAGCAAAAATACACAGAATAATTGTCTTCTTCTTTCTCCTTCCATTTTCTCTCCTTCCACCTACCTCCAGAAAGTGTTGCCTTCTTTGCTCCCAACGGATACCCAAGAGTATTTCATGTGCCAGGCCATAGCCCGAAGGAAGCAATTCCTGGTCTGGAATCTTGATCTCTGCAGCACCCCTTAGTGACTTGCATGGGACCCAGCAGGGCTGACTCTCAGCAACTACAATTCCCATCATGCCCTGCTGCATTCCTCATGACTACCATGGGCCCGGAATGCTGCCATCTAGCAGCTGGGTGATGAAAATATCCAAGCTTAAGAGCTTTCTTAAGCTTGGATATTTTCTTAATAAATAACAAAATAATTTTGGAAATTTTCATCTGCACAGACTCTTAACTGTATAACTGAACACTTTTCAAATTTGACTTATTTGGAAAATCACTTTGTCAGGTTTGTGACATTGTTTGTTGTGTGATTGCATCAGTGTATGGAGGAGACATAGTTAGTGTAACTTACAGAAAAGTAATATTTAATGGACAAGACAAATTAACTCCGATTTCAAATGCTGCTAACTCCTAGCTCTTTAACTTACAAATGTTACCTCCTTTTTCAGATTTGTCACAACTTTAGGGTTATGATTGTGAATAAAATGTCTTATTATTATTTAATCAATTTTTTCAACTTAAGGCTATTACAAAGAGCAACAGAAAGCCTTTGTCCTGTTGTTTTCAAGCTGCCTCACTTAACTGATCAAGCATCGCTGGTACTTATGTCTGTGCTCTAATCCAGATTTTGGTACTAACTTGGCCACCAGAATGAGAACTGGAGGCTGCTTCTGCTTCTCTCCCATACTATCCAAATGCGTGTTGTTTGTGCTTTTACCATGTTTGGTATATTTTGTTTGCTATAGTAATTAATATAAATTTGATTTTAAAAACAAATTGAACATAAATGTGGCGTTCTCTGTTTAGATCTCATCAATTAATTATTCTGTTTTAGCAGCCCCACTAGCTGTGTGTCTCTGTGATTATGCACATCCATGTCAATATGCACTGGAACTTGATAAGTTAGTGTAATTATAAAACAGCTAAGTGGTTGGATGCACAACTGTAGCCATGTTCATTACAATTAAAGGATGAATGTGAAGCCCCCATTCATTTATCAGCTCTATTTATGCTGCTGTATTAAAAGATGAAAAATCTTGGCATCCTGTCAACTTCCTCCTTCAGATGTGTGACAATACAAGTTAAAACGACTGCAACTGACAGCTGATATGTCGTGTCACTGCACTCTCGAGGCAGACATGAATCTAGAATTAGTTTGTTTTGAAGCAATTCCATAAAAGGATAATCGTGTTAATAATGAAAGCATTTTTCATCTTGAAAACACAATATAGTTAATACGCTTGATTCCTTCTCTGTCTCACTCTCTCCCTGTCTTTGCGCACACTTGCTGCTCCTTGTATTTTTTTTAGTGTTCCCTCATGTACCATAGCTTGGGAACAGCTGCCATAGAGGAAAGAATGACATAGGGACAGACATCAGAACAGAGACCAATATTGCTGTAGGTAGGAATGAAAATTGTTCAGGAACCTGTGTAAAAGTATTACATTCTGTGGGGGAAAAAATCCTGGAGGCACCAGAGTGAGAAAGTATAATGCTCTAAGAATAAACTGCACAGATTCCATCAGGATACTGGATGACAGGTGACACCCCAAATGGCACAGGTACTGTTCATGTCTCTCTAATTAAGAAGAGGCAATGGACTGGTGGCTGAAGGTTAAAGATACCTCTTTGCAGAAAGAGAACTGTACATAGACCCAGGGCAACAAAGCTCAGAGCTCAGTGCATTTTTCAGCACTTGGCTCATATTTGCTGGCCCAGGAAGTTATTTGTTATCCTATAAAGATGGCAGTGGGACCCTTTTAAGTCAGGAAATACTGCCATCTTAAGGCTGCCGAAGTCTTAGAAATTAATGGACTCCTTAAGGTGGTTAAGGTTAGGTCTAGCCTGTTCTTTCTGAAGCTAAAGAATACCCAATATGTGTTTCTAACATTTGGCCTAAAACTGACCCCATCGAAGAGAGTTTAAACCCATCTTAATGTGATTGGAGTCTAAAGTCATTAAGACATACAGTATAGAACAAGGATTCATTGGCAGGAGGAAAAAGGCCTGGGTCAGTAAACGTAGGAGATCAAAAAGGAAAGGCTTGGTATTACTTTAGAAGTGGTAAGTTAATCAGCCACAAAACATGAGGGTTCAGTCCTGTTTAGCAAGGTCTACAGGTGCAGCAATTTTTTTGTGTTGTATTTTCTTTTGTACTTTTCCTTAATAAAGGCAGAGTTTTTTATTGTTATTCTGCATTTGAAAATATGTTATTTTTCCCTAGAAAAAGCCATTAAATAAGCAGAAAATCACACCATAGCCTACAAATGTCAAAAGATGTCACTGCTTAAGATGTTGTAATCGACATACTTTTTCATATTGAGCAGGAAAAAGTGAATAAATTCTGGGACACACTGTTTCAAACATATCTTTTGTCTCTGCAGTTCCCTCAGGGTAATGTTCCCCTCTCAGCTGATATCCTTCTGAGATGGCAACAAGAAGTACACTTTGGAGCTTGGTATTACAAGCAGCCCTGCTCAGCTACTGTAACTGAGCTAGATTAGAACTCCATCAGCCTTACAGCAGGTTCTCTGTGTCTCACCTGCACTTGGCCCTTTAATTTCACTCACCCATTCCTCTTTGAGATAGCAGTGGGATGTGAATTTGGGATCTTCGGCTCATCCAGCAGCCTCCTTTATGACTGCACTAGCAGTGGCAGAGCTTGCTGCTTGTAATTCCAGTGACCTGTGTTTGATCTCCACGTCTGCCACTGTTTCAGAAAGAATATGTGTCAGAGAGAAGGGAGATTGACTCCTTAACAAATTCTTGAGTCATACTGTCTGTTGTAATAACATGCATGTGTTTCAATTTGTTTTCATTCAGGAATCCCTATATATCCAACAACAAGCCCTTCGGCTGGACACATAGTAGGTGAGCAATTTTAATTAGTCTTCACACACTCTGGTTTATTCCCAATTTTTGGTCTAACAACATTTAACCATTTTATCCAGCTGAGGTATAATGTTATGTGCATTTCTCAAGAGCCCCATGTTTCTTGTACTAATAGATAAAAAAAAAGTGGCATTGTGGCACTCTAACTCTTTAAAACATTATAATGGCTGGTTCTACAAAGGATGTTGTTTTATTGTGGAAGGCTGCTATGGTACACTGTTCTCACCTTTATACTCTAAGACACAGACCTGAGCAGACTCCCACTTTTTTTTGCCAAATTCCTATTTTAGCCCTTGTAATTTTAAATGGACTCAACCTGTTACAACCCAAAACAAGCCGGAGAGAAGGTTTACTATTTTATTGGTACATAGATTAACATTCTCTAACTTAAGGTTTTTAAATGTGGCTTAAACAGAAGTAAATTAATGAATGTGACAAAATAATATCAATGCAACCTGTATAGGTAGATAACAGTTCATTTTGCTAGTAGTCTAGACATCCAATATGCCTAGACTGTCAGGTGACTCTGCATTTTGGCAAGCTAATTTGTCATTGTTCTGACATGGTCAGTCAATGGAGTAATATAGTAAGACAGGGGCTCTGAGTTTTTCTGGTCTTGTGCTTCCTTGATGCAACTGTTAGACTAATGGGACATTGTAGTGTAGGGCCAACTTCCTCTCCGTCTGTCTGTCTATCTATCTATAGAAGTATTAACCACACACAGGGCAAAGAGGCTCTTTGAGTGAAGGAAATGAGGTAGCGGACTATTGTGCCTGACGCACCTGCATACCACTACTTGTGAAGGTAACATAATAGCATTGAACAAGCTTTTCACCAGACTGTGGTGTTATATTGGTGTTCCAGTACTTGTGTTAAACCCTCTCATCTTCCATAAAGATCTATGATTATGGCACAATCCAAAAGAATAGCGTGAATCAGTATAGATAGTTACTTTTACCCCCTCATGCAAGTGACCCACTCTGGCCAATCTAACCAGCTTGACAGCCTGGGCTAACCAGCTGGAAGGGAGCTTAGCCCCCTCCACTACCTTGCCATCTGCTACCGCCTCTGTTAGAACCTTACGGAACAGCCATCTATGAACACCACTCTATCTATCTATCTATCTATCTATCTATCTATCTATCTATCTATCTATCTATCTATCTA
>JANRMT010062819.1:36284505-36350154 GCA_026402145.1 Polypterus bichir lapradei | reverse complement strand
CTATCTATCTATCTATCTATCTATCTATCTATCTATCTATCTATCTAAATAATTAGCTGCTTGTCCTTATCAGATTTCAGAAAATAAAGTTGTTTCATAAGTTGTTGGCCTAATGATGTGATTTCTTCTTCCATGTCACTTTCTTTTTCTTGTCTGTTCAGCAAGGAGAATGTACAGTACCAGCTATTTTCCAAGTGAAACTTTTGCTATGCTTTTGTATTTGGCCTATACAGTAAACATTTGTTCTGGTAGATCAGTTCCTTACACATTTTCATTTTAGGCTCTGTATTGTTTTCTTAAATCTGTCTCTGAAGTAGTTCATGATAACACACACAGTATATTGTACAGATACATAATCCATTCAGATATGTGGTGTAATTCCTAGAGAGTTGGACTCTGTCACTATATATGATTCATACATTTTCAGATAACTATAACAATATGTAACAGAATTTTTTCACAAATAAAGGCACTGTTGAAAATAAAGATTATGGATACTTTTTGACATATATATACTGTATATTCCAAACATATTCTTAAATAATATTTATTAAACCTGAACAGTTTCAACATTTCTTTTATTTTTTTTAGAAACAAAAGTTTGTCCATCTGGATACTTTGGCCCACCTAATTGTAAACGTAAGTATTATATACATTTTTGAGAATTTAAAAAAAATCTCAAAAAAATGCATTCACACCTGTTTGTAATAATTCTGATATACTAATTTCTCTTTACCATATTTCTCTACACATGTTCCAAATTTGAGGTCTTTATGTTAAACATTGAAAGGTCATTTTCCTCACTATTTATGATAGGGTGTCTTGTTGGTATCACAATGTTACCTTGTGCCTAGAAACAATGTCCTCTAGCATTCATCATGTTTACTAGTAACTTTCTTATATTTTCTGTCTCTTCTTATTAAACTCAATACATTAGGATTAACAATAGCTTCTATTGAGGTTCTATATAGATTTATGGGGTTGTCCTCCTAGTATTAAATTTTGTTTTTACATTTTTAGTCTTCATAAAAGGATATACTAAAATTTGAAAAACAGATATCACAGATAACCTCAATCAAGGAATAAAACACTGTAGCCATACTTGTCGCAGAAATAAATTAGTGTGGTACACTATAAAGAACATAAGAGTTTTGACAGGAGCAGGCGATTTCACAGAACACTGCTAAGAGCTTAGCTAAGATAAGATTCCCTGATAATTAAAGTTTGCAGATGTTAAGAACATAACTGAAATGGTGACAAGAACAAGCCCATTCATGTAACATTTCCATCGTATTGTTATGTTGAGATTTGAAAGTTTTCCAGTTGCTACTCTAAAGTGTAATGCCTGGTGAACAGTTTTATGTATTTAATGTGTTTAATTACATGATTACTAATATTTGTGTGAAATTAACTTTTAACTAGCTTTATTTACATTCACTACTTTAGCCCAAATCTGAATATCTTGCTTTACCTTTAGGAATTTTTCAACTAATGTTGGGAGCATACACTTTACTATTAAGGATGTACTAAATCTAGATAATCTCCAAATTCATCCAATTTAGCTTCACCTGGGGATTTGTAGAAACTTAATTATTTATTTTTTAAGTAATTTATGTGAATGATATGACATCAGTTTACAACTAATTCAATAAAAGATACTCATGTTATAACCTATTGTTTCTGTCCTCAAGTTAATTCTGCTGTCATGTCAAAAAACAAAAACACTGACAAAACTTTTCTAGTACAAAATATAAAAAGGTGTTTTCATTATCAGACCAACAAATATCCTCTTTACTTCTTTCAGCTTGTCAGTGTACTGGACCCGGGGTAGTAGATTCTACTTGTGACCACCAGACTGGAGAGTGCAGGTGCCGGACAGAGTTTCAGGGTGCACATTGTGAACACTGTGCTCCACAATATTTCAACTACCCCTACTGCCAAGGTATAAAACTCCATAGAGACTTACTGTCATGGATAACTAGATTCAGCAATGTTGTAAATGTTTTAGCGGATTAGAAACCACAGTTCAACAGGCAAGCTGAGCAAGGTCATGCATTGGGACGGGGATCATATTTCTCTTTACACCTGGATTTTTAAAAGAACTGCTGAGGTATTTCACCTCACCTAGACAAAGCTTACTATTTATGTGGTTATGTTTAAATAATGTACAGTGCAATGCAATGAAATATTAATCCAGCTTTGTACTTGGCCTTTAGATCTTTCGTTTCCTATTATATGCACAATAGTCATTCCAGCAATATTTAAAGGTTCACAGATTAAAATGCTGAGTTAAGCCTCAGTCTTCATTCAGATTTCGAATAGATTCAAGTAATTTGATTTCTGTTTATCCATTCATCACTAAGACCAAAATTGTTGAAGGTATAGTGAGATATTATAGGAGATTAAGATGGCTTTTGTTGTAAGCATTATCAGAAATCCTTACAGTGTAAAAGATTAGAGTACCAAAGAAATCAAACTATGTAGCACGCTTAAGTGATATTACAGATATTGGATTAAGTACAAGGATAGAATATGTTATATGAATCTGATACAAAGTACATCAGTGAAAAATGCATGAAACAAAGGGGAAAATTTAATGGAGTCTGATTTTTCAATAGATTAAAAAGAAGGTGTTTCTTCTCCCTATATTTAGATTTGTAAACTGGGAAGATTTTACAGACTAGCAAGACAGTATCATCTTGTTCCAGTTTCTTTACAGTTATAACTGTTAGCCAATAATTGTCTGCCTCATGACTTTTTCATTTCTTTCTCTCAGCTTGGAAAGTCAAATTAACATTTAAAGATATCTCAGAATTCACTTTTTCAGATATCATAAAATGGCTTTCAGATATCTCAAAGAAACAAGGCCAGTGGCTACCTGGCTGGTCCACAAATGATGGATGGGGAAATGGCCCATGGATTAGCTGCAGGTTAGCTACAAAAAGGGGGAAACCCAAATAAGCAGTTCTGGTCTAGGGTACCAGTGCTAACAAACTGTTGGACCCTGTGTGCTGGCTCCTTACTGAGCTAAAGCATGCAATAAACTCCCAACAATGGCTCTATGACATGTGAGCAGCTTTGCCACTTAATCAGTACAACCCCTGCTGCCTTTGTGGGTTTTTAGGGTTGGGTACTTTAAAGGTTAGGAGGAAAGCCATGCTAGAAAACTTAGGCATGTGTGCATGTCTAAGGGTGGTAGCAGTATCGGTCAAAGCCCATTTAGAGCCCAGGGGATGGGGAGAGATAGGGCCCCCCAGCAGTCTCTACTATTAGACTTAACTTTCCTCTTTTTTTGGTTTTGGTGCCCTGTGCCCTGTGTTGGGAGCATACACTTTACTGTTAAGGATGTACTAAATCTAGATAATCTCCAAATTCATCTAATCTTGCCGCTCCCGGCAAGATGCTGCCCAAGTTGCCCATACCTGAATTCGCCACTGAGTGGCAGCCCTTCCTGGGAACTCAGAGGCTCTGAGTTAATAATTTTAAACTTGAAACTGAAATGAATAAAAAATGGTTTATTAAATGATGACAGCTTTTAGCATAAAAATGGAAACTGTTATTTTTTGGAATTGAAGAACGTTAAGAAAGAGTAGGAAAGTAAAACAAGTGGAGAAGGAGATTGAGACAGCTAGACTGGACATTCTTGGATTAAGTGAGATTTAATGGGAGAAATTTTAAGAGACACAATATTTAGAATGGCTCTAACTTTTCATATTCGGAAAAAAACAGATCATGAAAATGAAGATGGGCAACAATGCACAGGAAAAGTCTTATGCAATTGATATTTAAGGAATTGTTGATGGCCTACATCAAACCCATCAGAATTTGCCAATAATATGTGCTCTCACAAGAAAAGCTGATCTACAGTAAAATTCCCAACTCACCTAAACTGCTTAACAAAAAAGGGAAGAAGAAAGGATATCATTATTGTAAAACTGGACTTGAACAACACATTTGGTTCAGAGAATGAAGGATTAGAGCACATTATAGGCATACATTGAGTGGTGGAGAGAATTTTAAGTAGAGAAACGCTCAAAGACAACCTTGATGGGTTAGGCTAATTTTCCACAACAAACATGTCATAAAGTTGGGTGGTTAACCCCTGACCATGCTACCCAAAACCAAACTGACCACATTTCTGTTAGCAAGATATATTTAGATGATCTCTTGTACATGTTTTGAAATAAACAAGGGGTAGATGTAACGAGTGATCATCATTTGGTTATAACTGGATTTAAAATTAAAATTGTTACAAAAAATAATATATTTGAGTTAAGATGCAATATATTCCATTTTGGAAAACTAAGAGATGAACAAATAAAAGGAACTTTTCTAATCAAGATAAGTAGCAATTTTGATGTTTTGTCACAAGAATGCAATCAAACATGAAATGAAGAAAGTAATTGGGGAAATATAAAGGATACATGCATAATTGTGAATGAAACGACATTTGGTTATAAAAACTATCTAAAGAAGAAATGTATATTTAGAAAGAGAAAGTAAAAAAATTACAAAATGTAAAATTTTACAAAGAAACAAGACAACAAAAACTCCTAAGTCCAAAAAAATATCATATCAAGTTAAGGCAGGTTTACTGTCATGCGTACGTTTATACACAACATAATAGTGGATAAACAAGTTAAAAAAGTGTTTTAAAAATAAAAGAAATTCTGTTGATGAGCAGACTGAGGAGGCAGCACAACGAGGGGATTGTAAAATACCATATACTATCACTAAAAAAATGATTAAAGGAGAGTTTTAGTGAGGATCAATCAATCCAGGCCAAACAAGGCAAAATGCTTACTGCACTGGCGAATGAGCTGAAGTGGTAGGAGTAGAATTTTCATCAAACATTAAGTGGAGACAATAGATAGCGGGAATAGGAAGGTAGTTTACTCCAAATGCCAGATAAATGGACCAAACCAGTAATCGCCATCCATGAAGAAATTAGTGTATCACTAGAATTTATATAAAATATAACTGTTTTGGGATTGGTAATATAGCTCATGAGGTGCTGAAAATAGACATGGAAACTACAGTGCCACTATTCCACCCATTAGTGCAGCAAATCTTGACTGAGGAAATCACTCCTGCTAAGTGAAAAATGGGTATCATTTTCTGGCTTTCAAAGAAAAGAGATATTACAATATACAGTAACTGGAGCAGCAACTTTGTATTAAAGACTGTAAAAAGAACAAATGTGTTTGTAAAAACAGCTTAGTTCTGTTGACCTGTTGATCTTTAATACCGTACAAATTATTTTGGAACAAAGTAGTGAATATCTGGCTTTTATCAATTTTGGAAAAATCTTTGAATCAGTAAATCGCTGTCTTGTGGCAAACTTTTAATGGATTATGGCATGCCATCAATGATATTAAATATTAAAGATATGTATGAGAGTTACAAATGTCAAGTCTTCTAAACTAAATACTTAAGTTTGTTGGAGCATATCTTGTTCCTAATTCTATTTCTTATAGTGTTGGATGCAATTATGAGAAAAGTGGCAGACTGAAGAAAAAGAGGAATGCAGTAGGGTTAGAGAAAATGACTAGAAGATCTGGATTTTTGCAGACAAATTTGTCTTTTCACCCAATGTTTCTATTATGGAACATAAGCCAAGGTCACTAAAAATGAAGGCAAGGCTATTGGGTTAAAGATCAATTGGAGTGAAACAAAGAAAAGAAAGTAAACAAGGCACTAATAATAAATTAGAATAACTAAATAAAGTTTCTTTCTGACTTAAGAAAACATAACTGCAGAGAAATATAAATTTCATATTCAGTTTTGTTGGCTTATAGAATCTCATTCAAGACCTTACATATACGCTTACGTAGTCTATGAGTGTGAAAGAAATTGACATTTTTTGAAATATATTAAAAACTGTATCTAGTTCTAACATTTTTACAAACATTTGTTAACAGATATTTCATCATCTTGGGTGTAATAACTGTTATCACCAAGAAAAAAAACCAACAATTTGAAGTGTATATCTTAAGCTATGAAATGATTTTATACATTAAAAGCTAAATTTACTAAGTGTTCTTTTGACATTAAAGCTAAAGCTAATATTGGGAGTTTATTCTGTTTTATGATAAAATAGTCATCCTTGGGCCTATTTTCATAAGAAGAACAAATATGCAAAAAATAGGGAGTTACAATATTGACAGTCTTGGAGGAATTGAGACATTTGTGGGATAACACAATTCAAATTTTGTCTTCATCTTTTGTTATCTAAGGTTACTAATGTATATAGTTTTGTTGGAGATTTGGAAGCTGTTTGGAGTTTTTAATTAACGTAGACCTTGAGAGGCAGATGAGAAATCTGTTTGTTGTTGGCCTATTTAGTGGGAGTGTATGAAAATATGCTGTCATTCTAAGCAGTAAATGTTCCTGTTATTCGTCTTACTGCTATAAATAGGGTTTTCCTGCACAAGATTATTTTGCTTCATTACTGCCACTATTACAGTTAATCATTATCTTTTTCATAGCACAAATATACTTCTTGTACATTATATTTCAATGCTTTAAACTTTCAGTATGCAACTGTAACACCGCTGGCACCATTCCAGCTGTCTGTGATTTTTCTGGACGCTGTCTCTGTCGACCAGAGGTTGAGGGACCTCTGTGTGATCGCTGTCATGTTGGATTATATAATTTTCCAGTCTGTCAAGGTGAGGACTTTCTGCTTTTAACGCAAAATTAAAAATGCTTTATTTTTATAAAGGTCATTATCCAAATGTTAGGATACAAATATCTAAATTTGTTAATATGATTCATAGCACATTATTCTGTATGGCGGTAAAAATGTTTGTCTTATTTCTTTAGCTTGTGCCTGTGATGGACTTGGTGCTGTGGATAGAATTTGTGGTCCCAGAGGTCAATGTCGATGTTACAGCAATTATATTGGCCTTACATGCAATTTGTGTGCTCCAGGATACTATGGCTATCCCAACTGTTTTCGTAAGTAATTGCTACAGTTTCTCATATTTACAGAGATTCAAACTAAGATAGCGCATTCAAGCACAGTTAATATTTTGCTATGTTTCTGCTCTGCCAATACTGGGAGGCAAAAATGTTGTCTATGTATTGAGTTGATTCCTGTGAGTGCTGTTGTTTGAGTAATCCATCCATTATCCAACCCGCTATATCCTAACTACAGGGTCACGGGGTGTTTGAGTAATCAGTGTCATAATTTTAGATTAATTTAATAAATGCATTTATATGCCAATATGTATAAGGCTATAATGCCACATAACTTGGATTGCCAGTGGTCTTAGCAGCCCTTTGTATCCTTCCTTTATTGCTAGTTGCTTATTTTAGAGCCTCTTGAGTTCAAGCAGGGTTGAGCACAATAGTCTGCCATGCAGTTACCCAAGGTATTCTTCTCTGGAAATTATATTCCCTCGTAAATTGCACACTAAAGCATCAGATCATCAAACTGCTATTGGGGCCATTCAGTAAATTAGAAGAGGGCTCAATAAAGCTGTATGGTGATGATAATGAATTGTAAAGAAATAAATGTATAGGATCATTACCATAAATAAATACTGCATTGCAGTAGTAGTAAGAGTAATGAACTATAGATTCTTTATCTGCATTTCTCTACTTAAATGTTCTAACCATTGTAACATTATGGCAGTTATTTAATTTTTTTATTAATACATAAAGTAGAATTTTTACCTAGATGTATTGATTTTTGTCATCAGTGAAGCTAAAGTTATTCTCTTCACAGCATGCCAGTGCTCTCCTGAGGGTTCTTTTCACAATACCTGCGATCAGGTTTCTGGCCAGTGCCCTTGTCTGATGGGTGTAACAGGCCAACGCTGTGATCAGTGTGCTACTGGAACCATTCCCTTTCCCCACTGTCAGAGTAAGTAGTTTTCTTATTTAGCTGTATATGGATGTGTTAGTTTACCTATGTATAAACTGTGTAGCATTTTATATGGTAAATATTAAATATTACAACAGCAGTTGAACACAGTTACAAGGTGTCCCTGGAATTTCTAAGTTAATTGTTTCAGATGGATCTAAATTCACCTGAACAAGCAAATTACATTAAATGAAAATATTTGTTGAAATGTACAGTTTACAAACCTATACACTCTTTGTGTTTGAATTATTTAACTTTAATTCAATTGTGAATTGTGTAATTCTATAAGATGTCTGCTGTCTTTCTGTCACTCTTATTATGTCTTAAATGCAAATGTTTTTATAAGGGGTCTAGTTGGGTAAAACACTCATAAGTAAAACTGATGGAAAGGAATAATATTAGGATCCATCCTATGATTTCAATCCTAAAAAAATGAAATATTAAGAAAATATATTCTTCAGAGAGCATTATAGTGGTGCAGTAATTGCTACTTCTGCCTTAAAGCTCATGGAGAGTAGCTTTGAAATCAAATCTAATCCAGTCACTGTCGATGTGTTGTCTGAATATGCTACCACTGGATGAACTGGTTTTTATCAGGGCATTCTGAATTTCCATCTAAATCTGTAAAACATACTTTAAGATAATCTACATTAATCTTGTGTAACAGAGTTGTGTGATTTTTGAAAGCATGGTATACACATCCAGTGCTGGCTCCATGAGACCAGGATGTTGGATTGTACTGGTACATGAAGAATGGATAAGTGTATTATAGAGTGTACAGTACGTGAGTATACTATAGTACTTGCCTTTTTTATTTTTGATTGCAGCTTCCTTCTATCTTAGATTAGGCAATAGAGGAACACTATCTCATATTTTATCAAAGTAAAGTCATAACATCTTTTGGAGATTTTAGCAAGGAAAGGGCTGGTTTTATGTTATTCCATAATAAGTTAATATTATTACAGATAGAAACTTGTTCTTTTGCCTATTTCTTAAGAAGACTGTTGTTTAATCCTTGTTATTGGATTTTACAAGGCATTGATAAATTGTAATATCATTAATTATAAAAGTAAAAGCCTTGACACATACATTTTAAGGTCCTGAGATACTCAGAACAATAAAGAATAGTTAAGACGCACATTAGAACTTCTGAGTGGACTGTGAATATATGTTACCACTTCAATGTATTCTAAAACAAAATCTCTGTACAGTAAATATTATATAGGTAAGTTTTGTAATATTGTGCAGACAGACAAATTGGGAGTATGCGCTTTGCAGCACCCACCACGCAGCAAACCACCCGGATTGAGATCCACTGAACAGCGTGAGGCTTTTTACAGTGGCTGGAGTGCCAGTCCTGCCCGCAAACCCCAAGTTTTCCCTGAAAGTTGGAGGACCTGCTTGCAGGGCTGGATGCAGATTAACGTCATACCCAGGACGGATCAATTGCAGGTTAAGGGCTTTGCACAGTGGCCCAACGGAATAGAGTGACTTCTGGCACCACTCTGAGATAGATAGATGCTAAATGAAAACATGCTAAATTTTTTCTGTCTTTGGTAGAAATTGACTTCTATACAGATATTGTATAGATAGATAAATAGAGAGATTTTGTAAATATCATCGTTAGCTCATTAACATCATTTTTATTTTACCTTTTTTCTTCTCTGCTTGAATTTTGTTGTTTTCTCTTTAGCATCCCACTGTAATGTAGTAGGTACAGACAGCAGCAATTCTGGAGGACACCTGGTAAGTGAGCTTTTGTTTGCTTAAAAAATAATTAGAATATCTTTTTTTGTATGTTTCCTTTCACTTGCTGTAGCAGATTGTGCATATTAATTGTCAGAGTATGTGAGAATATGATTAAATTTTGAAAATACATTTTTGTTACTTCATCTTAAAACATCACCCTTAAAGTTTTGTACAATACATGGTGTTCTGCTTTAGAACAGCAGGACTAATGCAATCTTCTCTGCTTTTATTATAAACCTTAGTAAGTCCTGCTATTGAGTATTCTGGAAGGCATACTTTTGTGCATTTTCACAGAAGCCCTCCAGAGTATTAATACAAATCCCTTATGTTGCATGGTTTAATAATGGTGTAATACAATTTGGTTTAATTTAATTCAGCATATTTGTAATAGAATTAAATATTCAGTTTAGTTTGATGTACTGTAGATAAAGCACACACTAACTTGCTGTAAAACCCTAGAGCATGCTACATCCATTGTAAATACAATATATTTAAAGTAAAACAATAATTGCATGCTGTGTAGATAAAATGCAAATGTTGAACACAAAAATGCAATATCTACACATGTATATATAAAGTGGATTCATTTTGCCAATGTGATATATATTTTTTTTATTTTTAATTAAATCAAATCATTTAATTTGAAAAAAATGTCTAAAATCCTGCTTTTCATTTGCCATTTTGGGTACCATTTGAATTCTGGGGTGTTGAATGTTGCTTGATGTGGTTAAAAATGAATGTTAACGATTTTAGCACAAGGCTGCAACATGAGCAAAATGTGAAAAAATGAAGGGGTCTTAATACTTTATGAATCCACTGTATATACACTGTATATCTACAGTTTTTTTACTTACTGATATCCTGTAGTTTTCCAAAAGAATAAATATGTTTAGCATGAATCTCAGTTTAGTTTAACTGTTTATGTAATAAACCTTGATGCTACAGATCAGTTACTCTGGGTGGTGCTAAGAATCATATACTAGGCCTAGCATCAGATGCAGTCACATTAAACGTGTCTACTGTATAATATTTGTTATTGCATTTTTTGTGAATATATATATATTGTGGAGCCAACCCGAACACAGACAGACGGACATGTTGTTCTTCACCACCACACGTTTATTATGTACAATATTTACAATTAAATGGTCACTCAGACCCAGTTCAAATAAGTGCACAAACCCCAAACACAGTCCTGGCCACACAAACGCCTTTCTTCGGGCCGCCTCCACACTCTCTTCTGCCTCGTCCTGCTTCCACCCGACTCCAGCACTGAATGAAGGGAGACGGCCCCTTTTATAGTCTCCCGGATGAGCTCCAGGTGATTCCTGGCATTCCCCTCTTGGCCACGCCCCAGCGTGGCGGAAGTGCCGGCTGTTCTCCTGGCAGCTCTCCGGGTGTCCTTATAAATCTTCCCCCCAGCACTTCCTGGTGTGGCGGAAGTGCTGAGGTCACAGGTCCCCAAGGCATCGGGGCGCCTCCTGGCGGTGACCACGGGCCCCTACAGGGTGGGGCTTCCATGCCCTCAACCCGTGGCCCCCAAAGCAACCAGGAAGGCGGCCCCCATGTGATCCTCATGGCGTCCCGGCCGGGTCGTTGCCCCTGGCATCCCTGACAATATATATATACTCTAAAAGCAAATTTTTCAGTACAACAAAAAAATCTAGCTTTTTGAGCTATGTCAACTTCTGTTAAAATTTATTAGACCCAACACACTTTAATGAGTAAGGTGAATTTGCTTTTCCTTTTTATTTAAAAGTATTTTTTAATTATGATGCCCTAAGAAACTTGGGTTTAAACTGCTAATTGGCTACACAAAAAATAAGTTGTTTCAAGTAACCTTTTTTTAAATGTGTAAAGATATTTTAAACATCATCCATTCATTGCAGTCTAAGCAGTGATTTCCAGACATCCATTTCCCCAGCCACCTCCTCCAACTCCACTGCGGGGAGCTACCAAAGTGTTCCCTGGCCAGCCGAGAGATATAATCTTCCCAGCGTGTCCTGGGTCTGCCCTGATGTCTCATGCCAGTTGGACATGCCAGAAACATCTTCCAAGGGAGGCATCCTAATCAGATGCCTGAAGCACCTTAACTAGCTTCTTTCGAAGTGGTGGAGCAGCGGTTCTGTTTTGAGCTCCTCCCCAATATCAGCACTTCTCACCCCATCTCTAAGGTGGAGCCCAGACATCCTACAAAGAAAATTTATTTCTTTCACTTGTATCTGTGTTCTACTTTTTTTGTTCACTACTCACAGCATGTGACCATAGTAAATATAGATGCTAATATAAATTTTTAAGTAGGCACACATTTAAATTATTCCAAATAGTTTATCTCATTATTTGTTAGCATTTTTGACTTAAAATTGTGAACATCAACATAAAAATAGTATCAGTTATATCATGACCGAAATGTACCTACATCTCTTTGACCATAAGAATGTGTTTGTCCATAAAGTAATCCTCACTGTAAGTGAGTTTGTGCAGACATGTTAAGTGAGAGGGAAATCATACATCCTGTTTCAAATCAAGGTGGAGAGAAATCACATTAGTTAACCGGCTTGATTAAGTTACCACAAAATATATATATTTTTTTTATCAGTAAATTAATGAAATTAAGTTCATATTACTTACAATACTAAGTTGAAACAATTACTATTATTACTTATTAAATTATGTTTGCAATTCAGAAAGTTTACAAAATCATTAAATCTGAATTTTTACCTTGCAACCTTTTATTTAAAGATTGGGTAAAAGTCCCCTGAATTTAGATTAGATTAACTTTATTAAACCCATGGGGAAATTCAGATGCATACAGCAGAAAAAGCAAAAAACAAGGATACAGACTCATAGGACAAATAATACAGCTGACCGATCAATAAATAAATAAATATATAAAAATAAACTTAACAAGTACATAGGGTAGAAGCATTGAATTGTCTGATAGCAGTAAGGAGAAAAGACCACCAAAAGCGATTCTTAGAACACCACGGTGGAATGAGCCTGATGCTAAAAGTGCTCCAAAAGAGCACTTCCTGGAGATGATGGAGGGGATTTTTTATGGTGGCATCCGATTTTGCCACCATCCTCTTTTCATTAACAGTTTCCAATGTATCCAGGGTATACCCTGTGATAGAACAGGCTTTCTAGTGTAGGATAGAAAGAAATGAATATGTTTAAGATTTATTTATGTTTATGGGTGAAACTTCAAGCAAGAAAATTCTATCTATATTGTGTGGCAAGTAAAGTTTTCATCCAATCTTTATTAAACTGAGGAAGACAGAGTTTTGAGATATTACTATTAATGTATTATTGCTGAAAATCTTATTCTTAAACATTTCATTCAGGGTACATGCCATTGTCTCTCAGATGTGGAAGGGTCATTGTGTGACAAGTGTAAGCCTCTCTACTGGAACCTGTCCCCAGAAAATCCAAATGGGTGCATTGGTAGGCACAATTACTTTCAAAGTACTGCTCTATAACTTAACAATTGACCATCTAACCATAATATTACCTAACAATGTACAATAAATTAACATCTATGAAGTATGAAATTACCCTTCTGTCTTAGCATCATAGAAATGAAAAACATTTCTGGTTTAGAGCACTCTCGGGAGAACTTCCCATAAATACAAACCAGAAAAACAGTAGAAAAATGGTGAATACTACATCAGAAACTGTTGGAAAGCATAGGACTTCCAGCCAACAACAGACCTTTATACACTTTTTGGGGTATGTAAGAGATGAAAACTTAATTAAGTTAGGACATACATTAAGATATTAATACTCACTCTATCCAATTATGCCAAAGAAAAGTTGGCTGTTCTATTTGCTCATGGAGGCTTAAAATTACATTAAAATTACATTAAAAGACAAATTACATAAGCACTTCCTTATTTTTCAATTATGTCTATGTATGTAATTCAAGAACTGAAAAAAGATTAAATTGAAAAAAATATTTGTAAATATTTATCTCATAGTATCACAAAACATATCATATAGCACATCAGTCATTTATTTTATACTTTATATACTGTATAAAATACAGTATTTTAAGTGTTGTACACTGTGCATCCATATTTGGGAGATTTGCTATATAACATTAGGATACCAAATACAAAATTACAATGGAACAATGGCAAACACTGTTTACATATTACATTTATTTTATTATTCTGTAACACTTATTTATGTGTATTTTCTAAGACTAGATCATTTAAAGTGCACACTGCTGCTGGAATTTGACAGCATGGACATTTATTACATTAAAAGACATTGATTTTAATGGGAATGAAAACAAAAGAGTTTAATGATATCATTATACAAATTGTTGATGGAATGAAGAGTTAAAAGTATTTTGTGAAGGTGGCAAAAAGAAGGCTGTAATAGGTAATCTGTATTTGTATAAAAAGGCTCTGTTTGCTGTACTTACAAATAATAAGCTACTTCTTTGTGCCAACTGAAAATTAAAAATGGTCTTTGTTTCCAACCTAATTTTTCTTCTTTATAGAATGTCATTGTGATGTGAAGGGAACAATCAGCGGAGTCGGGGAATGCCAACAGGTGAGACACGGATGTTTGGCAAATGAAGCTCAAACATTGTTTTCAGTCCAGGCACTGCCATCTGTCTATTTACCTGTCTTTTATTTTTATTTTTTATTTCACCTTAGTGAAACATGAAAGATATGGCTGGTAAATTTTGTTTGATGTTACTGTCTAAAATATATGATATTTCTCACATTTGTACTAAGCATAAAAACTTGTCATCTGCAAAACAAAGGTCGCATAAATGTATCAAAAAATCTTGACTTGAAATAACTGTGAGGCTACTTATACAACATTTTCAGGACACAATAAGTTTATATCTAAAGGCACTGTATTGCCAGTATCCTAGCTCAGAGCTGTATTTAAAATGTTTTGTGCTTCAGGTTGTATATAAATGGGTGGCATCTGACACAAGAGCAAGTTTCTCACATCTCATTGTTTGCAGTGTGATTGTCAATGTAGCTTTATACTTCCATTTTATAATACCACTACTTCTTAAAATGGGAAAAATAGAATTTGATGGTGAGTTAATTATGCAATATGATCTGATAAAGTAATGTGAACATTGGACCAGGTGAACGCCATTAATCTGTCTGACTGTACCTGGTCACTATTTAGGGTCACTTTTTCAAACATTTTCAGTTTCCCAATTTTATTCAATTGACTCATTAAATAATTACAAAGTTCAATATTCAGTGCCAAGTACAGTGACTAATAATTTGAGGCTTCACTTAGCTTTGCCTCTGTAGAATCTATTTCTAAAATGCGTCTGGTCTTCATGCACCCTAATGCCACTGTGTCAATGTATACTGAATAAGTACATATTAGCACATACACCTTGAGAACAATTAAATAAAAAGCTACAGTACTGTATATATAAAACTCAGACACAGCACTAGAAAGGTTTAAAAGATAGTTGAATGTTAATTCCACATTCACAGATAAACAGAAAGAAGCAAACAGTGTGTTAAGACAGTTGAGATGTGTGCATGAAATGGAGTAAGTAGAGAAGATGTGAAGGTGGAAAACAGGTAAAGATAAAAGCAGATGAAGGGAAAGGGGTGAAAAATGAGAAAGGGTCATAATCTGAGAAAATGGGATAGGTTATTCTGCTATTTGGGAACCAGAGTTTAGGAGTATGTTTATTTTTTTTCACCTTCAAAAGGTGTTTTTGAACCCTTCTGACATAACATAACATGACATAAACAAAGAGTTTAGTGAGGCTATGATCCTGAGCCATTAAGGGTGATATCAATTCTTACAAAGTTCCCAGATATTTGCTAACTATCTTCCTGTTTCACCAATTTAAATTTTAAGGCATTGACTTTTTATCTGCTTATTGACTATATTTTTAAGTGCACTTTTATTTTTTATAGTCTTCTCTAACTTCTTACCCCTACTTCCTTGAAGATTTTTTGAAGTTTTATTTGTCCCAAATCTGTGCATTACAGAAGAAGTCTTATAGTATGACAGTCCAACATATGTTTAACTATAGCAAAACTAAGGTTCTTTGAAGATGATGTTGAAGAATTTACTCTAAATGCCCATCCATCTATCTAGCCATAATCGAGGTACAAGCCAATTGCACAACCTACTTGTGCACACCCATAGTCAGTCAAGTCGGGGCAACTTCCCTAACACAGAGTGACATTTTTGGTATGAAAATTCTCATGGTGCCATAACATCTTTTTTTCTACTTGTGTGCAGATTTCTCTACTATTAATATTAACTTTTGTAACAAATAATATTTTTTCCTCTTTTATTAATAAGTCGTAAAACATACAAATCCATGCACCATTCATGTTTCAGAAAATCAATCAATCAATGGGATGATGGTGCCTGGTCTGCTTCAATTGGCATCAAATCCTAGCGATACCCTATGACATTATCATCATCTGATAATGCCTTATTGATTTAAATGCAAATGCCTGCAACCACTTGTTGCTCATGGAAATATACTGGTTGTGAAACGCTTACATTGAAATGGCAACACCTCCGTTCAGTTTAGAACTGAATGGCTTTGAACTGAAAAGGTATAATCCATTATACATTGCATGAATCAAATTGCACACTGCCCTTCTGGTAGAAATGCTAACTACCATGCAGCCAGATGTTTGATGGTCTGCACAAGTGCTCATACAATAAAGGAAGTGAAGGAGTGATTGACTTCAGAAATAACTACTCAAACTATATAAAATCACACAGGCCAGAATTGCATACAGAATTGTATTTCAATTTTTAATGCACAAATTTATCTTCATATTTTTGAATGCATACGGACTGTTTTTTTTATTAATCGGATATGCTTGATATGCTCAAATAGTTGTCTTATTCTTGTTTTTAGAAAAATGGGGAATGCTTTTGCAAGCCAAATATCTGCAGCCACACATGTAATGCCTGTAAAGATGGATATTTTCATTTGGAGAAAAGAAATTACTTTGGTTGTCAAGGTTTGTGTATTTCTTTTCTAATGGTTTAAAAACAAATGCTACTATGGCAATTTACTTTTTAAAATTTTAAAACTCTTATTAAACTTTATCTGCAGAATATTTTTTATTAAATAAGCTTCCAGTTTGCTGGAGTTTCAAGGTATTTCTCTTTAATCTGGAGTTAAAATCTTGAAGATATCATGAGCAGTATTTAGTTTTCACTCACAACATTTGCACATCAAACTGATGACAGATTTGCTTAGAATCAAAAGTCTGACCAAAACAGGCTAATCTTACTTGGGATTAATTTTACTGGAGTTTTTGACATAAAATTTCTATTTTGGGCCATACAGGCTGGACAGAGAGAGGGAGAAAGAGAGACAGAGATTGTGAGATTGGGATGGGTCTGGCTATCTTGAGAAGACATGGCAAGTGTGTGTTTGTGTGTAAGAGAGAGATGATCAATCACCTAAACCAACTGCTAACAACCAAGAGTGTGAAGTGGCAGTGGCAGTAAAAACATGTAGGCGCCAAACCTGGTAGAAACAAAGTTCATTGGACCCACAAGGAAAGACGTTTGGAAGATTGGAGTGGTGACAATGCCATTGGGCAAAGTACTATCATATTGTACATAAATAATCAACATGATTCATGATATTAATGATGGCTACTCCAAAATAATGAGGTGCATGCTTTAAAACTGTAACATTGGGTTGCATAAACAGGCCCCTAGCTTTCAAGTCCCAAGGTGGAACTGAAATTTTGAGGCTGCAAATGCTCACACCTGAGCAAATATATACCTGAAAAGTGCAGCGTCCAAGGTCCTGCCCATGCAACAGCGCCTTGTAGTCTGAAATTAAATACTTTTCTAGATAAGAAATTGCATCAAGCATTTTGTGAAAAATTAGAAAAAAATTGATCGTGGTAACTGTGTTGTGTTTGCTATAAACATTTTAACAATACTTTAAACTAGTGAGATGAGTTTATTACTTATTAAATGTTTCCACAATAGTGCCTTCCACTTGCCTTGAATGCAGTGGCACCTTGATTAATTTATGTGCAGAAAATATACTTAGTGCTGCAAGCCAGTGTCCCATTTCTTCAATTGACAGAGCTTTGTAGTCGCAGAGTCTCCAAGACTTTACAAGAAAATAATTTATTTCTAGCTTTTTCATTTGTTAATGTATTTCCTTTCTTCATCATCTGTCTCTCTATTTGTTTGTAACAGTCTTACATTTATAACAGAAGCCACTATATAAACATATTCAGAAAAGCTTCTTTGATTCATTAGCAACAAACCAATAGCCTGTATATTCCAGGACCAGAAAATATGAGCAATGGTGAGAACATTGAAAAGCACAGATAATTCTCTCCAAGTTGCCTTTCTGGTTTATACTGTAACTAATAATGTCAATAAAGGTCACTTATATCAGTCACTTTTCATTCACCACAAATCTCTAGTTTTTAAAATTAGGTAAGACAAAAACAAATTACAAGATTAGGAATTTATATGAAGACATAATTTTTATATAATATTAATAACAAAATCACAATATTTACTTTAAGTATTAATATGTGATCTTCAAAGCTTTACAATCAGTGACTTTGTTTCAGCTGCATTTCATGGAGAGTGGATGGTTTGAACTTTGCTTGCCTCCGGGAGAGAGTTACAGTTCCATTATGCAACAGTAATGGGCACAGAAATATTATAAAACCACATAACACTAAACTTGATCACAAAATAATTCATTTTTTTTTATAATTTTCTAAGCTTTATCTTAAAAAAAAGCATTCAGTGTTTAAAGTGATGTTACACTTTAAAATGGTTTCCATCTTTTATCACTCTTTATATTTGAATATCCTGTTTGATGCTATTCTGCATTAGGTGTTAGGAAGACTTAGTGGGAGACACCTCTAGGGTTTTATTTTTTATGTATGTATGCTGGCTTTACCATTAGCTTTGCTGATTTTGTGCAATACAGTTTTCATGAGAAATTTACTGAAAATAAATAAACCTTCAGACTTTTGTCCCCGCTGATTGAACAAGTCTTATTATAGTATTACTAGCAGAATACCCGCGCTTCGCAGCGGAGAAGTAATGTGTTAAAGAAGCAATGAAAAAGAAAAGGAAACATTTTGAAAATAACGTAACATGATTGTCAATGTAATTGTTTTGTCACTGTTGTGAGTGATGAGTGTTGCTGTCATATATATATATATATATATATATTTACACACACACACACAAACATATATATATACATATCTATACATATACACATATATATACACACACACATATATACATACATATATATATCTACATATATACACATACATATACATACACACATACATACATACATACACACACATATATATACACAAATACATATATATATACACATACACACACACATATATAAACATATATATACATATACATACATATCTACATATATACACACAAAGCTATTTCCTATCAGTGCAATACGCTGCTTGTTAAAACGGATAACTCCCGCTCTTACGTGTAAGTCTGCGTGGATATTATGAACTATCATATTTGTTCAAGTTCTATTTAAATTTTAAATAGAAGGAATTTTTATTTAGTCGACAGAAATATCTTTGGTAGGAATGGTAAAAACAGACAGGAATATTATTCCTGAATAAATCAACTCAAACCTTAAACAACTTATAATATTTTGCTCTCCATAAAAATATATCCTGTCTAAATTATACAAGTTAGAAATAAAGTAAACGTTAAAAGAACAAACATTCAAATTTCTTTACTCTTATGTAATTTTATATAAAAAATAAACTTAGATTTTAAATATCCCAAAAGATTTTGCTCTCCATAAAAATATATCCTGTCAAAATTATACAAATTCAAATATGAACATGCTGCATAACAAAACCTGGAAATATAAATAAAATGTGTTCCTTTCAGCAATAACAAATCAAATCATTCAGTTGTCTTTGCTCATATGTCATTTTAGAGCTGGACGCCTGGCATCTTTTTTTGGCAACAAGTTCGTTTATGTTTGGTGTGAGGTTCTGTGTTGTGGAGATTCTCAGGATGGACTGCTGGTGCTCATCAGTGAGGCGACTCCTGTGTGCTGTTTTGTTAGTCTTTATCACTGAGAAGAGCTTCTCACACAGATATGTGCTACCAAACATGCACAAGGTTCGAGCCGCATGTAGACGGACTTTTTTTGTTCTTCAAAGTCACCAAAGCGCCGTGCAAACTCAGTGCGCTCAGTTTATCAGCAAAGTGCGTATTTGGGAACACCGTAGTGACGACTTGGTTCAACATTACTTGGCAGCAGGGAAAGTGGGGCAAGTTGCACTGGTTTATTTGTGTCTCCCATAAAAGCAGCTTCACTTGAAATCACTTTGTGATTGTGCACGGGTAAAAACGTCCGCTTAAGTGTCAGATTCTTATTTAATTCTTCTGCTTTCTGTATCTTCTGCATTACATTCAGGTCTTTCAGGTTACCGTGATGTTTTGTCTCATAGTGCCGTCTTAGATTAAATTCTGTAATTACAGCCACATTAGCTCCACAAATGAGACACACGGGTTTACCGGCAATGTCAGTAAACATATACTCAGCCTCCCACCGGTTTTTAAAGGCTCTATTTTCAGAATCAACTTTTCTCTTCGGCATTGTGTGGGCTAGCTTCGCAATAATTTACAGTATCATAAGCTAGACTTGATTAACATGTTAAGTGTTCGGCAAGGCAGGTGAAGCGCTGCATTATGGGATCTGTAGTTTATTGTGTTACCAGCGCTTCATATACCCGGGCCATTAATAAATACAGTATATAAAATGATCTCGCGGGCCGGATATAATTACACGCCGGGCCGGATGTGTTGAGTTTGACTCATATGTACTAAATAGAATTTGAAAAGAAATATTTTTGGAATGTGATCGCGCAAGTCAGTACATCGAGCCCGCGTGCTATTGTGGTTTTGCTTGTGTGCTTCAGTAAGTTACCGTCCTCTCGCTCTTACTTTTTTACCGTTCATCTAATGAATACACTGAGTATGGCTTTACCAAAACAATCATTGATCGCGAATAAAGTATCCATTATTCATGAAGCTTCAATAGGTGAATAGGTGATCTGTCTTTCTGCGTTAACCGCATGCGTTTTCATACGTCTCAAACTAAGGGGATGCGAGGTTAAAATAAATCGAGAAGCGCGCGTACATACTTAGTGCATCCCCTCTCGGGAGTCGAACCTCGGACGTGGGCGCTACAGTCTAATGCTTTAGTATCGCGCCACGGAGTGTGGTTTATCTATTTGAGCGTAGCAGTGTAATTCAGTTTTTGTTCAGCACTCTTTGCAACTGTTACTTTTTGTCTGCGCACTGCGTCAGTTCACGTGAGCCGCTGAATATGGTTTTATATATATGTCACTCGCTCGCTTCTAATTGTTTCGCTGCCTTCTTAATTATATAATGCATGTTTTCTAAAGCGCGTTTTGTAGCTCTTCCTGGCTTTCTACGTAATGCGTGATTACGTGAGAGGCGTGATGATGTCATACGAACTCCGCCCCTCCAGCTGAACTCCATTACAGTAAATGGGAGAAAAACAGCTTCCAGTTATGACCATTACGCGTAGAATTTCGAAATGAAACCTGCCCAACTTTTGTAAGGAAGCTGTAAGGAATAAGCCTGCCAAATTTCAGCCTTCTACCTACACGGGAAGTTGGAGAATTAGTGATGAGTGAGTGAGTGAGTGAATGAGTGAGTGAGGGCTTTGCTGTTTATTAGTATAGATTATTAATTGTGAAACAGTAGCATGCTCTCTGTCAGAGGACATAGTCGTGACTGGAACTGCACATTGCTGGGCATAGTACAGAACAGGAGTGAGGCCATAAAATGCCCTGGTAGAGTGTTCCCTGATATTAATAATGTAATTACCTGTGGCAGGAGTATTGTGTGATCTTCAACAGGTGGTAATATGCCTCATTATTACATAGGGTGCCTCAAAATGAACATTCCTACCGTAAGTGTGCCTTTAAGGATAAGGAACAAATGCATCCTTGTGGGATTATTAAGACCCTGACGGGGGGGAGGGGGTCTTAATAATATTAATATAATAATATTAATATTAAAATAATATTGAAAGACAAAAGTTGACCCAAAATTTGACCCAATTGGCTGACCCTCTGTCAAACATAGCGCTGCCACAATGTAGCAATTCTTGGAAACATGAAAAGTGAAAGAGGGTCCTTGGCACCTGAAAGATTATAGTCAGAGGTCCCTCAGTCCAAAGAGTGGTGGAGGAAGAGCTCATTATGTTTACAGGTGTATGCATTTTTAGGGTCACTAGCTGAAACCTCATTAATCAAAGTAGAATTCATATTAACGTTTGCAGTGCACCATGCAATGCATATATTTCTATTATGTGCAGGACTAATATTAAAAGTTGTTAAAAGATGTTGGCGGTTAGAATTTATTCATGTGTTTGGATGTGGATGGTTACAGCATCGATGAACATCTGAGAAAATTACTACTTGAAGAGTAAATAAATTAACTGTCAGAGTTTTCAATTGAATTATTACAGGCATTGTGGTACTAATGCACGGCAGCTCATAAAGGCAGATGCATGATACTGATAACTTGTTGGAGAACTGCTGTTTTAAGAATCCACCTAGGTTATGTGCCCAATTCATGTGCCTTTTAGAGGAGAAAACAGGAATGCAGTATGGAGTGGGATGGAACTTGACTGCAAGTGGAAGAAGATGGGATGGAACTTTGTTGGGAGCAGGATGAAAAAATCAATACTTGGAAGACCTCTGCTTTTGAATGACCAATGCAGATTTGTTTTTTAATAAACATCTCTAGCTGGGTCTTATTTCATTGTATGCTTAAATTAGTGTTTGTTCTGATCCTGTTGTCCATTACAGCATATGACACAATTCAAATGACTTGTTTACACACATTTATGACAGAATTAAATTAAACATGCTGCATAAATTTGCTCCCATTAGAGTACAGCAAAGTTATTTCTACATAGTTTATATTGTTTTACATAATTAAATACACAATGTTGTTGATCTTATTCAAACTGGCACAATATCATCATCATACTGTAAAAATGTTCTGAGTGTCTCTTTTTAGCACAGCTTAAGTAAATAGCAAAGTCTAGAAAAATGCTGCATATGGCATGTGCTTCTGCACGTTTTAAGCCTTAATACTTGACAGTAAAATGCCACACTCTGGAGTAGAACAGTAAAGCCCAACTGGAATATGAAACCAAACATATTCTCTCTTTATACAAAAGAAGACTTATCCAAGTAAAACTCGTTTGTGTTTGTTTAGTTATGGTTCACTGCATTTTGATGCTTCTACTCTCATTGCAAGGCTTATTTATACATTGAGAAAACTACGTTAGTACAATAAGTATTTTCATTTGTCAAAGGCAACAAAGAAATGGGAATCTTTTGCTCTCCAATTAATTGCAGTAAAGAGCTAATAATTATGTTACCTGATGAACAAATATTCTTTTTCTCTCATTTTCTCACTATCATAATCTATCAAATTACTGCCCCCATTTGCCTTTCTTGCAGTCTACAAAATCAGTACAATTTTTGGAGCCTGTTGCTTTCTAAGTGTCTGTTTAACTGCCTTGCAAAAATAATCATGCATATTCTGTACACATCTTTTGATAGTGTATTACCGTGTTCTTGCCTCCTACAATTTTTCCTGTATTTCTTCTGTTATAGCAAATTGTCTTCCCTTCGGCCTCAGTTTTAATTTCAGGATCAAAAAAAAGTTACGGGGAGGGAGATATGGTAAATTTGGGTGTTGCAAAGGAACACATTGTTTTTGGTCAAAAACTCTTTGATAGACAAAGCAATGTGGAATACTTTTTTCTGATGCTTTCCTGTGTAATCTAACTAATTAACAGTCTGTTCATAGAGAAACTCTTTATTAACAAGTCTGTTAGCATCTAAAAATGTTCTCATCATTCTGTTGATGTTCTATATGACTTGAAATGCTTTTTTCAGCTTGTTGAAAAAAAATCGCTGAAGTCACATGCACAATTGTAAAATAAATGTCAAAAATATGGATACCGATCAACTCAGCACAATTTCCCTTGGCAGACTGATTAACAAGACCTATAGGCATGCAATAACTAGTGGCATAGTTGATAACTTCACCCTACTCCCTACCATTCATTTGATTAACAGAACAATAACTGAGGCCCATTGTTGTAGGAAGATCTGGGCAAAGCCAGGTAACATGTTATTAAATTGTTTAAAATACTGTAAATCAAAGGATGTTATGCTTAGACTCAAATGTGCTAGTGCGACTGCATTTTAAGCATTGTGTGCAGTTCTAGTCACCATGTTACCAAAATGGCACAGCAACTGTAAAGATTTCAAGAGAAGAGAAACTATGTGCATCTTTATACAATACAATACAGTTTATTTTTGTATAACCCAAAATCACACAGGAAGTGCCGCAATGGGCTTTAACAGGCCCTGCCTCTTGACAGCCCCCCAGCCTTGACTCTCTGAGAAGACAAGGAAAAATTCCCAAAAAAACCTTGTAGGGAAAAATGGAAGAAACCTCGGGAAAGGCAGTTCAAAGAGAGACCCCATTCCAGGTACGTTGGGCGTGCAGTGGGTGTCAAAAGAAGGGGGTCAATACAATACAATACACAGAACAGAAGAAATCCTCAATACAACATAAAAATAAAAATTTTAGAAGTATGGAGCAGAATTTAACAGTAGATGGTATCACATAATAAGATTTGGATATTTTTAGAGTCCTGGAGACCTCATCCATCAAGCATCAAGCTGCCTCCCCCATTTGGCCATTCCACAGCTGAAACAGTGCTGGGCCAGCCAATCTGATGAAAGGACCCCTCTTTCCCATGATTCCTGTGATCCTCCATCAGGGATGACTTTACCATAGGCAGGCAAACAACTTGGTAGGTGGGCAGTGGCACCAATTGCCACATTTGAGTACCGAGAACAGAAACAGAATAGATGAAGGTTAGTATTCAATTATAACTGTCATGTTACTTATGTTTTAGTGCTAATGACTGACAACAGAGATGCAGTATGTACAGTTAATCAGCAGCTCTAGTCAGGATATGCTAAACTGAAGTAGTGAGTCTTCAGCCGGGATTTAAAGGCTGAGACCGAAGGGGCATCTCTTATAGAAGCAGGCAGACTATTCCACAGTTTAGGGGCCCTGTAACTAAAAGCTCGACCTCCCACTGTTATTTTATTAATCCTTGGAATCATAAGCAGACCGGCATCTTGAGATCTTAATGTACGCTCAGGTTTTTAAGTCATGATAAGTTCAGACAAGTAAGCCGGACCTTGGCCATTTAATGCTTTATATGTTAAAAGGAGGATTTTGAAATCTGCCCTAAACTTAACCGGGAGCCAGTGTAAGGATTTAAGAACTGAAGTTATGTGTTCATATTTTCTTGTTCTTGTAATAATTCTTGCAGCAACATTTTGGATTAACTGGAGGCTGTATAAAGAACAGTTTGAACATCCAGTGAACACCGCATTGCAGTAGTCAATCCTACTAGAGATAAATGCATGAATTAATTTCTCAGAATCCTGTTTATGTAGAAAGTGCCTTAATTTCCTGACATTTATAAGATGGAAGAAACATATTTTGGACAACTTTGTAATATGGGCTTTAAATGACATGCTAGAATCAAAGATAACTCCTAGATTGCGGGCTGATTCAATAAAATTAATTGGGATTCCAACTGAGTTAAATGATGACAAAATATTGTTCTGATCAGCATCATTCCCTCCAACAATTAACATCTTTGTTTTATCGGTATTTAAAGACAAGTAGTTCTCATTCATCTACTCCTTTAATTCACTAACACAACTAATTAAATACAACATCTGAGAAACTTCATTTGATTTAAATGAAAGGTATAACTGGGTGTCATCTGCATACGAGTGAAAATTAACATTATGTTTCCTAATGAGAGATCCCAGTGGAAGCATGTAAAGTGAAAACAATAAAGGTCCCAATACTGAGCCCTGCAGGACACCATAATGAACTTCTGTGTATGTCTTTATCCCTAGACCAAACAGCATGGCAAGCTGTAGCTGGCTCTGTGTTTTAAACCTCTACAGTTTTAAAGAGATTAGTGTGTATAGGTAACATAAGTAAGAACAATCTTCAAAGTTGATACCAATGGTTTTCTGTGAGCAGTATGATGCCAGTAACTCAGCACTTGAGTCCTAACCTTCAAAGAAAAAATTGTAGGCCAGGGTGAGTTGGCAGAAGACTAGTGAACCCCTCTAGACTGGCAGGTGGCATCAGATAGGTCCCAGCTGGGATAGATAAGACCCTGCTGCTCACAAATGAACATTCACAACATGTAAATTTCCTTGGTAGGGATTTGTTTTCTCTTTCTGTAAACCTACACTTACTATGTTCTTAATAAAAGCTCCTAAATGTGTATGTTTTGATTTCCTGCCTTTGTTCTGTTATTGTGTCCAATACTGCAGGAATTACTTTTATCACTGTTGGTTAAGAATAAAGAAAAAAATGAAAGGATAGAACACAACTATTAACATTTATTTTTTATTGGTTGTCTTGAAGTGCCACCTTTGGCATTTTTTAGAAACACTACAATTTTTCATACTACACAAAATGGAGAGTTTCACAAATATTCAGTATAAGCACATATATGTTATGCTACAGTAAAACTAATTATAAAAACCTCTATACAGTGGCATATTTTATTAAATTTTAGGTAAATGGCAATATAACAAAGGATGGCATACTTCTATAGTGTAATTTAATATTACAGTATTAAGTAAATGCTATTATAATACAGGGTAGCATAATCACACAGTAGTTAGCACCTCTGCCTAGGGAGACAATGTTAGGAGTAGCTATGTGGGGTTGTACATTTTGTTTGTGTTTGTTAGGGATATCCTTCAGGTACTCAAGTTTTCTCCTACATCTCAAACAAAGACATATAAGGCTTATTTGTAATCCTAAATTGAGGTCTGTGTGCATAACTGTGTCCTGCAATCATGGTCAGTTCCAGTCATGTGCTTAATATTAAATAAACAGGTTCAGAAAATGGATGTTTACTGTTTTATAATGTATTATTCAAGCAAAAAGATCAAATATATGTAAAGATCTTTGGCAGTCATGCATTCCTCTTTTCATCCTGACTTGGCATAGAGAACTGCATTTACTATTAGGAAGTTGTGTATAATGATATCTCTGAACTGAAAATACCTCTTCTGTTTTCGTTAACAGGATGTGAATGTGATATCGGAGGCTCTGCCAGCCTTGCATGTGACGAGAGGTCAGGAGTTTGCCAGTGCAGAAAACACATTGTGCGACGCACTTGTAACCAGTAAGGATTAATTAACAAAAATGCGTATGGGCCTCACCACATGTGGAATGTGCTTTGGAATTACATTTGATGATTTGCAATTTATTTAATATGCTTAGCCACAATCATATATAATCTGTCTGCATTTGTGGTTTAGAGCACATTGCAGACATTTTGAAATAATTTATGATCATAGTGAACAGGTCTTGTCTTGATAAAATTGGCTATAAAAAAAGTAACCAGGCTACAATTTAAAACAGTCAACACAGTGTATACTCGCACCCAAACCAACACCTGGCCTTTATATTGGAGTTTCTATTACCTGCAGGAAACATCAGTTTAGTGAAAAAGCAACATTCAGAGATACCAATGAAGACAAGGCTAACAGAAAAAAGATGCCATAATAGTATTGTAGTATATTTGGTTATATTCAGTGAGCATACATTATATTCACAGAATGCTGTCCTTTATATCATATCTAGCATAGCACTGTGTGTAATGACCTGGGCAAACTTAAATTAGACCAACATAACAGCCATCAGAATGAACCTAAGGCCTTTTGTCTTACCAGAGAAACCACTACATCACCATAAAGACATCCAAATAGTCCTGCACATTGAAACACATAGATACATTTATTTGCCCAAATAAAATTACATTTTATATGAGTATTATAAATACATCATGTAAGAAACATTACATTCCTATATATGTTTGCATTCTAGTCCTTAATTCCAGCTCCTTATCTCAAGAGACATACTCTGTATACAAGAAATAATTATTAAAGGTCCTAGCTCTCTTCTGCAAAACACAAACTGTTACTTTGATTAGTAATTTATAAATTATGTGATACCTGTCCTTACTGATATTATTACATATCCAGTTATGCCTATTAATAAAGAGAGACCTCCACAAGTGCATTGCAGTTATGAAATGCATGGCAAGACATTCATACTCACATCTCCAACACCAGCTTTACACACATGTTTGAGTTTTGCCTAAGCCAAAATATGGAACAGGACACATAAATGCGCATAGTAGACAGAAGTGAAAATATCTGAAGTTAAGGAGTAGGGTAGTGGTGCTAGTCACTGGATTCCAGACATAGGACCAATCTATCTTAGGGTTCAACATCAGAAATAGAAAAGTCTTCCATCTCTAAACTATACCACAAACATAATTTTAGATCAAGATTCATTATCAGAACCTAGGAAATCTGGAGAATTTTGAAGGTCAAAATAAATCAGGAAATTGACCTATAGCTTTTGGTTGCCTTATATGGAGGGCGTTTTTCATAATTTTGATATCAGGAATAAAAATCGAAGTCAAAGTTAATGGAATATTTAAGTACCAAATGAATCCCATCTGTAAAGGAGCACAGGTGAGCATTCGACAATTTTTTTTTTTTAAATTGGCCTTCAGAAACATCACACAGATGGTCCATGCCTTGTCAAATTATAACTGCACAAGTTAAAGCTCAATCGGCTAAAAGAGAAATAATACATGCAACTTTTACCTGGTTGTTAAAAAGATTTTTATCTCTGTCAGTCTTCTTGCTGAATGTGTGGCAGCATCAAGTGTGTTTTTATAAGGAATTGGATCCTATGTAACTTGTTTGGATAAAGCAACTCTGATTTCTTGGTCAACTAAAACATTCTTTGCATGCCCTCAGCTGATTATTATAATAATATTGGAAAACAAAAATACTAATGTAGCATGCTTGATTTAAGAACAAAATTGAATATACAATTCCAGTACATAGTAAAATTTACTGTTGTTATAGAATTTTCAAATTACCCTTCCATGAATTCTCATTCCTGTTTTCACTTTTTTCACTCTAATATAATGTCTAAAAAAAACAAATGTTGAATAGACTAAGCCTGTGTTTATGTTTAAAATAATAACTACCTGCATGCTATTAATTGTGAACAATTTACTGTACAGACCAGAGAGAGACCACTATTTTCCTGATCTCCATCATCTAAGATATGAAATAGAGGACGGCACCACACCCAATGGCAGGATGGTTCGCTTAGGTTATGACATACGACAATTTCCAGGTTTCAGCTGGAGAGGCTATGCAGTGATGTCCTCTGTTCAAGTAAGTCTTGATGACGAGTTTCTGTGAAATTGCCGTAATTAATTGCTAAGCTGAAATTATAATTTTTGAAACATTAATAATATCTTACATTGTGGTTTATTAATATGTGATTAGCCCAGCAAAGGAAGAAAAGATGAAAGCAGACCACCTGCTAGTTAGCATTTAAAAGAAAAAAAGAAATGAAAGCCCAAACACACTATTGCATTCTCAGAGCATAGGAATTCTTACTGAATTTTGCACTTTCTGTAGGTGACCTTGATTTGCCCTGTTCTCTTCTAATGAGAGGCATCAAATAAAATTTAATAGCATACTGTATATCATTACCTCTAAAAATATCACTTTTAAAATATATTAAGGCACTGAAAAGATTTTTTTTTTTGCCCGGCTAGAAAACTTACTCATAAATTAAAGATATAGTGATAATTTTATGTTTCTTGGAAATTGGTGGCATATGGTTGGGTTTTATCCTACGTATACTTAAAGCAGTTATGTAAGGGGAGAGAAGTTAAATTCAACTACAAAACAAATTTAAGACTGCCATTAATATACAAAGTAGCCATGCTGTCTATTCCTACACTGTTTTTCATATGCAAGTGTCCAAATGCATTGAACTAAATGCCATCCAATTGTCCTAATATTTAGGAGTCAAATATTTAGCCACATGCTTATTAATATGGTCTTACCATATAGAAACAGTAAATATCGTTCCACTCTGACGATGTGCAATAATTATTAAAATCTTTGTTGGCTGGCTGTTGCATCAAATGGCTAACTTTCTGTCTCTACCAAAAAGTGCAAATGATTGATCTTTCAGTGCATAGGATTCTACTGTGCCATCACTGGTTTTGAAATAGAAGTGGCCTGAAGAGTTGGAGCAGTGAAATAAAGTTAAAAAATATGTAGGAAAAACCCTGGAAGCTGAGTGTCTAATCTACTGCCTTCTCATATTGCAATGCAATCCAATAAGCTGAGCATTTAATATATTATTATTACCCATAGAGTGCAGTTCATTATTTACATTTACTCTGGTCACCTCTGTCCTTTGTTTGACAATGACAAATCAAATTAGGTTAGCCAGTTTTTTGTTTACTCAGAATATTCTAACAACGTGTCACAATATTAACTTATAAACTGAAATAAATGTCAGGTCCTCTGTTATCTCTTTTAATAACACTTCAAAATCAATATAGCACATTTATTAACTATATTTAAAATTAAAACTTTCTATTCCATTATCTACTCATTACACCAAACTCTGATGCTCAAGCCTGTTACAATGCATTGCTAAACACACTCCTGCAGATTAAAATGAAGGTTTTACTTTCATTGATTAGGTCACTTGTGTGTCTGGTCTGTTAAAACTGCAACAACAAGGGTCGAGGTTTCATCCCAGGAGGGGGTTTAGCTACAGATTGTGTTGGTGATCCTAATCTCAGTAATAGTGGAATTCAAAAGGGGTCAAATGGCATGGAAATGAAGCAATATATTTTAATGTTGTTCAATGGATTAGCATGTTTTATTGTTACAAAAACAAATGGTGCAAGCCACCCAAGGAACAGAAGACCTTCTTCAGCACAGCTGTTTAAGTTGTTTGTTTTTCCAAGGATGAAATACTTCAGGTTTTCCAAGAAAATTATCTTATTTTTCAAATTTATCTATGTACATGCATAGCATAACAGAAGACAAAATTTAAGACATCTCACTACAGCCAGAATATTTGTGAGGAGAGAAAAGTGTTAAAATGGAATAAAAAAGATGCCGTATTAAAAAAAATACTAAGAGAGAAATAAGAACAGAACACTACATGAACCTATACATCTGACGACAGAACAAATTATTTTTCCCCATATGCAAATCTTGACTCTTCGGCTACCAGATTGGGTGGACTGATCACCTACCCACCTCTCCAGGGACAACCACAGCCCTCCCACAATAAATTTTTCAAGAGTCTCTCGTTTTGTCTCTCTCAGTGTCACCCACCTTTATGCCAAATTCTCCTGCCAACTGCTGGCTCTGCCCTTATGTGGCTTTAAACCTGTGCAGTGGTTGATTCCATGTAAAGTCCAGAATCACATCAAATGTCGGGTTAGACTTTGTTGAGGAAAAGTGACAGTGGTGTAGAATTCAGCCTAGAAGATTGAGGATCATATCTCCAAGGCTGTTATCTGTCCTCTTATAGGGTCATACGCTACCTCCTGTGACTGAGAAGGTTTTCAATCATACTTTAAAATCTGCACAATCTCATGCAACCTCTATTACTGGTACCTTTCATTCTGCACTGTCATTTCAACTGCCAGTGCAACTGCTCATGTGGATTTTCAGGGCTTTCTTAGGGCTTTGTGTCTGTGCAGGTCAGCTACATGATACCAGGTGTCACCGGGAGCCTCTTGAACCAACCACCACCGATAACATTTCAAAGGGATAAGCTTAGCAAATGAGGGCAACATACGAAGCAAGGGGAAGTTTAAAAGTGCTCAGTGCTTCAATTTAAAAAATAAAAAAAAAAGGCTAAACAAATATCCAAAAAGTGCAGTGCTTCAAGAAAGTTCAGTAAATAAATACTCCAATTAAAAAAAAGGTGAGGTGAAGGTTAAAATCAGAATAAATCCATTACAATTAGGTTAAAACCAACTGTCAGAAAAGTGTCCTTTCTAAAAGCCCGGTACATTCATCTTTTAATTGGTGGCTCCTCTGCTTATTCCATATGGGCCTTGCAGCAGAGGTGTCATCCTAACAACAAGTGCAGCTGACCCCCCCCCCCAGGCCCGGTCCCTGCCGTCCCATGGTTATGGAAAGGCTCCCTCTCTGGACCTAGGCTTGGGTCCCCAATGGCCATGGCGCTCACATTGGGGCTTTCCTCACACGCCTCCTCGACCCCCAGCTGCCTTGTGGCTTCACTAAAACACATGTGGCACATCTAAAAATGTATAAAAAAAATAATGAATTACATTTATATAGCGCTTTTCTCGCTACTTGAAGCACTGTACATAGATAGAGGGAATCCACTCAAACCACCAATAATGTCTAGCTTCCACCTGGATGATACAAAGGCAGCCATTATTTCAGGAAAGGAACTTCTCTCCCTTGTACAGTTTACATATCTTTAAAAAATGTATTTATTTGGGCTTACCTTGATTAATCCCAAATTTTTTCCATTCAGCTTTATTTTAACTTAATGATGTGGGGAATGTATTCTTGGCACACATTATTCCTCTAAATAACATGAGCATCACTGACTCTTTTTTTTAATTATTATTATATTTTATTAATCCCGAAGGAAATTACTTGGTTTTTTGCATACCCCTTGAGGTCAGAGTGCAGGGTCAGCCATTGTACAGCGCCCCTGGAGCAATTGAAGGTTAAGGGCCTTGCTCAAGGGCCCAGCAGAGTAGCATCTCTTTTGGCAGTGACGGGGATTCTAATCGGCAACCTTCAGGGTACCAGCGCAGATTCTTAGCCTCACAGCCACCATTCCGCCCATCCCCTTTTACATTTTTTCATATGGATAAGTCCAACACTTTAGCTCACCATGCAAAAAAGCATTTCTCACAGCTAGTTGTGTGAAGTAACTTAAGTTTACTGCAATGGTCCTTGTCATCACCATTCCAACTGAGCATGTTTGGGATGGGACTGAATGTGAGGTTCCCCGCAAGAATATGAGTAGGACCTATGTTATTGTATCAAGAAGGCCTAGGCCAAAATCCCTAAAGAATGTAAACCCATCCCTCAAATAATTCTGTCTCCTGAAAGGCAAAAGGGAGTCCTACTTGATACTAAATGGGTCTGCATAATACATTCACCATGGAGAGCATATTATGGAGAATCATATAGGGTGGTCCAGATCTAATTATGCAATTTCCATTATGCTATAACTTATTAAGTTTATTACATAGAGAATTCATAAAAAATTATTTTTGTTGCCAATAGATGGCAGCAGCTGCCCTGCATTCCAAAATGGCGGGGAGACGGTTGTCAGTCGAACAGCGGGTGCGATATGTTCGCCTTTTCTCGATAATGGGCAATGTTTCCGAGGTGCATTGCATTAAAAGTTGCATAATTAGATCTGGGCCACCCTGCAGAGAGAAATGTACTATAATAATGGCCACCACTGCACCAGAATTGGACTGTATAATCACAACAGGCACTACTAAACCACAACAGAAAAATCTAAATGCAGAACTTAATTTATTCTTGAGACCGTTGAATGCCAGTGACAATGAGAAATTTATATACGCATTCACAGATGCAGAGATAAAAACTGTAAATAGCCTATTAAACACCCTTAATGCTGCAGTATGGAGATTGTTTTTCCACCCATGAGAACATTTCTGACCTGATACTTAGCAGAATTATCTTCAGAGTTTAAATAGAGCTTTTATTTCTTCCACCTCAAAACTAAACTACTGCACACTGAATGATATAATGTTTAAGGCTTTATTGTGTGATAATTATTTCCTATTTTTTGATTATTATTTAAAACACTTCTTTAAATAACAGATCTTGCGGCTGCTGTTTACAAACAGTAGTAAGGAAATGTGATTTCTCCTCAAAGCATATCAAATAACTTTAGCTAGTTCTCTAATCTTGTCTTTAATTGATTATGCAATATTAATAACGAAAAACAGAAACTCATATTTTTGTGTGACAGCTCTTTCATCACAAGTGTTCTTCACATTTTGGCTTTACCAGTTTTATTGATTTGTTTCCTATAAGCTTGGTGCAAGTTTTCATCTGTGTGCTTGTAATAAATGGTGTCCTTTCTGTTCCTTTCTTCTGCCTAATACAATTTCTTCCCAGCCAGAGGTGGTTCTTCCAGTTTCTATGACTTCCCCTAGTCTCTTCCTTATTATAATCCGTTATGCTACCCCATCTGCCAAAAAGGGTGCTACTGGGAGGATCTCAGTTGCGGAAGGAGTACAGTCTCCCTCTTGCTGTAACTGTAAGTCAGTCCCAAACTCTTGGTGCCAACTCTTTCCTCTTGGCTTTGTTGTTTGGCAGTGTTTTTGCATGGCATCTTCAAGCTGCTCTTTCCTGAAGCAAACTGCAAGAGTATGTTCTCTGCTGACAACCTTATACCACCTTCACCTTTTCAGAATGAAGTGAGAATAACACTGCATGTGGATGAAACAAATCTCAATTTGTTCCGCCTCATCCTGAGATTTGTTAACCCCAAAGACGAAACTGTGCATGGTCATATACAGGCTTCAGTTATCCGGTTCCACAAAGGTAAGCTTGGTCCTCTGCATACACATACTAATAACTGGAGCATCAGTAAACACAGATAAGAACAGTGAGTATTGTCTACTTGCAGCTTTGCCATGCCTTTCTATAGGCAATGTTCCATAAGAAATTACTTCCAGTTTAGCATTTTATCATTTGTATTTTGCTGTGCATGTTGTTATGTAATTGTTTGTGTTGGCATGAATGTTGCACTGATTTTCACAACATTATATTTTCCATTTTTATTTATTACGGAGAATTTTGTTTCCAAAATGTAAGCTAACAAAAATAACATCTTCATAAAAAAATGAGAAACTACTTTTATTCATAATAACCTGTCTTTTCCTATTAAAACTGACTGCATTAATGTTTTATGGAATAATTGCGAGTTTTCTTGTCTCATAATCAGTCTAATAGTATTTCTGAATACTGTATCATGAAATAAGATTGTGAAATAAAGCTATACAAACAGTGGCTTTAATGAATACTCACCATTTGGACTTTTAAAGCTTTATAGCATTACATTGACCAAAAGTAATGTATTTTTCCCAGTGATCAACTTATAAGTTTTATGATTTCACAATAAAACTGCATTATACATTTATTTATTCATTGATTTGTTTTGGATCTGGTATTTCTGTTTTACTGAGGGGAAGCTTATTTCAGTCTAGAAATAAAACAATCTTTGTCAATATGTCAGGTAACAATGCTTGCTGTTGTAAACACAAAAATATGGAATTTCAAGAGAGGATAATACATATTATAGATACATTTAACTAAGATGTAATAAGCTTCAAAAATACTTCACAAATAATGCTGTAAGTGAAAAAAGTAAAAAAAGAATGTTACTGTATAGCAACAACTTCTACATAATGTGAGCTATGTATCTATAACATATACTGTATAATCTAAGGCACCTCCAGCACTAGTATATATTTTTTTAAATTCAGATGCAGTTAGACATACCATACAGTATTTCTACTAAAGTCAGTCTGTTGTAGTAATATATACAGGTATTTAAGGTTATCGAAAAAATTTTACAAAGCAAATCACATTAACAATGTATTTTCTGACTATTACACATGATCACTTATAATGCAAATGAAATCATTTATCATTCTTGAAGAAAAAAATCACTAATGCTAAAAATAAGAATTTAACTTCCCTTCATGTGACAGCATTACTCATACACCAGCTATGTGCGATATATTAGAAGTTATAGATGCTGTTATCATTACATATTACATATATATTACATATTACAATGCTCAGTCCACCATTACAAGCGATGCCAGCAGATCAAAAATCAAAAATTAATTTTCATTCTCAATACAGTGCTTTGAGTATCATTTCATGAAGGGAATTGATATTTCAAACTGACTGGTTATTCATGTTTAATGTCTCTTAGGTTGGAGGTGTGTAGGATGTTCATCAGTTTTACTTCTTTCCTAGCAGCAGAAGTGTCAAATAAAGCTTTATGAAGTGTTCAGAACTGACATCCTATACATACTCAACTACAATTATATCACCAGAAGAACAAGCTTTAAACTTTTCATTACATTGGTTGCAGGAATATGGAAGAACAAGCTCTTGCTTAGCAGACAACAACCTCATCATAGTATCATAACTAAAATGTTTTGATACTTCAATAAATTAAAATAAAGTTTTTCTGCCTGTGCAATGATGGCAACATCTTTTTACCCCCATAGAGCTGACATGTACTGCACCTTTCAGCTAATGCTCAGCATGGTCTCATTTTGTCCATACTTGCTTTGTTAATCTCATACTTTGTTCTATGACATGAGTAAAAATGAAATTAGACAAATGGATATTGAAAGTGTGAACAGAAGATAACCCTATATAGAACAACAGTGGACCACAGTTTGTTTTCCTTTATTCACTATCTAGGACTGCATTTTTGGTTCATTGAAAATGAGTAGCACAATGTCTCTGGACACCCTGTCAAGTGATATCATCCGCATGATGCTTTATTGAGCATTTACTTAGGTGCTTATTGACATCTGAGATTTGTGTCAGTTATTTTCAGTCCTTTTGACTCTTCTTAGTGATTTTCAGTTCAAGAATTATAGCAAGCATTTTCACTACACGATTGTCTAGAATCTCCTTCTTTTGACTTTAAGTTTAATCTTTTCTATCTCCTGGTCCCTTTTTGCCAATTATGTTTAAAGGGAAGTCTGAGTTTAAAAAAGGTATCCGGCTTTGCTTATGCTGTAACCCATCTGAACTGCTGGCATTTCAGTCTGGAAGTTAATTATTTCTGTCTTTCTTTCTTTGTCTTTTTCCATGGAAGAACAACTCCAATTTACATTCCACATTTTAATGTATGATTACATTACAGGATGCATACAAAGAACCAGCCATGGAAAAGAAAGAAATAGCACTAGAATATAATATTTACATTAACAAATAAACGCAAACTGGAATTGTGTTTTTTATACACCCATAAACCTAAAAGGTAAATGGTGTGGTTCAAGATCATCTTGATGCATCTAATTGCTTCTATGGATACCTTATAGTTTCCTTGAATCTATTACTTATTCTTTTTTGAATTGTGACAATGTACAGTACATAATCCCACTGGTGTGTTGTTTAATTCATGTTCTCTGCTCTGGGACCATCTTTCTACATCATTTTATAACTATAATGTATTTTTTAAAAATGTGGTTTTCACTTAAAGTCTCAGAAAAATAACAGGAAGTCTAAATAAAATATTGAAAAAGGAAGTGAACATCATATTTTTTTTATTTATCCTTAAAGTTTTACTTAATTTCTTTATTTTTTTTAAATTGCTAGTAGTATGCTCATGTCACAAACAGCCCTCACCAGTTTTAGGTGTTCCACCTTGTGCATTTGCATACTGAAGATCCTCATATCCTGGAGGGCCAAAATGACTGAAGGTTTCTAAACAATTACTGCTACTAATGGAACAGACGTCTTTTACATTAGTTTCAGTTGACTTATTTTTTAGATTCAGAACCTTTATTTATTTCATTTTTCCATAGCCAGGCCCCAAACAATAATAAGATGCAAAGCAATCCAATAGATGACCAAATAATTTCATCCTATTTGAAACTTTTGGTTCTTTATATTTACCTTGATAAAATATTTGAAAAGAAAATTGCAAAGGCCTGGGAAGCTTCAGCTCAAGCAATAAAAGATTAAGAGGTAACATGACAGAAGTGTTTAAAATTATGAAGGAAATTAGTACAGTGGATTGAGACTGTTATTTTAAAATGAGTTAATCAAGAACACAGGGTAAATTTCACACAAAAATTGACTTCTATTTAAAAAATACGTTGCAGTGGAAATTATAAGACTCAGAAGCTGAATTTGAGACCCTAGAGATATCTGGATAACAAAGAAAAGTAACTAAGAGTCATAAATCTTACTAGAAAAAAAGAGGAATGAGCCAACAAGGGATATGTTATGTAGGTGAAAGTAGGAAAGTTTCTTAATGTGGTTTATGTGGGTGGAATAAGAAAGGTAGGAATCAAAAATGATACAAGATTTCTTGCATTAGAAGAAGGTCTGATGAGATTAAGTTTGATTGAAAAGGAGCTAATTTTCTTAAGTTCTGCTTTAGTGCCAATTTGCAGGAGTTCAGTTTTTTTGTCGTTTAATTTTAAAGAGTTATGCTCCATCCAGGTTTTAATTTACTGAGACAAGTTATGAGCTGAGAAAGCTCTGATAAAGTTTCTCTTTTAAAAAAATGATAACCCAATCCAAAGTCATGAATAATATGGCCAAGGGGAAGCATATAGGTACAGAAGAGCAAACGCTCGAGACCTGGGGAACTCCTTGTGTGACTGGCTCTGAGCTGGATTTGCTGTTGCTAAAACTGACAAACTCTGTTACTGTATATCAGGACTTTAACCACTGAACGGCAGTGCCAGAGATGCCCTGAATGTTCTCCATTCTGAACAGTATAATTTCATGTCTGACAGTGTCAAAGGTTGTACTGAGGTCTAACAGAATTAATATTCTGGTTTGTCCAGATTCTGCTGCCATAAGCAAATCATTAGTTACCCGAGGCAGAGCAGCTTCACAGGTGTGCTGCACTCTGAGACCAGACTGAAAGGGTTTCAACAAATTATTAGAAGTTAAATAAATGGTGAGTTGGAAGGTTACAACATGCTCAAGAAATTTGAACAGAAACAGTAAGTGAGAAATAAGCCAAAAAATTGTTAGGATTGTCAGCATTAAGACTTCATTAATATTGGGGTTACAGAAGCAATTTTGAAAGTGGTTGGCATAAAGCCAGTGTCAAGGCATATATTTATTATTGTTGTACCAGTCAGGATTATAGCATGATGGCAGGATTCAAAAAGTGTGGTTGGGATGGGGTCCAGTACACAAGAAGTCGGCCTTATCTTATAAAACAGGTCATTGATAAATGCAGATGTAACTGGCGGAATTTTAAAAAAGGAGCTGGATGGAATGTGAAGACAGGGAAAGATATAATAAATTTACGTTAGTTGAATTATTTAGATTTGTATTTTTTTAAGGAAAACATGGAGGAATTTTTCACAGACTGCAGTAGAGAAGGTAATTGGACCAGATACAGGATGAAGTAGTTTATTAACTACAGAGAACAAAACCCTAGGGTTATCATGGTCACTTTCTATTATTCTGCCATAATGCATGTTCTTGGCTACAATTACTGCATCTCTGTAAGCCCTTTGATGGTCAGAGAAAGTCTAGAAGTGCACAGTGAGGCTAGTCTTACATGACATTCTCTGAAGTTTCTTTCATAGACCATAATTCTAAGTTGTACCATGGTTCTGAACACTTAAAGGAAACCTCCTTATTTTTTAAAGAAACAATTTTATCTAGTGCTGAATGAAGGGCTGAGTTATAGTACTCAACAAGACTATCTACTGAGGATGGAATAGGGGAAGACAGAAAAACATCAGAAATTGGTCCAGCAAGGATAAGAGAACAGATATTTCTAAGGTTTCTGAAAGAAATGTGATGTTTACAGCTAAGAGGACGGAGAGGCAACGAGACAGTGAAAAATACTGCTTTATGGTAAGAGAGGCCCAAATCACTATTGCAAGTGTTCCTGACAGATAAGCCAGATATGCAGATCATTTCTAATATACGACCACAAGAGTGGGTAGGAAAATCAACATGATGCATCAAGTCAAAACAGTCCGGCAAAGATAGGAATTAACTTCTCGCTTTACATGTAGGAACATCAATATGCATGTCAAAATTGTCAAGAAGAATGACTGTCTGGGAAAGGGAACTTAAGGGGGTTAATAATTCAGTCAGACCAGATAAGAAAAACCCATTGTATTTTGGGGGATGATAGGGAACAACAAGTAAGATAGGACTACATATCGCTATTAGTTTAAGAGCCGGGCATTCAAAAGACAATAGACTGTCAATTGGGGTTCTTTTGATGTTTAACTTAGATCTGATAATTACTGTGATCCTTCCACCTTGTCTTGAGTTGGGAGCTTCTGTGAAGTAAATATATCTGGATGGTGTCACCTTCGTAAGAGATGTAAATTTGTTTGGTTTTTGCAAAATTTCTGTTAAGCATAGCATATCAAGGTTGGAATCTGTAATGAATTCTGATAGCACCAATGCTTTGTCGTTAAGAGATCTTGTGTGAAATAATGCAATATTAGTTAATGAGGATTCATTGTGCACAAATCCATAACCAAAGTTTATTTTAGCATATTGCAAATTTGGCACACTGAAACTCTTATTTCAAGAGCCATGTGTAGGACGGTGAATTCCTAAACAAATGCAGCTGGTGAACTTGTGTAAGTAAATATTTCAGCTGCCGCACAATACCAGTGTCTTATACTGTAGGTCATTCCAATCTGACAATTAGCTCTGTACAGACTGTGTTAATATACAGGGGTTTATCACAAGAATATTTCAGAATATTAGAAAACCAACACTTATCTGATAGTAGTAGAGCACGCTTAAGCAGTACAGCACAGCAGAGAAGGTGAGATGGGTGGGGTGGGGCGGTGCAAATGAGCAGCGATAGCAACACAACAAAAAACCCAGTAGAAGCATAGACTGATGTCTTTTGAGGATTGACCCATTAAAAGAGTGGGAGATACTGTATTATAAGAGGTGCATGAAGATAATTACCAGAATTCGGGGGTTCCAAAATATGCATATAACAGTGGGCATTACAGGTATGATGAACTTAGCATCACAAGCCTGGTAGGTGTGAACATGAGATCATTTCTCTAGTTGAAGCACATTTAGAAGGCATCATTAGCAATCCAGTATATCCATTTTAATTAAGAAGACCAAACATTCCCAGTTACTAGAACTCTACTATGTTCACAAATCAGGCAGAAGTGGGCAATCAAAAGATAGTTTTGTTCAGTGAACCAAGAAATGATTCAAATAAGTTATCCCTGATGCAAAATCCATAAAAATAAATACAAATTCAATACCAAAAGTAATCATTTGCATCCATGAACGATACATACAGTAAGGGAAAGTGAAAGGAGTGCAAAAAGTACAAGATTCAATGCGAAGTTTAACAAAACATGTTGTCAACAAGGTTCAGCAGCAACATGCATGAGCCAAAGTTCCCTCCAACATTTGCTACCCAAACACGAAATAAGAACTTTTTAACACTAAGCCTCTTTGGAAAGTAAAGCTAATTACTGTACACTATATCCACTGAGGGATACTGAATCTGCCATATGCTGCCTAATTTATACTAGTGTGTTGTCTTCCATGGCAGCCAGTAAGATAATTAGAAAGTGAGAGCAGGAGAAAAAGTGAAGTCACTAAAACAAAGCACAGGTCAAAACCAGAAGGCTAATATCCATCCATTCATTATCCAACCCACTGAATCCGAACACAGGGTCACGGGGGTCTGCTGGAGCCAATCCCAGCCAACACAGGGCACAAGGCAGGAACTAATCCTGGGCAGGGTGCCAACCCACCGCAGGACACACACAAACACACCCACACACCAAGCACACACTAGGGCCAATTTAGAATCCCCAATCCACCTAACCTGCATGTCTTTGGACTGTGGGAGGAAACCGGAGTGCCCGGAGGAAACCCACGCAGACACGGGGAGAACATGCAAACTCCACGCAGGGAGGACCCGGGAAGCAAACCTGGGTCTCCTAACTGCGAGGCAGCAGCGCCACCGTGCTGCCCCGAAGGCTAATATTGATTGTCAAAATACAAAGGCAAGATTAAAACTTGTACTTAAAAAAACACGGAAGGTTTGGAAAATAAAATAAAAAGAGAATGAGAAGCAAACTAAAGTAGAATACTATCCAAATTACGCATAGACTGAAACATCCATCCATTATCCAACCCACTATATCCTAACTACAGGGTCACGGAGGTCTGCTGGAGCCAATCCCAGCCAACACAGGGTGCAAGGCAGGAAACAGGGTGCCAGCCCACCGCAGAGACTGAAACAGTCTATGTAAAATTTAAATAGTCATGCTGGTGTCATCATCACTGCATCATCCTGATGCATTCTGGAATACAGTGCCATAGAAATGGCTGACATGAACATAGTAGGCAAAATATGACAAAATGCACAGCATAATAAAAATAAGCAAAGCATTAAATTCTGTTTGTGTCAAAACCCAAAAATCATAGCTCACATTCAGTATTGTAAGTGAAGGTTATGCAGATCCAGATCAACATGAGAGTTTAGAAGAGCCATAACAGAGTCAGGTAAAACTATAGTATATTGATATACCCACTTATCTCTTCATAGTTCCAACCATTATTAAACATAAGTTTTACTGTGCTTTAATAAAAATATATTTACAAAGTTTGCCACCACCGATGGAAAAAGCAAGCAAAAATGGAGAAATGGATATATAGATATCTATAACTATGAGTAAAACTCATAATTTTACTATTTGTTTAACCAGATTTCATGGTGTCATATTTATAAATGGCATATGGTTTTATGCTATTGGACTATAACTGCCACTCTGAGCTTATACTATGTAAAATAAATAAATGAATCAACTCAATTGAACAAATAAAAAAAAACAGTGTTCAAAAACTACCAGTGGAGCAAAGACTGATAAGGCAAAGTAGTCATATCTGCAAAACACTAAGCTAATAGTAGAATTCAAAATCCAGGCAAGGAGTCAAAATGCATTCAATAAGCTGTAGATATAGGGCTAAATGAATGGTACAAACGTTATTATGGGACAGTGGAAGAGCAGTACAGAAAGCCAGTGTTTAATTTTTATTTTCCCTGTCACTCGCAGTACGTGTCTACTTTATAACTGATTCCAGGCACCAAACACAAAAGTACCTGGTCAAGGGCAAAGCAAGGATGGAGGATCTTTATAGACTAATAAAAACAGACTGGGCTGATAGGGTGCTGGAAAACGTGCATAGAGAACATTTACATTAAAAAGAATGTGGTTATCAGAACATTTCAGACCTCTTAACAGTTTACATGGACCATGCTTTGATGTTTGTTTGTTTTGTAATTTAGTAAAGAGATATGAGAGCTAGTGGCCATTATTCTTCATCACAACAAAAACAGCATCTTTTTGACTTACATTTTTCATCTGGGTACTAACTTTGCTTACCTGCAAGTTTGCTTTAAAATATTGCATGCTTTTTGTATTGTAATTGTTAATTTACTAACTGAAATATATAATAAACTGTGTCCTGTATAATACACAACAGAATTAACAATCTATTTATATCTTATCATTCTTGAAATAGGGCAATTCATTTATGTGAAATGTGAAAAAAAAAACATTTTAAGAAGATAGTTATTTGTGTATTAAAAGATGGGCCATGCATTTTTACATTGTTCTTTGACATTGCAATTGCATCTTGATTGAAAAAATATTAAGGAGGATTTAGCGTGCAAAATGATGAAATGTTATCAAATACAGCTATCCACAAGACTGACACAACATTTACCGCCTGTCACGGCACATCATTTTTCTTGCACTGAAGTATACAAGCTGACTGAGGGAAATGATATCATGTTTGATTCAGGTGTGAGAGATAACAGATTGAAGTGTAAGGTACAAGACTACACATTTAAACATTGCCGGCATATACTGTTTATTTTTTGCAGGACACTCATAGCTTAAAAATAATTTCTCTCTTCCTCTATAATGTGCATAATGTGCCATACAGTCTGCTTTCCAGTGTAATTTATAGTCCAGTTACTGCATGTTCTCCCTGTGTGCATGCAAAGGTCTTCTGTTACTCGTCGAATTGCCATGATGACTTTACATAAGTTGTACTTTTTTAAGTGAGTGTAAGTGTACACTGAATAGAAATAGTGACCCTGCAATATGAAAAGCAGGTTTGGAAATGTAAAGAAATTTGTAGAGATTTGGGAAAAATAAGAAAATTTGAAGAACTATCTAGAAAGTATTGAGCATCTACACCATATGCTTAAACAATTTACTATGTTTTAACCAAAGTTGCAACACATTTACTGGAAATCATATATTTTTTTTTGTGGTTAAGAAAACATACTTTAAATTTTGATAGGCCATAATTAGTTTATTAGAAAAGAAAAAAAATTACAAAACGGAAATACCAGTTTTGATAAATATATTCACCACCCTTAACGTCTCCAAGCACAACAAAATACAGCCTTAACCTGACATCTTTATAAATTGCAAATTGTGTTGAAGGGAGTCAATCTATGTACACAGAAACAGTGAAATTGAATTTACCACTTTATAAAAGTTAAATGCCTATATTGATCATTGTTTACAAAGCAAAATGAAGACAAAAATGCTTTTGGAAATGGTGATTATCAATTGTTGATATGCATAAATAAGGTAAAGGATATAAATGCATTCATTATCCCCAAGGAGGACAAATAAGCAAATTATTAGGAAACAGAGGACACTTACAGCTACTCAAAAACTTCAAACAATGGGTTCTTTTCCAAAGTTCTGCAAACAAGAAAGAATAAAATTGGATGAGAAGAATTTAGGAGTTCAAAAACACCTCCATACATCTCCCATAACAAATGACATGGGAGAAAGTATGGCTTTGTCAAGAAATGTTTAAGCACTCGTCTAATCTGGATTTATTTTAGAGTTCTGAAAAAAGTTAGCGACATACTATAACCTTCAGGTACAATTAGTTAACTGATTTGAAAGTTGGAACAGTTTCATTTTTTTAGTTAATTTATCAAAGAGTCAGTTATCACAGATTTATTAAATATTTTGTAATAATGAGTCATATTAAGAAATAATAATAGAACACAATTATATTCATTAGTCGACCACATTAAATACAAGCATTTTAAAAGTACTTTACAACATCATGAAATTAAAAACGTAGCCCAAAATCACTTGTGGTGGTTCCGTAAATTTTATAGACGGCAGAATCCAGTTCAAATGATGTAAAAATGTCCTGTTGTTGATTGTGGAGGATATGTGACTAATTGTTGTTGAAATTTTTTAAACATAACATTTCTGAAAGAGGGCGGCACGGTGGCGCAGTGGTAGCGTTGCTGCCTCGCAGTTAGGAGACCCAGGTTTGCTTCCCGGGTCCTCCCTGCGTGGAGTTTGCATGTTCTCCCCATGTCTGCGTGGGTTTCCTCCCACAGTCCAAAGACATGCAGGTTAGGTGCATTGGCGATTCTAAATTGGCCCTAGTGTGTGCTTGGTGTGTTTGTGTGTGTCCTGCGGTGGGTTGGCACCCTGCTCGGGATTGGTTCCTGCCTTGTGCCCTGTGTTGGCTGGGATTGGCTCCAGCAGACCCCCGTGACCTTGTGTTTGGATTCAGTGGGTTGGGAAATGGATGGATGGATGGATTTCTGAAAGAGTTAAAGTCTCAGTTGAAATCTCATAGTAGTATTGTTGGCTGCCTTGGACTATTATGGGAGCAACTCAGAAGCTTTACTGATAAATTAGTGTCAGAGAAATAATGAATCATTATGTGCAGATTGCATAGCTGTGAAGTTGTTTATAGGTCTGTACCCTCTGTTTAGAGTAACGTTAATACAGAGTACATATTTGTTAAGATTTTTGCTTGTAGAGCAACACTAACATAATTCCTTTCCTCTTACAATCATTTCTCGATAATTGTTTTTTTTTTCTTTTATTATTAACTTACCTCGGTCAGAAGGAGAAGTGGAATGATATAGAGAACACACAGAGAACCTGGTATGCAAGTAGATTGTTACGGATGCCTCATCCAGTGTTTGACTTACTTGTATTGGTGGTCTAAAACAGTGACAGTCAGATGAGTAAAAGTGGAAAATATAGAAAATATTCAAGTTGAATTGGCCTCTCTTAAGGTAAATTTAAAACAATTAGCTAATCCGTAATTGACACTGCACAAAATGTTTCTCTGCTTTGAGATAGAGTTTTCAAATTTGCAAATGATTTTCAATGGAAAGTTTGTTGTGAAAAGTCAAGCAAAATGACACCTTTTATTAGCTAACTAAAAAGATTACAATATGCAAGCTTTCGAGGCAACTCGGGCCTCTTCTTCAGGCAAGATGTAATGGAAAGTTTGGAAATTTCAAAATGTTGTCCAGCCCACTGTATTGAGATATTTCAATGCATTTTCCTAACAAATTTTGATGAAGAATAAGTGTGTAATATTTCAAAAAATCAATATGCTGGGAGCTAACTTTGTTCAGACAGACTGACAGGCATGGCAACGGCAGTAGGTGCTTTTCTGTTATATGTGAACAGACCTAAAACACTAAAATGAACTTTGAAAAATGTATGCAGGAGCCTCAGGAAGAAAGTGGAAAGCCTTTGGTGGTCTAATGAGAGAAAATTAGAGAAAATTGGATTATTTGGCCCTAATGCCATAGCAAAAAAAGAACACAGTTCATCAATTACAAAATACAAAACACACTGAAATATGGTGGTGACAGCATTATGTTCTGGGAATGCTCTTTATTTTTAGGAATAGTTAGGCTTGTCAAAACAGAGTTAAAATGGATGGAACAAAATATAGATGTAGGTAGTTAGCAAAACCTTGTACAATCTGCAAATGATGTGAACCTTGAAGACCAATTCATATTTCAACAAGACACTGGCCCTAAAAACAAAACCCTGCTACTCTTAAATGGATTATTAAGATTAATGTGAAATTCCTTGAGTGGCACAGTTAAAGCTATGACTTAGATGCCATAGAAAATCTATATCAAAAACTTAAGATTGTTGTATGCTTCATTTTTTAAATAGCCTACAACAGTTTGAGCAATTTTGTGAGAAGTGGGTAAAATATAAAACCTGCAACATGTGAAAATGCCACAAAAGATTTGAGTCTAGAATTGCAATAGAACAGGTAGTCGCCAAATATTAAATACCTATGAACTAAAGTGGGTGAAAAGTTTTCAAAGCTTAATTTTTTAAGTGTTGTATATTTTGAAAATAACTTTCTTTAATAATCAAAGTGAATAGGGCCACTAAAATGTAAAGTATGTTTTGTTAATCAGATACAATAAACATGATTAATAATTAATATGTATTGTAACTTTCAGTTGTAACATAGCAAATTGTGGTGGCAGTCTGATGGTGGGGATGTGTAGTTTCTTTCAATATATATCTGTCTACTTTGTTTAATTGCTCAGCCAATAAACAGACACAAGTTATGTATACTTGCATATCAAATAAGAGTACTTTATCTTGTGTTAAAAGGAAAGGTACTATATGATATTTACTTAGGTATCGATCTTCTTTTTCACATCATTGTCTACATTGATTTTGTCAAGCAAAGGAGCAACAGCTCTAGCCAAAATAAGTTAAGTTTCCATGTATATTCATATTCAAATGACCATGACCAAGGGTGATGTATTGTACAGCAGCTGTCATTCTGCCTTGCAACATCAAAAACAGCTTGTGAATAATGCAGGGTCCAAAATTTAGAGAATAAAGCTGCAAGTGTATTGGTTATCACTTTTGTCCCAATAAGATATTGAAAATTTTGGAAATACAGTAAAAATAATTTCAGAAAATAGTACAATTATGTGAAATTAATTTATACTAGGAATTCTTATAAAATGTAAAATTACACTTTGTTATAATGGTTTCATGTTTATATGCTTGGATTCTGTATCAAAATATAAGTAAAATTTGATTTGGACAAACTACTGCCAGAGTACTGTAAAGAACTCCCATTTGTTTTCTCAATTGTTTTCTTTTTCTTAGGGCCCATTCAAAATAAGGACATATTTTTCCCACCCAGTCTGAAACCAGCATTTATCACAGTTCCAGGGAATGGATTTGCAGATCCATTTGCACTCACTCCTGGAAAATGGATTATTAACATTAAAGCTGAGGGAGTTCTGCTGGTAAGAAATACTGTGGAGTTTTGCTTTAAAACTGGCAAACATGATCATTTATTGTGGCTATATTTAGATAAAGACCCCAGCATTTATCATTTTTAATAGTTTACCTGAGAAACAAATGGCTATAAGATCAATGATAATAACGTCAGCTAAGGTTTAAATACTTTGTACAAAATGGTATTCACCTCTCCATCTGTTTGCTTAATCCACTTTGTTCAATGAGCAGACATACTAGAAGACATGGCTCTGCTCTGCTATCTTAATTACTGCAAATATGAAGCAGGTTCATGTAAGCTCAATACTTATAAATGACCAAAAATGTAAAGTTTTCATGGTCCTAGTTTAGTTCTCTTCTCTCATATAAATGAGTTATTTTGTTTTGCCGTTAAGGAAGAGTTTATTGCTAAAGAAACTGAATTGTATTTTTTTTTCAACCTTATTAGAACAATATTATTTTGTTCTTCTTTCTGCTACTGGTGCTCCTTCCATGGTCAGTTTTAACTTTGTACCCAGTTCTGAATGCATTGGCTCTGGAATCCACAACACTGAAGTGGGTTATATGTGTTTGATGATGGACAGATAGATATTTTTGGACTGTGCATCTATCTAATACATAAAGATGAATGTCCTGTACGCACATTTTGCATAGATTTGCCATTTGTACAGGGGAGCACTATAGGCTGTCTTTCATTATGAGATTTTTTTCCTCTTGGGGAACTTTATTCAATTACTGCACCCTCAGTATATTCAATCCCAGGCAGCAACGGGCACCCCATCCACTTTATTGTAAAACTGATCTAGAATCTAATTGCCAATCTAATTGCCCTCGACCCTCTGCAGCTCGCATACCAGGAGAAGGTGGGAGCGGAGGATGCCATCATCTATATGCTACACCGATCCTTCTCCCACTTGGACAGAGGCAGTGGTGCTGTAAGAATTATGTTTTTGGACTTCTCTAGTGCCTTCAACACCATCCAATCTCTGCTCCTTAGGGACAAGCTGACAGAGATGGGAGTAGATTCATACCTGGTGGCATGGATCGTGAACTATCTTACAGACAGACCTCAGTATGTGCGTCTCGGGAACTGCAGGTCTGACATTGTGGTCAGCAACACAGGAGCGCTGCAGGGGACTGTACTTTCTCCGGTCTTGTTCAGCCTATATACATCGGACTTCCAATACAACTCGGAGTCCTGCCATGTGCAAAAGTTCGCTGACGACACTGCTATCGTGGGCTGCATCAGGAGTGGGCAGGAGGAGGAGTATAGGAACCTAAACAAGGACTATGTTAAATGGTGCGACTCAAACCACTTACACCTGAACACCAGCAAGACCAAAGAACTGGTGGTGGATTTTAGGAGGCCCAGGCCCCTCATGGACCCCATGATCATCAGAGGAGACTGTGTGCAGAGGGTACAGACCTATAAATACCTGGGAGTGCAGCTGGATGATAAATTTGACTGGACTGCCAATACTGATGCTCTGTGTAAGAAAGGTCAGAGCCGACTATACTTCCTTAGAAGGTTGGCGTCCTTCAACATCTGCAACAGTCACATGCCAGCCTTTAACACCAGCTTCTATAATCAAAGTTCAATATATTCATCATGTCAATGAAGGCATAGAGTAACTTAAATCCATTTATTCTCTAACTATTTATCCAGTTTAAACTAGAGACTTAAAGGAATACTCCACCCAATGGTGATATTTTTATATATTACTTACTTATATTATTTAATTAAATTAGTAATGCTGAAGACAGATTTCTTGGCCAATTATTGAAGGTGAGAGACAGATCTTCAATTTAAAAGCATTGTATTGTGGGAATGTGCCTTTCCTGTTTATATTATTTTGTTTGCTGAATTTTTCCATGAGTGTTATAACATTTTAGCAAAAAAACACACGTATGATCGTTTTGAAGATACAAATGGATTACAGACATGTGGATTATGTAGCGCGTTATGTGGAGAATCGTTTTTGGTTTTTTTGTGGATGTATCCCACATTGTTTGCTGTTGATCATTAGTGGTCCCATTCTATTACAATCTTTATGTCCTTTCTCCACAAAAATGTGAGATTGCAAATTTTTCTTGGCAACAACTACAAACGACACAGGGTAAGTAACATATTATTTTTGGGTGCAGTATTCCTTTAAAAATTAATTTTGCAATATAATCCATAATTAAGGACACTACTTTATCTGTTACTTGTGTATCTACGTTATGCAAGTCCATATTGATTTATTCTTATTTGCTACTTTTGGTATATTAATTTATTTATTCACCCTATAGTTATTTATTTCTAATTTAATATTTTTCCTTTTACTTGCATTTTTTTACCATTCTGCACAGCACATTGAGCTACATGTTTTGAATGAAAATTTGTTGTACAAATAATTCATTTTGTTGTCAAACTGTCTTTTCTTGTCATTCCTTTTGAAACATGTCTTATTTGCTCATACCAATTTATTTTTCCATGTTTGTTTAGGATTACTTGGTGATGCTTCCTAGTAACTATTTTGAAGCTCCAATTCTGCAAATGAAAGTCACTGAGCCATGCACATATGATGCGACCCTGGAGAACTCCTATAAACAGTATGTTCAAGGAGGATCACTTGAATATCTAATTGCCTTGGTAGAAATCTCTGTTAGTCATGGGGAATATCCTGCTAAACTGACTATAAAACTAGAGGAAGCATTATTGAAAATGTTCATTGTTTGTATGTTCAAGTAATTCAGTTATAGTTGATTGTGGTTTCTTTTCACTCTTAAAGTGTTCTGGTGAAGATCCATTTAAGTCTGACAATGTTGAAGAATGAATCTTCACCATTTGACTAATACTATACACAAAAGCTTCTATACAAATTTTATATACTAATGAGGTCTTAATTAAACAAAAATGCTCACAATACTTTCCCTTATAATGCATAAAGGAGAAATACAACACTCAAGAAACACTATCATATCATAAGATATCGAAAGACAAATAGAGGGATCTGAAAAGAAAAAAAAAGTATCTGAGGACATTTATGGAAAATATTTAAAGATCTTCCACCCAAGATAGGATTTCATACTTTTAAAAAATGAAAAATGTAGAAAAAAATGTAAACTCTTCATTCATCCATTTTCTGAACCCACTAGCTCCTATACAGATTTGACAGCATGGGTGCAAGGCACTTCATCCTATCCTATTATTCTATTTCATTGCAAGTGATATGGAGTCATTTACTTATTATTATCAAAAATTATAAGGAAGAAATTAACTTTACAACTGTATTAAGCAATGTCTTACATTTTACTTTTTCAGCTGTTTGATGTATAAACATGTGCCAATAGACAAATTTCCTAACATAATGGGGACAGAGGGTTTGTTCTTATCCCAAAGTGGGCTCAAAATTCAGACAGAGAGCCTGCAGCCCGCACCTCATTTTCAGGAGATGGCTTACTTCAGTGGCAAACAAGTAAGTTCAAATCAGCTACTATACTGATTATGCATAAAAAATGACTTCTGGTTTTAAAAGTGACATAGGGGCTGATGAACTTCCACTGTGGTGGACCATATTGTTTTTATGTTTTTTCCCCCCTCTTTAACTGTTACCTCCATTTATAGTTTTGACTTTGCTCTTCATTGATGACAGTGGCAGGCTCTCACAGTTATGGAAAATAATTCTATTTGGTCATCCTTTTTACTGCCTGGGGCTATCAATATCACCCATGTAAACCTTGTGAGTTAGTGTGCTAATCTGTGGCTTTAACTTTGTATGTATTTGTCTTGCTTTTTTATTCATTCGTTTTAAAAACAGTGTTTAGTATCTCCACATGTCTTTGTTTCTGTCTCTGTGAGCTAATGGGCTATAGGTTTTTAAGCACCTACACATTTAACATTCTGTATGGCTTATTTTTCTAAGCGTGTGTCATACCAGTGGCAGTGATCACGGCTTCACCAATAAAAAATAGCTAAAGTAGCACAATAGTGAAAGAAAGAATTGTAATGAATATTTAGAACTTGTGCTAATGTAATGAGGTAGAGGTAGATTAAACATCAATAAAAATGTAAAATACATGATTATGTATTTTTACATTTTCAAGCCAATTTTTATTCATAAATGTTGCTAACTAGATGCTTGTAACCAGTGATTATGCAATTTGAATGAAATTTAAAATCACCTGAAGCTTTCATTTATTTTACAGAGTAAAATTTCCATTTCATAGCACTCATGACATCAGATATTGCCTTATCTGTTGAGGGGTGGAAAAAATAAATGTATGTGCTATGATGCAGAATCTACCTGTTGATGACAGGTTGTACAAATATACCAGTTTTAATTTTTAAAATGTCAGACCACTATAGCTGTAAATTAATTATGTATTCTCTATCATGAAGCAGTTTCACTCAATCTGATGTTATACTCTACTTAAAGTGTAAACATTTATGGCAAAGCCATTAGTGTATTTATATTTATATCTGCATCACAGAAGACCTCGTGGTGACCCTATAATCAATTTTCAAAAATCTGCAACAGCATCAGTAAAGTAATTTCCTCATTAAAGAGAATGTTACCAAATTCTTAATTTAGGCACATGACATAAATACAAAGCAAAATTAGTTTTACGTGACAAATTCACACAAAGCAACACTCATAAAAGCAAGACAAAAATAATTTACAATTAAAAGAAAAGTCTAACAGCCAAAAGTTTTATTAAACAGAGTATATGAATCACTGTGCTAGTCAAACAAGCAATGCAATATTAGGCATTAAAAATAAATGCATGGTTCTGTTTGACATGGCCATGCAGTGGCTCACCCTTTTTCATAACATGATAAAATGACATTATTTCTTCTTTTAGACATAAGAGTAAAAGTTTTGAATAAATCCATCATACTCTGTAGACAAAAGGAATAGTAATCTGCCTATGCTAAAATTCCATGTACCCTTCAAATGTTAAACAAATAAATTGCAAAGCAATAGTTAATCTAATAACATCCATCCATTCATTTTACGACATGTCTAATCCAGTTATACGATCATGAGACAACAAAGATTGTCTTGGTGAAATTGGGTACAAGGCAGAACCTTTATTATGCAGGACATTAGTCCATTGCAGCACATGCTCTTCCACAGCCACTTTTGCTCCCATCTGGCCAGTTTAGATTCAGTAACTAACAAGAAACTCTTCTGCACAGAGCATTAGTTCATCAGTGTGCATGCAGTTGCTCACTCAACGCTAATTTATGTTCACTAACTTCATAACAGGCAAATTTTTGGCATATTTGGCCAAGAGAAAACCAATACATAGGAGAATGTGCAAGTACCTCAAACAGTGACTGGGTCAGAGATGAAACACAGGCTATGAACATAGCGTAATATGTGCTTTATTATTGTGTTAAATTTCAGACCTTAATCTTCCATGTTGATGCAATTTTGATTTAAAGATGGCATAAGCATAAAAATAGAACAGGAATAAGCCTAAAACAGTACTAAAGCAGAAAGAGACTTAATACTTGTAAAAGTAAGTGCTAATTTAACTGACAGTTGCTACTTTTAATTAGGAAAATAGTTGGTTTGAAGCACCCACAATATTACCCCTGCTAAATGGAATATGAAGACTAATTTAGAGCACCCAGTAACTATTTCTGAAGGTGAGCTGTTAGAAAGAACAATGTTATCTGGCATTCTAAAAAATGAATAGTCTCTTTAAAGACCTCTAGTCCTTTCAAATGCTGTTCAATCTGTTTTCAGTTTTATTTGTATTATCACTTCTTGCTTTAAGTTACACAGTCTACACCATACTGTCATTCACTAGTTCTGGCTATTAATTTTAAAGTGTCTAGCAATGTAGTGACCTTTTGGATATGTCTAGTTCCTACCTTGCTGCCAGTACTGTCTACAGCTGTACAATGGGAAAATCAGGTTCAAGAAAGGAATGGATGCTATTGCTCAGAATCTGAACCACATTGGAACATAAACCAGTTCATGTGCTACTCCTGACAGGATTCAAGTTATCTAATGTGAATATGCATGAAGGCATCATTAATCTCAATAGAACAGATTTCCTTAAGTGTGACATACCTTGACCATAGCAGTGAATAAGAAGAAATTGATGGAACAAAAGAGCAGAAGACATGGGGAGTCTGGAATAAATGCTCAGTCATGTAGTAAAGCTGATTACCCTACTACCTCTGAACTGCTTGGATGAAGTATTTGGCAACATTAGTTAACCAAAAGATGTGAATGAGCTAAATCGTCTGCTCTTGTTAGGAATCTTTATATCCTTATGTGCTACAAAACAAAGACATTGAGCTTGTGACATAAAAAAATACTATGGCTCTGATGCATTTCATGTTTTCTTTTACTTAACTCTTTTCCAGGCAAAGATGCATCTAAAACCAAGAGTTCCTAGGCCTGGTAACTATGTTGTGGTTCTGGAGTATGCTAACAAAGAGGAGACAGTTCAGAATGTTAATGTGGTGATTGAAAATCAGCCACAGGCCTTCACACAAGGAAGAGCGAACATATACAGCTGCAAATACAGGTCGGTCAATAGTAGTTTATTATGGAATTGTTTGAAAATATATAAACAAGATATATTTAATACACTCCTCATTGTTACTTTCTCGTATACTTAGTATAGAGAAAATATAGTAATTGCGAAAAATTTCGACCTTGAGATTTTGATGAATTTCCATGTTTCATGCACTCCTGAACACGTGTTGACCATTTTTGTAATTATGTCTGTGTGTGTGTGTGTCTGTCTGTCTGTGTGTATGTACGGAAACACAATAACTTCAGAATACTTTGAGCTATAAATGAAATTTGGGATATGGGTGTTACATCAAAATGTTAGTTTTCTATCAACGTTTGGGCAACATATGTCATCCTGAAGTGGTACTTTACCTGAACACATTTAATACTTTTTCAAATAAACTGGTATTTAGTTTAAATAAAGAATTAATTGAAATTTTGTATAGTAGTTTTTCGTGTGAAATTGCATCATAAAAAGAGAAAAATAATTTAAATTTAATGTTGTTGTTAGTTAGGGTAAGAAACACATAGATATAAAATTTCACCTTATTCAGATAACCAGAAATGATATCTTAACAGATATCACCACTAGTACATATGCATTAATACCATTATATAAATAGAGATAAATAATTTACATTTTGTATGATCATTACTTAATATTAGATATAAAATTTGACCTTGATCAGGTGACTGGAAGTGGTATATTACTGACCACAAAAAATAATCAGATTTGTAATTTCACTTTGATCAGATTACCGAAAGTAGTTCTTTGCCACATATACTTGCATTATAAACAAAGGTAAGTGATTGAAATTTTGTAAGAAATACACAGATTTGAAGTTTCATTATAATCAGACAACTGGAAGTGGTATCTACTTTACCTGAACAAGTATAAGGAAAGTTGAGAGGAGAACAATCCAGATATTTTTATCCTTTACTTGTGGCGCTTTACAAAAGACTGGCAAATTGGCACTTAACAAAATAACTAACTATAGTTAATATATGGAAGTATACTTCCGACATTTGGTTTGGATCATTTTCACACATCTGGTATAATAAATGTTTATTGCCTCGTAAGACTGATATTTTTATACGCATCAAATTTGCGTCTACCTTATTTCCCCAGAACTACGGGTTTTCTAGAATTTACCCTACCACTTTGATTGACTGACAACATTTCAATATGCTTTCTTGACAGCTGATTCTGTGATATGAAGTAGGTTTATATATTAAACAAATTATAATATTTCAACATTTAGGTACTTATTACTGTCTTTCTTAAGGCAAATTGTGTTCCACAATTGTTTTGAACTTTGGGTTTTTGAAATTTACTTTTTGCTTTTTTAGGTTTTGTGCTTAAAATGCAGTACTTTTAGTGATTTAATAATTATTTGCGAAAGTTTCTTTATTGTGTTAGTTCTGAATTTCCACGAAAGGTTATTAACTTAGTGTTAGTATTTGTTTTCAATACTTACTAACAGTTGGTAAGTTTGTTTTTCATTGTTACAAGTTATTTTGTCAGCAAAAGAAATTTGTTTTATTGTTAATTACGGTGGTTATTTGAATTAATTTAATAAATGATATTACAATCAATTAAATAATTTTTTTTATAATTTTTCTGGTAAGAGATCATTTTTATTGAAGTATAGATATTCTTTAAAATTTTGAAATTTACATACAGTACCTTTCTGATTTGCGCTACGCATTTACTTCTTTATCCTTATGTTTAATTCCACGAATTGAATTTCATATATGTTTTGATCTTTCATCAATTTTGCACTGTTTGTGAATTAATTGAGATTTCTTCTCATTTTCTGGTTTTTTTTTCTGGATTGCCTGAACTTTTTTTATTACCTGCATTTAATTTTTTATTTGAAAATGAAAGTTGAAAATGAAATGGCAGAAGAAAATTGCATACACGTTTACGCTTTGATTTTTCATATAGAAAGAGTTAAAGACAAGCCTAGAATAGTGTATAATATTGGGAATATCTGATTATTCATCTTATTTAGTAACAGTTTATTAACTACATTGCACGTGTTATTATTTTTATCTCCTATTTAGAAATGACATGGTACAAACACAAAATAACACTGTAATTAGGAATTTACCTAATCATGTAAAAAAACTATCAAATAAACTTGAAATTGGAATAGGCACATGTTTTGTTTCACAAGTTGATATATTCATACAATTATTACATAATCTCTATGTATACAAGAAACGAGAACACTGCAGATTTTTCTACATTAACTGAATTAACAACAACCTTATGTCAATGTCCCCTTTTTGTAGCAGTCTGAGTACTGCACTTGCATCACTTGTTCCTTCCTCAGTAGACTGTGTTGCCCCCCCCTCTAAATCAGTCCCCATTATGGCATGTTTGAGGCCTCCAAAGAGGTGGAAATCTAAGAGAGCAAAAATCTAGGCTCTAGGAAATAATTGTGTACTTGAGTTTTGTGAGTTTTTAAATGTATGTGTGTTCATGAATTGTTGTATTTATTATTGTTATTTGTTCACAATTTATTCATTATTCATCATTTTTGTATGACTGAAATATTCTTAAAAGCTTTTGCAACTTTTTAAGAAATACTCCCTCCAAAAATTATATTTTTCTAACGTTTCATAACCCATGTACTTTGTAGTGATGGCCGAGAAAAACATTTAATCTCATGTTTTTCATGCAAAATGAAGCAAGTGAGGTTTATGTTTCAATGTAAGTGGACAGTGGTCAAACAATATCAAACCGTCCATGAAAAAATATGCTACTCGTGTCACATAATCCACATTACGTTATACAGTCATATACTCAAAATATGGGTGTTTTTCAGTAAAATATTATTAAATTAATGCTCTGTTAAAACAAAAGTAGCCCACAACCCAGTATGCATTTCACATAAGGTCACCATTTTGTATTGAAGACCTACCTCTCTCCCTGATACATTGGCAAAGAATACTGTCTTATTAGTAAATTGTTATGGATGAAATAAATGAGACATACCTGGAAACCTGCATCCACACTATATCACGCTTTGAGATCTGTAAACATGATGTCATGGGTCGCTATTGCATTGAGGTATGTATACAAGCATTAAGAATTATTGGGCAGATGAAGTGATGGCAGATGGAAAGAAGTTGGCAAAAAAAGCCATATTATATCTAAGGTTTCAAGATATTTACGCAAAAAAACACAATATCCAGAGTTCATAGCATAGTAAAGCCATGTCTGTGTCACATGATTAACAATGAGCAGTTGATATGAACATCATAGAGGTATCAATGAGAATCCATCCACAAATTGGCAGCACCCATAGGAAATACATAAAAGGGAGAGAAGTTGAAATATTAAGGAGCAAAGTTTGTAATTATATGAAGTGGCAGACATTTTAAAGGTGTTTACATTATGTTCATAGCAAGAGAACAGTCAGGAACATCGCATGTTGCAATACATACGTTTTTTTGCCTTTACAGCATATTAATAAAACAAGGCCAGACTCTAAGTTGAAACACATAAACTTAAAAAACAGAAATTCTTTTCCTGATGTATTATTTACTTGCTTGAGTGCTAAGTCTCTTCCGAAAATCTCTTTGTTGAAACCAAAGTTTAGACATTTTGTTGTGCATGCATCCTGTTTTCATGGCAGAGCTGAGATGCCAACATATACTGCGCTCTGTCACAAAGCAACACAAAATAAACATTAATATCAGAATATAACGAAAATAGCAACCTGTAAACACTAGTGTATTCCTAACCATAATATAATAACAAATAACCACAAAATTAATAAACTACTTAACCATGCGTTCCCTACAATGACTTGTTCTGCTGCACTTTTGCAGCAAGTGGGATATTTCAAATTAACTTGAGAATAAGGTCCTTTTAATCTTCACTAAGGCATAAAAAGTTAATCAAGCATCCTTCACAAATAATTAGAATGCTAAGATGAAAAGTGATCAATTTTTTGTCATTGCACTATTAAAAAACATGCCTTTTTGTCAGAAAAGTCAGAGTTTATAAAGTGATACAAAACTAATGCAAATAGGAGTATTCATGTCTTTTTTTTTCTGTCATAGCTTTCTTTGTCGAAGTGTTGTCATTGATGCAAAGAATCGAATTGCTGTGTATGACATATCAACGAATGCTGAGCTGCAGCTTCATACTTCCACTGCTAGTTTTTTTCTGGTAAGATGTAATTAGATGTGAAGCTACATTGCCTCAATAATAAATATTTAAAATATTATTGTACTATAGTGAATATTACTTGTAAACGAACACTGTGAGTAAAATTTTAAAAGCATTACATACTTTTTGGAAATGAGTAACACACTCTTTACATTATTTTGTGGTTTTTTTTTCCATATAATAAAACAGTTTCTCTTTTCGTGTTCAGAACAAAGTGTATCTGGTACCTGCTGAAGAGTTCACCATGGAGCTTGTGGAACCAAAAATTCACTGTATTGCTAAGCATGGACATTTTACTGAAAACAGGTAAAATCATCTTAAGCAAGAATTATTGTGATAAAAACAGTCATGCTAAACAGATTAACCTCTTTAAAGTGACAATAACCCCTACCCCCATAACCCACACCCTGAAAAAAAACACTATCATCACAGTGGAATTTACTCTTATTTGCAAATAGTTTTGTAAACATAGAATGGCCATCAGGAGATAACTGTAACACCAACAGTCACATCACATCATATAAATGGTTTACTTTATAATAATATGTGTTAATAATAAGTATCCCTAATCCAAAATGCCCAGAACCAGATGTATTCAAATTTCAGATATTTATGCATTTTGCAATGTTTGCATATGCATAAGGAGCTATCTTGGGGACACCCTTGATCAAGTAAGGAAATCAGGCCCAGCTCCAGGGGGTCATTTCGCTGGGCATTTCCTGTAATGCCTAAACCAACCCAACAGTGGCCCACCTACACTGGCATGCTTGGCTAGTGTGTGAACTGAAGCGGCAAGGTAATTGCCTTAAATTATTAGAGAAATGTGAGCATTTAGAATCAAAGGATATGAAATAACGATAATGGTTAGTAATTATACTAATGATCAAAAGTTTATGGGAGGCCAGGGGGCATCGTCCCCCAACGGATATGCTAAGGTACTAAAATAAATCTCCAATAAAGATGGGTTTTTTTTTCTTCAAAAGTTTATTTAATTTTTTTTTTGGTCACAGCTCATGTACAGTATATATGTTGATAGTCAACTAATATGATAATTAAAGCCAAACTACCTAAGACATTTTTTCTTTCCATATAATCAAACTGATCCTCATTCTGAACTACATAAATTACAAGTTACTTTACTGTTACAAATTCACCCTGATTTAGGTAATATTAACATGTATGTTTTGCATTAACTATTACTGTATTTTCTTTTACATGTCACACAGCTGCTCCTCTCGAGTCCTCAAGTAGCTAATTACATGATCATAAAGTTGCGTGCATGAGTCTGTGTGTCTGCATCTTGTGGTTGCAGTGTTGGATTAACCATATAAGTAAAGTAAGCACATGCTTAGGGCATCAAGGGTAAAGGGGGCACCACAAAAATATTTCATGGCCGAATTTATCACATAAATTATTAAATTAATTACATTTATAGCCATTTTCAAAATTTAATGAAAAATGAATAATGCCTCCCTGTACCTCCCTATGCCGTCACTGTTCGTAGCTGGCGCCTTACACAGTGCGTTCTGCATACTGGTGCCACCTACGATGGGGAATTCCCGTTTCATGGTGACTCCCTTAAACGCCATGTTATGTCAAAATATTGTGAAAATAATTCAATTCAAAACAATATGTTTTTATATTTTTAAATAATAGTTAACAGTTGGTTAAAAATTATTATTACATAATTGTTGTGTTTTGTGAATTATCTGTTATTTAACTTAAAATAAATTTCTGCTGCGTAGAACGTGTTATTTTCTGTGTTAAGCAAAAACAAAAAATCGTCCTAGTTTGAGGAAAAAATATTCTGGTAAGTCTATTTAATTCTATTCTTGGATATTTTTAAATTCATTTACATTATGTAAAAGTGAAAATCGTACGACTGATTACTATTGGATAAAATTGTTTATAATTTTTTTACTAATAAAGATTTATCAACAAAATTTTCACAAAATATTCTTCAAATCTTATACTAAGAATATGTGTAAATAGATTTGCTAAATTAACACAAAAGCCATGAATAAAATAAATAATCAAAATGGTAAATCTACAGTTTTCAAGTCAAAATGAAAATCGTACATTTCAAAAAAACCTTTAAAATTGACCCCAAACGTTCAAATTTTTTAAATTTCGGATGCCATTTCCTCTTCAAGTAATGATAAAAAAATAACTAAATTTTGGGGTTAAAGTCAATTTCTACAGGTTTTGGAAGGAGATTGGATAATTTGTAGTCCTTAGAATAATAGCAGATAAAATTAATATTTGTAGCCATAAATATGAGATGTAAAAAATTTCAAAAAAAGCTGAAACAAAATCTGTGCTAATTGATATTTTGGAATTTGGTTTGCTTCATCAAAAACTAGAGATTTTCATGAAACTTTTGGTCCTAGTCTCATTTTGATACAATTTTCACGACCCCTAGGTGCTATAACAATTAAATTTGTTCGGTTTACAACATGGAGGCGGCAGTTTTGCAGTTTTTAATGCATATAACCGCTCTAAGCATTACATTGCCGTATGACTTTAACTGTCATGAATTTTTACCATTTTTATTATTTAATTTATTTATGGCTTTTGCTTTCATTATTTAGCAAGTCTTTTACACACATTCTTAATATAAGGTTTAAAGAATATTCTGTGAAAATTTTGTAAGTAAATCTTTCTTAGTAAAAAGGTTATCAATAATTTTATCCAATAGTAATCAGCTGTACGATTTTCACTTTTACATAATGTAGTTTACGGATAATTTTTTTCTACTTCCTGCCTAGAATTCATACAATCCTTCATACGGCACTTGTCAGTTCCCCCCCTCGCCCCATCTTAAAAGCACATGATTCAGCATCAGCAGTAAGCTGGGAATTAAAATGTCTGTATTATTGTATGAAATGTGTAACTGTGTTGAATGCCACATAATAATTCAAATAACATATTCTGGACGCTTTATCTCTATTATGTATAGAAGCAGATGTGTTACGTAAGATTGATTATGAAGATCTAATCAAAGAGTTTGCAAGGAAAAAGAGTAGGAGAAAATTATTAAGATAAAAATAAAATAAAGCATACAAAAATAATTATTATTTTCCTTCTTGTTTAATTTCAAATTTTTGATAATAAAATAAAATTTTATTTTCTAGTTTGTTATTGTTCAAATATTTTGAATTACTAGTGTAAGGGGGCACCAAAATTACTTAGTGCTTAGGGCATCTTAGGGTCCGTGTGGTTGACTGGGCTGCCTGTACAAACACTGTGTGATGACAAAATATTTCTCTTTGATGAAGTAAATAAAAAAAAATTAAAAGCACTTCAACTGATGATCAATCCATCCAGTTTTTGTAATCATGCTTATCCAGAACTGGGACATAATGAAGCTCAGTGTGTGCAAGACAGGAACAATTCTTGGACAGGATGCCAGTCCATCACAGGGTGAACACACACATGCACACTCACATATATATCAAGGGCCAATTTAGTGTCACCAACCTACCTAATCTGCATCTTTTTCAAAACAGTTAAACCAATCCCAGAACACTTGATGCCATTGATACATTATATACCTTGATTAAAACACAAGAATGTGTTCATTTTGCTACAAGTACAATAAAGCAGACAAAAAAAGTTTTCTGTCATTTCATTATCAATACTGTAACTTTCAAAGTTTAAAAAAATGTATTTTAAGTGAGATTTAGGTTATATTATGAGTTTTTCTTTAACAATTTATGATATGACTTTTGATATGATGTAAATATGCAACAGTATGGTCGTGACTCCAAAAATATAGTTTTTTTTATGGTTTGCCTGCACCCCCAACCCTCCCCACATGCCTCAGTGTCAAACTCCATTTATGATTACAACATAGGGTAATCTGTTATTATATTTCTCTACAAGCAGGAGAAACCACAAAATATATAAATACATCTAAAATGTAACCAAATACTGTAAAGAAGTTTGAATTTTCTATCTGCGTTCACATGTGTTTAACTCCATATTCCACTGAAGTTCTGTAAGGTTCAGTACCATCTTTTGACATTTGACATTTTTAAACCTGTAAATATCCTGATATGAATGTGCACAGTGCTGTGTTTGTGTATGCTCTGTGAAGCCCTTGTGTTCTATTCAGGATCATTTCCTACCTGCACCACATATTACCAGGAACAGCTATGACTCCTTATGATCTCTGCTCGAATGTTGATTGTAAAAATGAACAGATATTGTTATCTCAACCTTAATATTAAATATTTTTTCAAAATTTTTTATGTAGCCACCAAACCATTTTGAGAAGGTGTTTAATTCAATTCTCAGAAGCACTGAGCATAAAGTTAGAACCAGCCTTGGATGGATGGAACACCAGTCCACTGAAGAACTCAGTCACTCACTCACCTACTCCTAGAAGTCCTGTACTGACTTGTCTATCCCTGTGATGTAGAGTAAAATCAAAGTAGAAACTGCAGAAAAATTAATGAAAACACAAAGAACCTGTGAATTTCACACAGACGTGGATCAGGCTTGGAGCTTTGAAATACCAGATAACATTTTTGAAGACAATGTATACTAATATGTAAAGAATATTTGTATTGTAAGTGAAAATATCAAAGTTAAGTTAAGCTTCTATCATAGATGTAAAATATTTATTCAACTTTTTGAGCCAGTTTAATACCTTTGGGCGGCTAAAATAGCTAAAACACTGAGTAACAGGAGTTATACTGCCGTATTGTTAATTCTGTTTTATTATAGAATCTATCTTCGAACCACTTCAACAACTACACTTTTTATTGATCCATTTTCAGTAGCATATGTGTGCCATCAAAGTACGAAATCCCTCAGGCAGCTGTGCTTTTGGATGCAGTCAGTGATGGACGTCTTTCTTTAGGATCTGAATCTACTCAGTCTCATATTGTACTGCAGAGTGGCCAACTTCCTAATGTTATACCACCGTACAGGCAAGGGGAAGATGCAGTTTTGCTTAAATCACCACAGGTACAGTGCTTGTTTTCCTGTTATTTAAATGTATTTGTATGTATTTAATATATTTAATGGTGTGTGTATATATAATATTCACCCTTACCTGGCTGGGATGTCATGCCTCCCACTTCGGCTGAACATTGTTAAGGTTAAGCCATAATTTCTGAGGTTTTATTCTGCTGCTGTGGTTAAGGGTTCCTTCTGAGGCTCCTGAGAACTGGGACAAGCCTTATAAGTACCTCATCCTCTTTGGCCAGGTGTATTTGGAACTGGCAAAAGAGCAGGAGACTATTATATTTAAAGATAGGAAGAAATGGAGGCAGGAATTAGCATTACATTTGTGATATTTATACAATACACACTCACTGAGCTGGTGTGGGTTAAAAAAAAAAAAAAACATTGAGTGAGCAGCAATTCTGTTAACAGAAGTGCCTTGTTGATGAGGGAGGTCAAAGGAGAATGGCCAGGGTGTTTTGAGCTACCAGAAATGCTATGTTACCTTGGGTACAGCTGTGGTGAGCAAGAAACCATCTCAGAATGCATAGCACATCAAAACTTTTAGGTAATGGGCTACAGTAGTAGAAGACCATGTTGGGTTCCAGTCCTTTCAGCCAAGAACAGAAAGCTCAGGCTGCAATGGGCACAGGCTCACCAAAACTGGTCAGCCGAAGACTGGAAAAGTGTATCCTGGTCTGATGAATCTTGATTTCTGCTGAGGTACACAGATGGTGGTGTCGAAAATTTGGTACCAACTGCATGAATTCATGCACTCAACTTGCTTTGTGTCAATAGTCCAAGCTAGTAGAGGCAGTGTAGTGGTGTGAGGAATGTTTTTTGGCACACTTTGGACTTAAAATTCCAAGACCATTTTGAGTGTTGTTGATGGCCATGTGCATCCCTTCATGGCCACAATTTACTTATCTTCTAATGGCTACTTCCAGCATGATAATTTTGACAGTTGTCTTGTCACACTTAACAGGTAATCTAACTATTAAATATCCGACTATGCCACCCAGTTTTGCAACAGTAACTTCAATTAAACCAGACAATAATAAGTACATTAAAAAGATAAATGAACATAAACAAAATCTAACAGTATCAGGAAGAAAATTCATTTTTTAGAAAGGAAAGCACACAGTCCACACTCTAAAAGTCCATTAAAACCAAGATTTGGAGGATACAACCTTTAGTGGTGCAGAGTCCAGTTTGTTCTCTGTGTTACCCCAACAGTTAATTGTTCAACTGTCCACAGATGCACTCTGTTCACTGGACACTCATTTCCCAACAGAAGTTTTGTCAAAATTGTGGAATCCCTGTCAGCATCTCTTCATCGTTCCTTTTGTCCACTCTGGGCTCCTTGTGTTGCTGTGACCTAGGCACGCCTTATTTCTCGTCTGCCAGCTTTGCTCAGTCCTTTCATGCAGCTTCCCTCTCTCACTGGCAGCGTTCTCAGTGGACCGTCCCTCTTTTGCCTTCTCCTGCCCAGAAGCTTAAATCTCCTTCAAGTCCCTGCCATTATCAATTCTGGACAAACGGATTAAACAATGGCACATCTAAATTTCCTGGGTTTAACAATTAATGAAAATACAAGTTAACAAAATGGATTGTTACCAACCATTAATGAGTACAGATCTGCTGATTAGCAACCAATAATGTCAAACATGTTAATTTCCAAGTCAGGTAAATACAGACATCCTCCAAGGAAGGAGCAGTTCTGTTATCACAACTTGGTATTGTTTGTAATCTCAACCAGCCAAAAACTTTAAAGTGGTGACTCCTTTGCAATCCAGCAAATACCTACAATCTGCCGACAGCCTTTTAACTTCTCACCCCCAGTGCCAACAATGAGTACCTATTGCCTGTTCATCTGGTGGGTTTTAAATGTAATATTGACATGTTTCTTTTCGTAAGAGAGAAATGGAATGACTCAGAGTACAAAAAATGTCCCCCTCTAACGTAATGCACCATCTCAAAGCAAAAGTCATCTCAAACTGGTTTCATGAATATGACAATGTGTTCAGTGTTCTTCAGTGACTTTCTCAGTTACCAGATCTTAATCCAATACAACAGTTTTGGGATGTGTTTAAACAGAAGATTCACAGCATAAATAAGCTGACAAATATGTAGAAATTGTTTGATGCAATCATGCCAACATTAACTAAAATCTCAAAAGAATGTTTCCAACTTTATGGATATAATTTAAAACCTAATTAAGAAATGGTTGGTTTAAGTGGAACCTCAACTAATGATTTATTTAAACTTATGATTCCCTTTACACATCTGGTTGCATTTCTTGCATTTCCTGCTCCAGATACAAAACAACCTCAGATGCAAATACCCTTCACCTCAGCCAGGTAAAAAAAAAAAAATATATATATATATCGCTTTTTTTTCCGGCGCCGCATCCGAGTGGCAGCCTTTTCCAACA
>JANRMT010062819.1:36254696-36279531 GCA_026402145.1 Polypterus bichir lapradei | reverse complement strand
ATGGGAAATTCTCTCACTCTTAAAAATTATTTGTTCATTAAACAGCAGTTGATCCCAGTCCTTATTATCAGCAGTCTCTGCCATGTTTGGTGCCACCTTGAAAGTCACTGCCCAGAAGGCATAAGAGGATATTGTATGAGCTTAAAAGATCCATTGTCTATAGGGACACAAGCAGAAACTTTGGGCATAAACTGATAAAAGTTAAAATTGTACATCATCCAGCTGTGATTATAATGAAGGCAGCCTTTAAATCACTAGATTTATAAGTTACAGCTGTGACCAAGTTATGGTTATCTATAAGCAAGATGACTTAAAAATTTAGTTCTATACTTTTAAGCATTAAAACAAATTCTGAAACATAGACAAATGTCATAGTTAGATAATATACAGTTAACCGATTGCAGGCATGTTGAATTTAGTTGTACTTAAGGGTAACTCTTCTTTTTTGCCTAATTTGGTTTTCCTTTGCAGAAAATTTGATTTCACTAGTAAAGGTTCATTCATCAAATTTTTGAATATACTGTATTAAATTATAAATTGAGAAAGTTTTTCTTTTTGACAGAATCAACTTACATTTAATACACGTATCTCAAATGCTGGACAATATGTGGTTGTTATTCATTATTTGCAACCTGAACATGCCGCATTCCCTGTTGAAATTGTAGTTGATGGTGGAAGGCCTTGGATGGGTGAGTTAACATCTCTCATTGAATGCCCAGTAAGTATAACAGTGCTTATGAGACAAGGGACGTCTATGTGTATACAATTTTTCCAGCCAGTGATGCATTGTGATTTTATTTATATGACTACTACAGAAGTTCATTTGGCAGTTTATTCAAATTCAACTGTTTTAATGATGAGCTCAATGATTTAATAGCTGCCTTTATTTTATGTGTTTTAACATAGCAATATCACATAACACCCTTGGTGCAGTTTACGTTGTCTACGGTGAAGTGTTTTAAAAGCTAAATATTAAGCCGAAGATACACAAATGGCATTATTTTAATAATGTTGTTAGCATCATGTAGTGGTAGGCTAAATTAATGAGTCATCTTTGAGATTTTATGCCTAAAGTTATTTTTTTGTGTTTATTTTTGTTTTGGTTAATTTTATGATAATTCATTGATCTGAATTGTAAATTCAGTTTTGCATGTTGGGATTTTTGTATGTATTAGCTTATAGGTGTTAGACTTTGGGCGTCGCAGGCAAAATGGAACGTGTGGAGTTGAATTGTTCAGGATGAAGATGTGTTTGCGTTAGTCTGATGTGTATGTACTCTCAGGCATATCTGTTGCAAATAGAAAATACTGTTGGTATTATATGTATCATAATCATTTATCAGCCCTTCATGAAACCCAATGCCCCTTGCTAAATTTGTTCTGGGGATGGCCCAGGTTGATCCAAGAAAATATTTAAGCGGCCTGATTGGTAATGGCAGCACAGGGCTTGTACAAAGATTATGAACTTAATCAATACAAACTTATGGCCTGCCTATACTGGGAGTTCCCTGTTTGCTGGGAACAATTGCAGGCCTTGGTCCTCCTCTGGAATGGCACTCAAAAGAATCTGTGCAGTTTAGATGCATGTTGATTCATGTAGTGTACCATATATGCAGCCACAGAACTGAAGATATATCAGAGGTCAGACAGTGCTCACTCTCATGTGGCTAAAAGCTATTTTCCCTCTAATAACTTGTTTAGTTAGCTGGCTGAGGTTTCATTCATTGCTGAAATTAACTGAATAAATCACTCCTTTATGTAACAGAAGATATATCACCACTGTGGCCACCAAGAGTCACACCAGCTCCCCAAACCCGACCTAGACAGACACCAGGCACAAGTCCCTGCAACACACAAGGCTTTATTTTCAAGGGGGAAATGCTTTTCACCTGTCCCCCACCAGAACCAAACACTGTACAATTAACAGCACACAGCACTTTTCTTCTCTTCCTTCTCTTTTTCTCTCTGCCTTCATCTTCACTCCTCCGCTGGCAAGCTTTGTCCCTCTTCCTCCCGACTGTGGCTCCTTAGGTGAAGTGAGGTGGTCCCTTTTATGCTAAACCTGGGAAAACTTCAGGTAGCCCATCAGCATTTTCTAGAAGTACTCCCAGGTATGGTGGAAGCCCAAAGTAGAGCTCTGCAGCTCCCCCTGGGAGCCCCCACAGAACTCAACAAGGCTGTGCCAAACTCCTACTCCCATGGAGTCCTGTGAGAATCTGAGGCACCGCTGCAACCCGGAGGCTTGCCATCTAGTGCTCTGGGGAAGGCAGTGCCTTCCTTTACAACAGGAAAGAGCCCTGGCCGTCTGTCATACCTCCCAAGGAGAGAACACGATCAATCTGTCAGTTCTACTGTATGACCTACCATTGTATGAGGTTTTCTTTGTTGATTCAAATTAAGACACAGTTTGCTCTACAGAACTAGCTATGCATAAGTTAAACTTAACAATTCTCTAATGGGTTGCTTTCTGCAGTGAGGCTAAGCTTTTGAATGATCTGCTATGAAAGTGCTTGTCAATGTACTCTTGATAGACTAGTAGTAAAGCATTATTTTTGCTGTTTCACTGCAATTAACCTGTTTGTTTTATTAGTGAGAGCAGGATGTTTTAAATATGTGGAAGAAGTGGTTTTCAAACTGTGATTGTCATGACTGCATACAATGAATTTAAATTGCTGACTGTACTTTACCTGTGATTGGTTTGTGTGCAGTTGTAAAACTGGCCAGCCATACAACTGCCTCAGGGATACACACTGAATCCTTGGTGGGTTTTAAATTTCTAACCTTGTCATTTAGAGATACTAGGTCACTACAGCGAGCAATGAGCAATAAAATAGTAATTACAGCATCAGTGAAATGTTACTTTGTAATTTACTTTGTAACGGATTTAACACACGCACCTCCAGGGGTAAAGTCTACCAATATAATGATAAATGTGATTATGACTTATGGCCTTATCAATGCAGGGTCTTATGGACTGTTTATACTGCATATAAACCACTGAAAAAGTTTGCCAGAACTTGTTGTTGGTAATATTAGAGGAAGCACATTTTTACTTGTTGAAGTTGTCTGCCATCTGTCTGTGCATTTTCCTTTTTGTGTTATTCAACTTTGTTACTGTCAATTAAATTTTGTTTTCAAAGCAATTGAGGAGAGGTGTCTTCATTTTAATGACTTGAAAGTGTGCGTGTGTAAGCTAGGAATGTGCTGATCAGGTTTTTTTTAGAGCCAATACCAATTACTGATATCATGTTACTGGATCGGCCGATACCAATACCAATTTTTTTTTTCCTTTATATAGTTAAGAAAAACTTTTACACTAAGCTCTTGCATAATCTGAAATAAAGCTTTATTTAAAAATAGTACCTTTAACCATTGTCTATAAAAATATGTATTCACAAAAATTATTCAATGTTTGTTTCTTTTTCAGTGTACCAGCTAGATATTCTAAATACTGTTTATCATTTTAATTATGCAGTACTTGTTTTTTTACCAAAAAACTCACACTGTATGAAACACGCAAAAATAATAAATACAGTACAAATCTTGAAAAAAGACACAAATCTATCAAATGTCCGTAAGAGGTTTCAAGAGGATACAAGGCTAAAATGCTTAACAAGTTTACAAGTAAAACAGACAAACTGATAAACAGACTCCATTTTAGTGCCCTTTTAAGAGGGCCAATGCTGCATATTTGCACAGCAAAACGTTTTTGTTTTTTTTGTCAGATTATTCTCAGGGAGCTGGCCAACAGGTCAGGAATATCTCAGCCAACCTTCACTCCTTCATGCCCGCTGTCAGGGTCAGCTCTGCCATTTCGGCGAACTAGGCAGTCGTGTATGGCCAACCCTGGCAGCGGGAGACAGTGTTTTTTAAACGTATCAAACTGTGACTTATGAACACTTGGACACAATACAACTGTTCAAGTATGTTGTTTTATATTATTTTCACACACTAGTGATGTTTAGTCCTAACATCTGATGACCTATATGTCCATCTATCCATTTTCTGAACACAGGGCCACGGGGGTCCGCTGGAGCCAATCCCAGCCAACACAGGGCACAAGGCAGGAACCAATCCCGGGCAGGGTGCCAACCCACCGCAGGACACACACAAGCACACACTAGAGCCAATTTAGAATCGCCAAACCACCTAGCCTGCATGTCTTTGGACTGTGGGAGGAAACCCTCACAGAGAACATGCAAACTCCATGCAGGGAGGACCCAGGAAGCGAACCTGGGTCTCCTAACTGTGAGGCAGCAGCGCTACCACTGCGCCACCGTGCCGCCCTGACCTATATGTGGTCTTCCAAATTCCAGCATGTACCTTACTCAGCCTCTGTTTTCTTTAGGTGAAGGTTTGTTGTTTAAATTTTGTTATCCTGAGTGCTGAATCTGCACAAATGTTCTTCACATCCGCTCAACAGTAAAAAATAAAAATAGACAACATAAGTAGCATCATGTTGGCGCTCAAAAAAGTTTCAGATTTTCGAACCTCGGATTAGGGATACTCAACTTGTAATTTGTTTTAGTAGTTAAGTAGTAGTAATTAAATGTACAAAGTTCTGTGTGCTAAAACAGCATGGGTGTTGTACAAGAGCGGTGAGGAAGTACTTTGTAACTTCTTGAACCTGTCTGCTGTCTATCTGTGATTGTAGTTTTTGTGCTGCTCCAACTTACCTTTAATTTGTAAAGGCTTGGGCATAATGGCTGTTTCAGTTAATGAAAGCCTATACCTTTTTAAGCAAATGAGAAGAAATGTCTGTAGTTGGTTTATCAATTGAGGGTTTCATACGGTCTCACTGTTAGTTAGCATGTGTCACTTTACTTGGAGATGAAGTTTGTATGTTGTGCAGTGAGAGGGAATTGAAGTGGTCGGTGCAGTATGCTTTAAAAATTTTTTACGTATAGCAACAGGGCTTTGTCTTTTTGCCCACACCTCTGTTGTGTTTTAGTGCAACGTGGCTACTTCATGTCTAGGTGTTTTCATGTCAGCCCGAGGTACGCAGCAGCGGCATGTACAATATGGCTCGTGGAGGCATGTGTGCCTCCATTTCTATGAGACAATGCATGCTGCCACATCTTCACTAGATGGGAGAAGGAGTTAAAGCACGTGGCTGTGTATGTCATGTCAAAGTGGAACGTGGCCTAATTGATGCCTCACCTTCAATTCTTGGATCATGATGTATGTGTCACAGATCAAACTGTTGAATTAAAGCAAGATAATGCCACCAGGCAACAAAGGCACACTGCCATGTCTTTGCCAGCCATGAAGGGGACTCAGAGCCCGGTTTTAATCCTGCCGTGCCCCAATTGTAAAATTCATGCGTTGCACTTGTACTTGCATAAGCTGTCGAATGAGACCAAGAAAAGGCTTCAAAGACCAGGGATGCAGTTGTAATTCATAAGCCGTCATGATGATAAAAAAATTGGACTGTGACAGTTCTTTTTAACTTGTCTTTATTGATTAAAAAAAACACTCTAAGATAACATACAAATGGAATAACTGGGTTTTTTGTTCATTAGGCTCCTTCAGTGCTACTTTCTGCCCACATATCTATGGCTGCCGTGACCAGGTGATTGCAGATAACCGCATAGCCCTAGATGTACCTGATCAGGAGCTATTAATCACCCTAAAGGTGCCACATGGGAAAACGTTACTAGTGGTAAGCAAATAACTTAAGCAGTTATTTAAAAAATGAAAGTTTAAATCTACTGACTTTAAATGTAACTTTTCTAGTTTTAACATTTGTATGCCTAAGTTGATTTGTTGCATTTTACTGTCTTGGGTACTGTCATCACTTTCATTCTTATCGTAAAAGGATCTGTTCTTTCCTGTAAATATTAACTTTGTTTAAAAATAGATAAGCTGCTCATAACATTCATTGTGTTACAGGATTACATCTTGGTTGTTTCTGTGGATAATTACAGCCCTGATATCCTCCGTGAAAAACCTTTGGACTTATCCTTTGATTTCATCAACAACTGTGGCGAAAACAGCTTCTATATTGAGTAAGTTTGTAACCTCTTGAATGGTTAGTAATTAGTTTCTTGTTGTAAAAATGCATCATCTTTTTTCATTTTATCCAATATCAGGGCTGTAGGGGCCCACAGCATTGAATACATGCAACAACAAATCCTTACCTAGGTGTCAGCCCCATCACAGGACGCATTCTCACACACATTCCCATTCAGTCACACCAAGCTAATATAGAATCGGCAATGAACCTGTTATGCCTTTGAAATGAGGAAGGAAAACTGTTGTCCCAAAAGAAAACCCTCAGACAAACACAAAATGAGCAGTCTTCACAAAGAAAGCGACAAGACAAGGATTCAAACAGTGTCATTAACCACTGCACCGCCATGCTGCCTTAATAATACCTTAATGGAATAATTTATGCCTTCTTTTTCTCATGCTATGGTACTTATCGCTCACTTGGCTTTTGTTTATCGATTTTACAACTAAATCTCTAGTTATTTCTCTCCATATAAAAAGCTGAGCTGTCTTTTAAACAGAAAAACCTACTAATTGAGGTAATGTAGTCATTAGCAGTGCTGCTTCATGAATTCAGTGGCTGGGATTTAAATCCTGCACCCAATTGTAGGCTTGTAGAGTCTCCAGGTTCTCCTGTGTCTTTTTAGATTTTCCTCCGGTGTTCCACTCACATCCTCAAACACAAGCAAGTTTGGTTTATTAGGTTCCAAGGGCTGCTTTCTTTTTTCTTTGGACTGCCAAAAAAAAGGTTAAAGGTTATTTCTACGCTGAAAAGAAAAGACAGTAAAAGACACAATGTTTTAGCTGTATAGCCTTCATCTGGGGCTTCATGCATAACTCAGTGTGTACAATTCGCACTATAACATGGCGTAAGCACAAAAGCCGAAATGTGCTTACGTGCAGAAAAATCCAGATGCATAAATCTGTGCATTCGCCAACTTCCACTACATAAATCCCAATCAACGTGAAATGTAACGCTCATGCACGCGCAGGCTGTCCTGCCCCAACTCCTCCCAGAATTACGCCTCTTTGAATATGTAAATCAATATAAATAGCCCTTAAGCTCAGCATTCTGTGAAAAGACAATGGGAAAAGCACGGGGGAAAATAGAAGAATTTCAGCGAATACCAAGTGGAGGCAAAGAAAAACCTACTATTTGTTGGTTTAAACAGTGGTATAAACAACAAAAGGAAGTTGATCGAGTGACATAGCATGTTGTAGAAAATCGAAAGCTCAAGTTCACAAAGTCGCACAGTGCCCGAAATAAAAAAGAAGTTGTCACATATCAAAGTCACCATGAAAAGACAAGTCGTAGCCCACCGTCTGAGTGTCATATGAAAGCTTATTAGGGTACAGAGAAAAAAAAAGGCACACAGTGGGGAAAAAAAGCACGAAATGTCAACTTTAATCTCTAAATTTCCACTTTAATCATGTAGTTTATTTTGTCATTAAAGTTGAACATCATAAACTTCTTAAAATCATTTAATTTACTAGTTTCTCAAATCCCATCATAACTAAAGTAGCATGTTAAATGCTGTGTTTTGTATTTGATCTTCTATGTGCTCTATGTGTGTGAATCACTACGTGCTTCCGGGTTTTCTCTTCTTCCGACAGGACACAGAATCCATTACATTCGTAATATTACAGCTCTCTGAATAATTAAAATACTGAGATGTATACTTGATATAATTTTCATGATGATAGGAGTTAAAGTATGTTATTAAACATGGGAACACAGTGGCGCAGTGATTGTGCGCGACCTTCGATGAAATAATTCATTGCAGCAGTACTGTCTCTTTCAAACATACTAATTCCCAATGCCTGTCCTTCCTTTTCTTTCTCCAAATACCCAATCACTACGCAATCAGCTCTGTAATAGACGTTAAGCCATCTGTAAGCTTATAACGCCAATTCTTCAAAACTTTTAAGGAACATAATATCTTCGTAGTACATGTTTAATTATTCTATCCTTCACGCCAGTCCCAGTGAAGCATACAGTGAGCGGCAGGAACAATCCGTGAACGGAGTGCCAGATCCTGGCTAGCATAGCGACACCGTGTCCTTTAATTATTAACAATATAGATTATTTAAATGAAGTTGAAATTTTATCTGTATAATATAATACACATATTTTGCTGCATTTCATCTTGAAAATGATATTGTCATCATATGTAAATACACGCTTAATAAAGTGGCTCAGGTTGTGTAATATTATAACTGTAGTGCAAGTTTACAGTGAGGTGATTGTACTTATAAGTACAAACAGTTCTACAAGGTGCACTTGATGGACTGATTGATTGCGTTTAGAGCTCTTGGAATGAAACTGTTTCTAAACCACGAGGTCCGTACAGGAAAGGTTTGAAGCATTTGCCGTGTGGCCAGCAGTTCAAATAGGAAGCATGGCTGAGGCAGCATGTGATTGATGCTGTATACCGATAATTCTCTTTCCGATCAGCTGCTCCGAGTGGTGCAGTGAGAGTAATATGTAAAAAGATGATCCGCTGTGGCAACCCCTAACGGAAGCAGCTGAAAGAAGAAAAAGAAGGTGCAGTGAGAGTAACAATGCTAAAGCAGCTATGGTATTTGGAATAGTTTGGTTATTCTGTGGACCATTATATTGTTACAGGTTAATTACAATCAGGTGCCTTAAACTAATAAACAATATGCGGTTAATTTCAGTGTATTTATAAAGCCGCGTTAGGGATGTAGATCTGAAAAAGAAAGATAATCCACCCAGGAACAGTAGTACTGCTTTGATGCTGAGTGCCGCCAGTCTGCAAAACCAAGCGGAGAACTTGCATATGACAAGGCATGAGGTACCGTGGAAAAGTGCGTGGCTTTACGCCAAGTGTAGGTTTTATACATCGCGATTTGAACGTGGAAAAGTTCTTACGCAACATTTCTGTGCGTACGCACCGTTTATACATGAGGCCCCAGGTGTCCAGCTCAAAAGGAAAAGGCAGGTAACATGCAGGGGTGTGGTTGAGGGATGGGGGGTTTGGGGGTAAAACACCTGGGCAGATGAAAGGCAAAAGGGAGAGAATAGGTTTAAAAAAGTGCCATTACAGATGATTAAGGAAAAGATTAAAAAGTTGGTCAATCATTAAGAACTGAAGAAATGCGTGAACCTAGGGTGAGAATCAGCTTAGCTTCTTCTGTTTTTCTTTGAAAAGAGTTTTTAAAGTCATGTGAAAGAGCACAAACAGAGAAATCAGTGTGGTTATGATCAAATGATGTGAACTGTTCTGCAGTAGGCTTTGCAAGGTCTGTGGTTTTAATGATTCAAACGTGCTCTGTGAAACAGCATGCTAGCCATCTCCCTGTTTCACCAATGTAGATGACTAGACACTTAGAAATGTGTATACAATGTATAGAAATATATATACCTACAAGAAATGTATATGCAATTTTGAGATTGACAAGAGGCCCTTTGTTTAATATTAAGTTTACCAGAGGGACCAGATACAATGGTATTGCTGGTGACATTTGCAAGTGACACAGTGATTCCTGTTACAGCTTAGGGTGCCTAGTGGAGAATGTGGCTGTCCTGTGTGAAGTGAGTAGTGGGTGAGAAATTTGTGTAGGTTAGTTGATCAAAAGAAGGGAGGGTTGGGAAAAGAGGCTCCTGTAAAAGGATCAGTCTGCAAAATACAGAAATTCTGTTTAATGACCTGTGGGAGAAATACATTGTTGGGGTGAAATGGGATGACCAGTGGAATGTGGGTTTCATTATTGGGATTCTTGTTCTTGTTGTTATGAGGTCTACTCCTGGGTTGATTGAGGGCTTTGCCTAAAACATGAGAATGGTATCCTCTGTCTATGAAGAAACTCCTCATTCTGAGTGTTTCATTACAAAAGTCAACCTCATCACTGCAGACACAGCAGAGAGACTGGATGGAAGAAGCTTCAGGGAAGGTCACTTTGTGTGCCAGTGGCTTATAATAGACAGAGGGTTTAAGTTCTGGAAAGCTGATAGAAAGACTGATATGTAAAAATGGTAGCACTGTAGTAGAAACATCGACTGTAAACCCAGAAGATGGATGAATACTCATAAAATCATTAATGAATTACTGTAGCTGGCTTATGGTGCAAGATTCAGCAGTAACACAATCATTGATATATACTTTGTATAGGTGCAGTACAAAGCTGAAAATAAAAAACAGTATAAAGGGAAACACACAAATGAAGGAGTTAGGTCCAATTCTAGTACTTTTTAGGTTATGCTATAATTTGTCATATTTATTTATGAATAAGCTTAGTTATTTTTTTTTAGAATTTTTTTTATTTTTTAAAATACTAGGGGGCTCTGCCAACCTGCTCGTTTTGCTCGCCCACCCCCTGGTTTTGGTTTATCGGATATACAATTTAAAGAGATTATTTTCATGGGAATTGTTACATATGCATTATTTTCATTTTTACTTTAAAACTTTTGTAAAAAGAATATTTGGAATTAACTTTTTTTCAAGATTGCATTGAATTTTGATAACTGCCTGTGAGTGAATATCGTTTCTTTGACTCTCTAATAAATAAAATGACTTTCTCGAATGTTTGTCTATGCTCTTTCTTCTTTGCTTTGTCGTTGACTTGTCATCTAGAATGTATACATTTTTTGTCCTGATAAAAGTTTATAAGAGCTGAGAGCGCAGGAAGTGTGTCTGACAAAAGCATTCACACGACTGAGGTTAGATGACCGTGGTTTTGTTTGAAAATAGTTGTAAGTAGGGCGTGACTTGAAAGAATCTCATGTTAAAAGCCTCCGTCTCACGGGACTTTATACCACAACCACGTTTTTGGAATCGTTTAAATCTCGCTGGCAACACGAATTAGACGATCTACAAGTTTCTAGCTTAAAGTTTAAATCCGAACAATACATTCAATCTCTTTTCGCTGTTCCATTATTTCACCGAGTAATAATTTCCATTTGTTTGTCGTAATGTGATCTTTCCCATCCTTTTTTTTTGAGACTTTGGCATTTTCGTATTTCCATTATCTCTAACCTGCTGTGCATGTGTACCACACCAACATTTTTGAATTCTTTACGACGTTCTACTTTGTCATCTACTCTTTGTCCTTTATTTCCCACCCCGGGCGTAGTTAAATCTTTTTCTTGCGGGATGTATAACGCTGCTCACGTTGTGAAGGGGGGGAGTTGAACGCATGCTAAGGAGATGCGGTCAGATCAGCTACTGTCTTGCTGCTGCTGTTGGCAAGCTGTGAGTTTTGCTTGTCGATCATTTAAAAGCCAGTACAGCAGCTGTCCTTTTGCCACATCGCGTCTCTGCTGCTTGCTTTTTGTTAAGAGGTGTGGGGGATGGGTGGAGGGCTGAACACACGCTAAGGAGATGCAGTCGGATCATCTGCTGGCGAGCTGCGTGTTTTGCTTTTCGTACTGCGCGTTGATCATTTAAAAGCCTGTACAGCAGCTGTCTTTTTGTCTCACTGGCTTGTCTCGCGTGACATCAAAGTGTCTTCCAAGAAGATCACGTCTCGTCTCCGTCCCAAGTATTTTTTATAATAGAGAGATATAAACAGTTAATAATTCCATAGCATATTCTTTTTAATACATCCAGTGGTTTTAAAATTTTCAATACATAAAAAATCTGCCAATCTTTCATATACTCTGCTTCCTCCTCTACAGCTTGCCACTGGTTAACTAGAAATATTGACACCTTGACTTGTCTTATGTTTAAAAAAATTGTATCATTTCCTTTCAGAAAGAGGAAGACAGAGAAAGAAAGTGAAAGTGAGAGTTAAAGTGGGTTAAGCAAATGTACCGATAGGGTTCAAGTTAATGTGCCTGCCAGTTTTCAGTATTGTGAAACCGTTTTTTAAAGACTGTTACAATTTTTGCAATTAATAATAGTTATTTAACCATTATTATAAATTAGAGCATCTTGTGAAAACATCATACATCTAAAGTCTTTCTTTTCATTTATGTTTTCCTCAGAAAGCTACGTAGTACTTAAACGCACCAGCAATATAGTGCCTCAGTATTTATCAGTAATAGGCCATCTTTGCTGCCCACATATCAATATCTTTTTCCATCTAAAAAACCCGCATCAGTCAGTGACTTGCAAAAATGTAAACAAAACTTTAAAAGGGAGTTTTCTGCAGCAGATCAGTGCATTACTATGATCAGGATTCAGAAGTTAGCCGCCGGGTAGAGCTATTGAAAAAAATTGTTAAATTTAAACACCTAGGATCAGTGGTAGCCCATGATGGATAACTGGATGCAGAGATATCCAACAGAGTGCAGTTTGGATGGAACAATTGGAAGAAATTATCAGCAGTTTTGTGTGATCAAAGAATAAAGGCAAATGTCAGAGATAAGGTTTTTAAGACAGTGGTAAGGCCAATAAATGTGTATGGAGGTGAGGCGGTAAAGGGAGCACTGAAGGAGGATGTTGGATGCTGCAAACATGAGAATGTTGAGATGGATATGTGGAGTTACAAAGAAGGACAGAATAAGAAACGAGACAGCCAGAAGTACAAAAATAGTACGAAATATATCTAAGAAAGTATAGGAAAGTATTTGGAACAGATATGAACATGATTTGATGAGGAGAGACAATTGAATATGTAGGCAAATACTGTAGTAATGGAAATAGAAGTGCAGTGGAAGAGAAAGCAGGGTTATTCAAAGAGGACATGGATAGATAAAATAAAAGAACATTTGAAGGAAAATGGTCTAACTGGGGAAGAGGTGCAGGTCTGAGCTGTATGGTGAAGGCTGATCATGCGCCTGGATCCCACATTGTAGTGGGATGAGGTGAAGAGGAAGAAGAAGATAAATGTATTGCCTTTGTAACTTGGCCTTGTTTCTTAAGTTTTGTAGTGCTGCCATCTTGTGATGGTTCTTGCCTTTAAGTCCCTCAAATCTTGCATTTATTTAAAAGCAAGATTTATTTAAAAGACAGAATCACATCACGTTTCAGATGACATCCTTGAAATCAACGTCACAGCATCAGAGGGTAGCAACATGTTGTATATAGGTCATTGCAGACTCATATTTTTGAAAACTATTTTGTTGTTTCTGTTGTTTATGCAGTCCATTTTCACATCATTACTTTTTATAGCTAAGTCCTTGAATACTTGAGTGAGTTTTGTTATTTGCACCTAAATAAATTCAATTAGTAAAGACAGTTGCTACGTTTTCATCTGTTTGAAATTGTGTCTGAGACTTTTGTGTCATTCTAAAACCCCTTTACATTAAGTAAGTGAAAGGAGAAACATAAGGTCCATTAAATGAAGGAACTGCCTACTGCTTTACATCCATCCTTCTTTTTTTACTGAATCTGCTTGTTCCAGTTCTTAGATTCAGGTGGTCAAGAGACTAATCTGGTAACATCAGGTGCCAGACAAGGACCAGTCATGTAGCAGCTGTTTGTTTCTTATGAAAACTAGTAGCCTCAGTGGTACCTCACAGTTGACTCTTGTAATAATGTGTTAAGCATGCTTCTGGTTTTAATCCATTTCTATTTTTCTTTTCTTTTAGCTTTCTTAGTTCCACACAGTTCTGTCAAGATGTGGCCAAATCTTTAGTTGCTTTCAATAATGATGGAGCCCTTCCATGCAACTGTGACACATCAGGATCTACCAGTTCCACATGTAACCCCCAAGGGGGCCAGTGTCCTTGCAAGCCAAATGTCATTGGCCGTCAGTGTAGCCGCTGTGCAATGGGATTTTACAGTTTTCCTGTCTGCAAACGTAAGTATTCTTCACAAAGATATAATGAATACTGCTTCTCCTAAAATTAATTGGAAGTTCTAATAAAGTTTTAATGACATAAAGGGTGGCATTTAAGGTATCTTAGTTAAAAAGGTGTGTATAGTGAGTAGATGGAGATCCACAAAGGGAGAAAATGAGTCATGTATCTTAAAATAGTTTTTATTCCTCAGCTTTTAACAACCTGCCAGGTGTCATCATCATAGGAAGATGATTGGACGTAAAGCATTCTGTTGTTGTTTGTTGGTGTGGACACATAAAGATACGCTAAAGAATCTTATAATGAGAGTTTTCATTTATTGTATCTTCATCATTGTTGTGCTAACATCTTGAACAACTTGATTGTAATAAATACTGTTATCGTAAAGTTGTGGTTTATGGAGTATGCAAAGAGAAGCAGGCACACCTCTCTGATGTTTTCTGTTTATTGAACTAATAGAACAGAAAAAAAGAAACTGAGATTTGGAAAGGGAAAAAAATGGGCTGAGACTGCAGATGAACTCGCCATAACTGGAAAACATTTATACAGCCATGTCAGATGGTGCATTACTTGGTTGTAAAAATTCATCATTGTTTGCTTTTCCTAGTTGTGTTATCTAACATTCTATCAAAGTGATAACATCTAGCAGTTGTTAGCTTCAACATTCTTTAACTCAACGTTGTGTGCCATCAGTCTTTTACGTTAAACCTGATGCATTGTGGCTATAAGAACCTTAGCTTGAATTTTTGGTGCTGTGTCATTTTATAGGATAGTCTAATGTGTAGTCCAAGTTTGTATGTATTGTGTTTTGGAATGATTTTGTACCAAATTATGAATGCCTCACTTTTCTTAAACACCCATGACCCTGAATTGTATCATTCATGTGTCAGAGATGACTCAGACACCAGTGCAAGGATTGGGGTATCAGTCTAGCTTTCCCCTTTTAATCCAAAAAACAAGTTTTAAAATGAAAGAAAAACATTCTTAAAATTGCCTTTTCTCAGATGTTTCTGAGGTAGTAGAACAGTCCTCCTTGAGAAGGTGTCTTCACATTCTGCCCACATGTTGAATTCATAGCAACCGTCCCAGAATGAGTGAAGCTTTGGTGCCCAGGCTGAGGTGTGCTGTTCTTAGAGGTTGTCACAAATCCTCAGGCATTTGCCCTTCAGAGCTACTGGAAAAAGGAAAGAGATGGTTAGCGGCAACATCCACTTTCATCCAGGGGTGGAAATGCTTACCTTAAAAGAGCCTCTAAGATTTCACCTAAGTGCCCGTGTGTACTGCAGATCTAGTAATGGATGGATGGAAGAATCATTTTCTTAAGGGCAGCACAGTGGTTGGTGCTGCTGCTTCATAGCTAAAGAGATCTGGATTTTAATTCTTGCCCTGTCACTGCCTATGGGGAATCTTTTTGTTTGCAACTGACAAAGCTAAATTGGCCTAGTATGCCTTAAAATGGACTGGAGCCCTGTCCAGTGTTAGTTTTTATTTTGTACCTGATGCTGCAGAGAGAAGTTTCACCTGCCAACCACCCTCAGTCAGATTAATTGGGGCATCTGAATAAACGGATGAATTCTTTAATGCTCTAAAATAACAACTATGTTCATCTGTTTCATATTTTGCAGCCTTTATTTTTTCAATTAATGTGAGAGTATAAACGTGGCACTACAGATTAATATTCATCTGTGCTCTTTTTCAACAGCTTGCAACTGTGGTAATAGACTGTGCGATGAAATAACTGGTCAGTGTATATGCCCGCCACAGACAGTCAAGCCATCGTGTAATATATGCCAAAAGAAGACCTTTGGTTACCATCCTCTGGTGGGATGTGAAGGCTGCAACTGCTCAGAATCAGGAATTGTTAATTTACCACATGCAGACTGTGACAGGAGCAGTGGCCAGTGCAAGTAAGCTCTTTCAAGTTGCAATGGGGAGTATTTTATTTTAAAAAAACAATTATGGATATTTTAGCTTGTACTGTAGTTCAGTATAGATGTTGATCATATTTTGTTTTCTGTTTTAGTGCGAAATTGGTCATATTTATTTTAAACTGACACACAGCTTTCAGATGCAGCTTGTGTGTTTTTAGTTTAAGCCATGAGAGAAAACACAACGAGGATCACACTGAGAACCATTTTTATCTATTGTGAAACCAGGGCGTGTACAGCCACCCTAACCCCCGACATAGACAGGCGGGACACAGGTTCAACACACAACACCCGGTTTATTTTTAATAAAAGTGTACAAAACACCAACACCGCAACACACAGTTCATTCCCTTCTTTGCAGCCAGTCCATCCGCCTCCACTCCTCCTCAGGTTTAGTCTTCTTCTTCCTTCCGACTCTCTCCGTCGAATGGTGGGACTGGCCCCTTTTTATAGGGCACCCAGAAGGACTCCAGGTGCCCAACGAGCTTCTTCCGGCCACACTAACGGGTGTGCCAGAAGTGTGGTCAAATAAGGGCCTGGAAATGTCCATGTGCCCCCTGGCGGTGGCCACGAGTTCCAGCTGGGTTGAGCTCCGATGCACATGACCCGTGGCCCCACTGGAAACCAAGGGGGCTGCCCTCCGTCGGCCTGGGGAAGAAACTGTCCTGAAAATACTCTCTCCAGCAGTCCTTCCACACTCTGGGCGTCCTGGCTGAGTAAAGATTTCGGCCACCCGCCACACTCTACATAGTGTCCATGTTGTGTGAGCACATGACCTAGTGCTGTAAGAAAGGACAGCATGACAGGGTATTCTTCTTCAACAATAAGCCTTAATAAAGTTCCTTTTAATAGTATGAATAACCTTATAACAGAAAGCAAAAATGAATGTTTATTTGCAGAAACACAACATTGCTTGAGATGCTGAAACTTGCAAATCCAAGGCCGTTGGATGTATCAGTTACAAATGCTGTGGCAGTGATAAAAGTCTATGTAAATCCTATTTTATAGTGTTCTTGCATAATAGATATACTTCAGAGTTCTAGTGCTCTAACCTCCCCTGTTGAGAGACTAGAGACTTGTTGAGCGAGAGACCTGTACATCAAGGTTCTTAAATGGCACCACTTCTAACAAAGACTATATTCTGCCAAAGATGCACACAATGCTTATTATTTCCTTTTTTGTTTTTGTTTTAGCACATTTATTTGAGTTATCATGCTCTAACATGAAGCTGATATAAGTCAATTCTTCCTTATACCTTAATGCAGTTGTTAACTTATTATATATTCTTATCATCTCTAATAAATCTATCCCGTTACACCTGCCAAAAATCTTGATGAAAAAAAAGAAAACATGCCTGATAACTGTTCCAAAGTAGAATCTACTCAGTGGTATTTATTTTTGAAATTGCTTGTCAGCAAAGTGAAAATGCTAGCTCAACAGAGAACCTCCCATGTGCCTGCCTATAGCTCTTATGTGTAATGTTTGGTACATTTTCGTGAGTCTTGGCTTGCAGAGATAAATACTAAATAACTACTTAAATATACAATACATTTACTTACCTTCCCACCACTGTGACTGCCCAGACACTACTGTGAATTGTGTTGATGTTGTGACACAATCAAACCAATCAGCCCCAATTAGTTGAGCTGAAATGTGAACACATTTAAACTACTAATGTCTAACAGTACTTGGTGACTTAGTTGCTTTATCTATGGTTGTCTTTGTATACATATATTTGGTGACCTCAAAGAGCAAAATACAAATAAATACATGAGCGTTTAAATTAAACATGTTATATTAAAAATAAATAAAAGCTAAATGCAATATAAACATTCAACTTACTGCATATTGGACAGAATAAAGTAAAAGAAAGATTACAAAGTTAAGTGAGTCATGAAAAATCAATAACACTGAATGATAACGGCAAGCTGACTCATAGCACAGATAATTGAGCTTTGCAACTGTACTAATTTTAAACTAGTACTACTGTAGATACCTTTGATTTTTATTCGGTCTCAATTAATACAATACAGTGGAAGCCACACCTTTATTAGACCTGATCTAATTAGGCATACAATTTAAGATCTTTGTGTAGAATGCAATAAGTATGAACATATGTATACATGCAAATATTTAATGAATGCATATAAACAGCAGGTTTTACAGACAGACTATGACATACAATCAACATCAACAAAGAACACAACCATCAAACATAAACTTAGTACAGATAAACACAATATAGCAATGAGCATGATACTTATTCGGAAAATATTAGACCAGAAATATTAGACATAAAAAATAAACCAACAATTACACTTGACTGATGAATGAGGCAAATAACGGTTAATTCCATGAGTAAAGCCTGTGGATGGTTATTAAAATTGATCTGATTTAACAGATTAATAGCAGTTGGAATGAAAGAGTAACTGAACCAAGTGTAATTTTTTTCCCTTGGAAACTTTGAACCTCTTGTCAACAGTTGAAACTGAGAATGCAGTGGGTGAGTCCTGTATGACAGAACAAATGCTGCTTTCCATAGCACCAGTTTATTAAACAGGTCTGTGAGATTGGACTGTTGAGATCCTGGTATTTTACTACATCATTTTACTGTATAATTTATTCTATTTTTGTTGAAGACATTAAGATTGCCAAACCAGGACAGCAGAAGATAAGTAAAGACAGACAGACTCAATACAAGATTTATAAAAGAGTGACACAGTGGAAGGTCTCGCATTAAAATGACTCAGTGGATGTGCTACTATCCCTTTTTGCACATGGCTTCCGTGTTTTCCTTAAAAGTCAGTTTTGAGTTTATAATTGTCCCCAGATACTTATATCTGTCATCAAAATTCACTTTTGAGTCTGTAATTGTTCTCAGATATTTATTTATAACTGTCAACAATTTCAACTGCTTGATCTTTGATGAATGTTTCTTGTGGGTGAATGAGGACAGCATATCAGACAGACAACCATTGACTTTTACTTTTTAATTCCTGTTTGTTAAAAAGTCAATCAGCCAACCTACCAATTGAAATATTTTAGAAGTCTCTTTGAAAGATGGTGGGACTGCATACATATTAACTTGAAGTAATATAGTGGTTATTAGTTGGTAGAGTAAGTATTTTTTTCTTTTAATGAAGGTGTAAACCAAAAGTTACTGGACGCCAGTGTGACCGCTGTGTTCCTGGTTACTTCAGCTTCCCTGAATGCATTCCCTGTGACTGTGAGACAGGGGGAACTAAACCAAATGTGTGTGACCCACATACAGGCCAGTGTATTTGTAAGGTATGCATTTTTTATTTAATTAAACATTAGGATTATTTTCTATAAACAACTAGATACCAAAAAACTATTAAAACAAAAAAAATGCGTTTTCTGTTTTCTTCTGGCTGATTTTTATGGAGTCTGGAAAGGGCTAACAACATTATTCTTTAACTAACAGCATTAAATACTGAAGCAGTTAGAAGAGCTCATAATTTATTTTTTAAATTTTTTTTTTGTTTTTATGTTTACAATGAATCTCATTTATTTTTAAAAAAATCATAATCAACTTTTGCTTATTCATATCCAGGAAAATGTAGGTGGAAGAAAATGCAATACCTGCCGGACTGGATCTTTTTATTTTGACCCTAACAACCCCAAAGGATGCACAAGTTGCTTCTGCTTTGGTGCCACAGAACAGTGTGAGAGCAGTAACCAGCACAGAAATAAGGTAGGATTATTATAAGGCATGGTGTACTTAATGAAACAAGATGTCCTGTGATGCTGCCATGTTAGAAATCACCTGGGTCCTCATGCATAACGCCGTGCATAGAATTCACACTCTAACATGGTGTATGGACAAAAGCGGACATGTGCTTACGCACAAAAAAATCCAGATGCATAAATCTGTGCGAACGCCAACTTCCACGTTCTTCTGCTACATAAATCCCGGTCAGCATGAAAAGTAATGCACGTGCACGAGCCTGCTGTCCCACCCCGTCTCCTCCCAGAATTACGCCTTTTTGAATATGCAAATCAATATAAATAGCCCTTAAGCTCAGCATTCTGTGAAAAGGCAATGGCAAAAGTACAGGGGAAAATAGAAGAATTTCAGCAAATACCAAGTGGAGGCAAGGAAAAACATACTATTTTTTGGTTTAAACAGTCGTATAAACAACAAAAAGAAGTTGATCAAGTGACATAGAGTGTTGGAGAAACTCGAAAGCTCAAGTTCACAAAGTCTCACAGTGTCCGAAATAAAAAAAGTTGTCAGATATCAAAGTCGCCGTGAAAAGGCGAGTTGTAGCCCACCATCTGAGTGTCATATGAAAGCTTATTAGGGTACAGAGAAGAAAAAATAGGCACACAGTGGGGAAAAAGCACGAAATGTCAATTTTAATCTCAAAATTTCCACTTTAATCACATAGTTTATTTTGTCATTAAAGTAGAACATCATAAACTTCATCTTAAAATCGTTTAATTTACTAGTTTCTCATATCCCATCGTAATTAAAGTAGCACGTTAAATACTTTATTTTATATTTGATCTTCTATGTGCTCTGTGTGTGTGAATCACTACGTGCTTCTTAAACCGGCTTTCTCTTCCTCCGACAGGACACAAAATCCATTACATTCGTGATATTACAGCTCTCTAAATAATTAAAATACTGAGATGTATACGTGGTATCATTTTCATGATGATAGGAGTTAAAGCATGTTATTAAACATGGGAACACGGTGGCGCAGTGATTGTTCATGCCTCATGCAAGATGCTTGCTGCGCTGTGTGGTACCTTCGATGAAATACTTTATTGCAGCAGTACTGTCTCTTTCAAACGTACTAACCCCAAATTCCTGTCCTTACCTTTCTTTCTCCAAGTACCCAGATGCCACACAATTAGCTCTGTAATAGACGTTAAGCCATCTGTAAGCTTAGAACGCCAATTCTTCAAAACTTTTAAGGAACATTGAAATATCTTCGTAGTACATGTTTAATTATTCCATCCTTCCAGTGTTGCATCAGCCCCACCAATAATACAGCGCGAGGCAGGAACAATCCATGAACGGAGCGCCAGCTCCTCCCTAGCGCTGCGACACCGTGTCCTCACATGTTTAATTAACAATATAGATTATTTACAGTGAGGTAATTGTACTTATAAGTACAAACAGTTCTACAAGGAGCATTTGATGGACTGATTGGCTGTGTTTAAAGTTCTTGGGATGAAACTGTTTCTGAACCGCGAGGTCCGTACAGGAAAGGCTCTGAAGCATTTGCCATTTGAAAGAAGTTCAAATAGGCAGCATGGCTGAGGCAGCGTGTGCTTGATGCTGTATACCGATAATTCTCTTTTCGATCAGCTGCTGTAGAGCTGTAAGTCCACACTCCGATGCAGTGATATTAATACTCCAAGTGGTGCAGTAATATGGAAAAAGATGATCCGCTGTGGCAACCCCTAACGGGAACAGCTGAAAGGAAAAGAAGAAGGTGCAGTGAAAGTAACAACGCTAAAGTGGCTATTGTATTTGGAATACTTTGTCTATTCCATGGACCATTATATTGTTACAGGCTAATTACAATCAGATGCCTTAAACTAATAAACAATATGCAGTTAGTTTCAGTGTATATGATAAAGCCGCGTCAGGGATCTGGATCTAAAAAAGAAAGGTTAACCACACAGGAACAGTAGCACTGCTTTGACGCTGGGTGCCCCCAGTTTGCAAAACCGAGTGAAGAACTTACATACGCCAGGGTTGGAGCTACCGTGAAAATGTGCGTGGCTTTACGCCAAGTTTAAGATTTATACATTGCGATTTGAGTGTGGAAACATTCGTATGCAACATTTTTGTGCGTACGCACCATTTATACATGAGGCCCCTGCTGACTATTCTGATATTGTCATGCACACTCCCATCAATACACCTCCAACAACACAATGTAGTGTGTAAAGTGATGCTCAATATATTGAAATGTTTATCTTTTATTTACTTACCTTAAATAATAATATAAATATATAACTAAATATAAATAATAAGTAAAACCTTTGCTTACCTATTTTATCCTTTCCTTTATATTTATGTTATTTCATATATTTTCTATCCACTTCTAGAAAGTTTTTGTGAGGTGGTAAAAGTGTGCAGGGAGTTTGGGTTTTGGCACATGCCAAAAATAGTAGAAAATAAGTGGTGGTGGTGCACAAAGAATATATGAGTGGCTAGCCAGAGATACTGTACATATGGAGACAAAGAAAAACAAGCTAAAGGTTTCACATTTTTGACATGTTTTCTGCGATTAACAGTTTCAGGGTTTCAATATATTGAGTTCAATTGGCTCTACTTCCAAATAAAAATGTGCTTTCTGATCTGTAAATTTACAAGTACGAATGAGATTATTTCCAATTAACATGTTAGTAACAAATAAACCATTATCTTTAAGAGATAATGGTATCATTAGGACTTAAACCAAAAGGCACTGTTTTTTTTTCAAATATAAATATTTTTTTCTCCTACATATTAATTTCTTTACATTACTTCATACATTTTAATATACAATTTCTAAAACAGACTACAGTAATGTTGCTTCATTGTTTTTACAGAATCAATAGTGTACATTTTAGTTAATGTTCCATTTAACAAAATATACTTTAACTAGGTAACATCTATGAGTTTTTTTTTATCAAAATCTTTTTATTTGTTAGTACAAATTTTATGCAAAAGCCCAGAGGATTTCCATTGCAATTCATACAACACAGCAAAGGATTTAGAAGGAGATTTTCTCGAGACAGCATTCCTTATGCATTTATGTGTTGCTTTTAAATTTATTAATGGGCATTGTGAATCAGTGTAAATATTTTCATAATTTATTTTTCCTTAGAAGCACTAGATGATAAAATTTTCACCCCACTAGGAATTTCACCAAACTCAATTGTATAATCTTTAGGAGTGACTGGGAAGTTTTATTCCTTCATAAATTAAGTATTTGGAAACAAATGTCTGTTATTGTGAAACAAATTACAAATTGATCATGTACTTTTGTCAAACAAAATTTTAAAAATGTTTAATTTTTTAATTGTATATACATATTGTTCTATATAAAGCATTTATGTTGTGAAAAGTTATACAATTCAATAACATTTCTTAATGAAAAGATGACCATTTTAGTGAGATTTTTTGATATGTCCTTTTTAACTCAGCAAAAAATGTAGAGCTGAAGACATAACTGGATATAAAGTGTCATGGACAGTGGGATTCTTGAGAAAAGATTTTATTCATTTTACTTTAAAGATGAAGTTAGTTGTGGAGATGTCTAAAGCATTCAAGCCATATTTAATATTTAAATAAAGAGTGTGATAATAATACGCCAAAGACATCATAAAGGTTTGGGGCAGCCACCCATATATTGTTTTTCCCAGCTGCAAAAGGGTTTGTTGTATCAGAAATATCAAGTGCATTTTACAGAGTCCAAACTAGAACTGGCTATAGTAGCCCAAGATGGAGGCTTTAAAGGCCTGGAGAGGAACTGATGTCATCAAAATGGCCAGAACCAGAAGTGACATCAGCAAAGGGGCCGGCTTCGGAAGTGACGTCAGCAAAGGGGCCGGCTTCAGAAGTGACGTCTTCTGAGGCGCCGTAACCTTACAGGATTTCCCGGGAAACGTCTGTAGGGAACTGAGAAAGACAGTCAGTGCACTCCGCCGACCCCTGGTCAGATGTTTCATTACACTTACTCAGGCCCTTTAGCTGCCTCCTACTCGCACGTGTGTTGCAAGAGCTTTCATTTTTACAAACAAAGTTAAACATGAGTTGTTTTACTTCCTTTGGCACATTCAATGTTAAGGCAGTATAAGTGTTTCATTGTGCTAGAGCTTTGGCATAGTTCTATCCTAGCATAGATTTTTTTTTTATTCCCACACCAAGAATCTTAGTTGTGTAGACCCACATTATGCCCTCACCCCTCATTCTCTTATCCTTGCACACACATGACCTGAAAGAAGACACAGCTCTCAGCCAATGTACTTGCATCTGGGTATGGTCTGACTTTACCCAGAATTGACTACTACTGTGCTTTACCTTCCCTGTTGGAGTCTCCTCCAATTCTCTACATTTCCTGGTGACAAGACAGAGCAACATGGCAAGCAGGGGGCAGGTTTAGATTCCTTTTTCAGTCATTATAGTCTTTAACACTCTTAAAATGCTTAATGTGCCAGAAGCAAAAAACAAATGAATGTGACAAATCACCTTACAACCTGGATATTGCAGTAGCTGTCATAGACAATGCTGGCCAACACAATCAAGGTGTTTCGGTGTAAATGTTTCATGACAGTCACTAACTACAGATTATGTGTGTGTTTGGGGGAAGGGATGGTGGTGAAGATGAGCATCTTTGCATGCTGAATTTTGAAAAGATGTCACTCGGACTGTCTTTGACTGGGTTCTTTCTTATTCTCCTTGAAGCTGAACACTACTATTCCCTCTCTATTCAAAGTCAAGTCTAGTAAAGCTTACCATTTTGCTATCTTTATTTGGCCTTCCTCTAAATCATAACTGTCTTCAAAAGTCCCTTCTTGCAGGGGAAAATGTCTTCTGCAGCTACTAACATTACATTGCCTCACCCACCACATAACAAAACTCTAGGGATCATAGTTGGTGACCCCCCCAGGCAGACATGCAGTCCAGTCCTATACTCCAGAAATGACAGTCTACCTGCTGCAGCCAGATGTTACATGGACGTTCCCCTGGCCTGGTCCAGCCACTCAGGTCCTCAGCAATGAGTATCCTATGAGTCTGATGACCTGAGTCAGATGGACGTACGGCAGATGGACATAGTGCTGTTAACTGACACCTCCTCATAATGTGGATAATGTACTTCATTTGGGACTCTATGAAAAACCGCTCGTTCAACACAAAGTCAGACCAGCGCTACCCAAGGATTCTCCAAAGAAGTCACTGGATAGTGTCCAAGCTTTGCAACCATACAACAAATCATGAAGTACCAGGTCTCTAAAGACTTGGACCTTCATCCTTTTGCAGAGATGTTGGGAGCGCCACACAATCCTTTCAAGCAACTTCATGACACCTCATTCTCTCCTAATCCATCTACTGACTTTTGCCAGACTTTCTTTAGTATTTCCAATATGCTTATTGCTTCTAGCATGAGCCCTGTAATTCAGATCTATCTATCTATCTATCTATCTATCTATCTATCTATCTATCTATCTATCTATCTATCTAT
>JANRMT010062819.1:36193768-36254686 GCA_026402145.1 Polypterus bichir lapradei | reverse complement strand
TATCTATCTATCTATCTATCTATCTATCTATCTATCTATCTATCTATGAATATTCAGTCTGGAACTTGTCTTTTTAAAATTTGGTGGTATTCTCTGCCATTTGACTGTTAAAACACGTCTACCTGCAATGGATAGGCCCATAATATCAGTATTTTTATATGTAAAAGGTGAGTTTGCATAACTAACAGAAAGAGATAAAGTATAATAGAACATCCTTTGAGAACTGTTTTTCTAATTTTTCCACATCTTCTCATAATTCAGTATGCAAACATGTTCATCTCCACCACTAACCCTTCTCCCTTTCCCAAACATAATCTGTAAACATTAATTAGTCTGAGAATAAGGAATCAATACTGCTAACCTCTGTAAACAATGTCCTAATACATCATATATTTTATAAAAATACAATATATTTGAGGTTTTTTAAATGCAAGATATACAGTGCAACAACATTTGCTGGTTATGGATAGGACTTTGGGTTTTATGGCTGTTGTATCTTACTCTGTAAGTTGACATTGTTTTAAGAATGTTTATTTTCAGTTTAATTTGACCATAAATTAACTTGACACAAGCTATTTGAACAAAACACAAGTGCAAATCAAGTACTGAGTCCATCCATCCATTATCCAACCCGCTATATCCTAACTACAGGGTCACGGGGGTCTGCTGGAGCCAATCCCAGCCAACACAGGGTGCAAGGCAGGAAACAAACCCCAGGCAGGGCACCAGCCCACCGCAGCAAGTGCTGAGTACCATTACTATTCTTCTTAGATAGAAAATATGTTCTAACCTGCTCTCACTACTCATGGTATAGTATTCAGGCAGTACACATGGGTAGTAAAGTGCCCATACTCCTGTGCTACTGAGTATTCAAGGTTATTTTAACATCTTGTAAAAAAGATGTTTAATGTTGTAGTTTCACACTTTTATCAATAGGTGGCAGCAATAAGTAATAGTTCTGTATGTAATTATGACTGGGTACATGATAGAAGAATACTGTGTTTTGTGAAACAGAGCAATAGAACATAAGCAGTTTTTGCAGATAAAATCATGGAAGTATAGATAACTTGTAAATTAAAAAGAAAGTTTCAGAATACAAACATGTAAAATTCATCTTGTACATGAAAAGTACATTTAGAACAATGATTCAAATGATTAGTTCTGGGAGCCCCTCCTGGAGCTGCTGGTTTGTATTCCAACTGATTTCACAATGTGCAAACAACAATGAATGCTAAAAGGGAGCATTATCTGTCTGTCTGTCTGTTGTGGAAGCTGGCCCGGACACAGACTGGCAGACACAGATGGTTCACCAACCAACACACGTTTAATCATATTTTACAATATTTACAGTGCACACAACCCAGTACCCCGTACCAATCACCCTTAAAGTCCAGGCCTCTCAATAATTCCTTTCACTCTTCTGGCCGCCTCCACTCCTCTCCTCCGAGCTCCATCCTCTTCCACCCGACTCCAGCCATCGAATGGAGGGAGGCAGCCACTTTTATGCTCACCCAGAAATGCTCCAGGTGCCTCCCGATAACCTTCTGCTGGCCCTCCCAGGTGTGCTGGAAGTGTTGGCTGTGCACCCGGAAGCACTCTGGGTGTCCCTGGTCTTCTTCCCCCCAGCCCTTCCGGGTGTGGCGGAAGGGCTGAAAGCTTGGGCTCCACAGGCATCGGGGTGCCCCCTGGCAGTGACCACAGGCCCTTATAAGGTTGACCTTCTAAGCTCTGTTCCTGTGGTCCCCAAAGCCACCAGGGCGGTCGCCCCCTTTTGGTCTGGAGGAGGCGTAAGCCCTCCTCCGGTCCTTCTGGGCGTCCCGGCTGGGTACCACCCCCAGCCACTCACCACACTGTCTATCCATCTTTTAATTGGATTCTTACATTATCATGGTATTATTTCCCTTTTCATCACTGATGGTGTCAGTAAGAATAGTTTCAACATTTTTTTCACCTTGGATAGACATCCAAGTGTGGGTAAACTTTCTACTCTTGCTCATTAAGATTTTGCTAAATTATCTTCATTATTTAAGACATAGCACACTAATAATAACAAAAATGTTGCTGAAGCAGTTGGTCATGCTTTTTGTATTATTTCAATATGTTTTTCCGACATGTTCAATAAAAATAGTTTTGTGTCTTATTTTGAATGCATCACAACGCTTATAGCATTCATTATCTTTTGTACTGTAATTCTAAATGGATTTGGCTTTGAGTAAATTTTCAGCAGGCTTTTATTTTATCTTGGCATTGCTAAACACATGTTCTCCTTTAACTTTCAGTTTATGGATATGAATTTTTGGAGACTGGAAAAATTAGATAAAGAGAAAATCCCTGTAGTCTTCAATCCTGCAAGTAACACTGTAGTGGCAGATGTACAAGAACTCCCAGACAGTATACACGACTTGTACTGGGTAGCACCTGCAAAGTACTTAGGTGACCGGGTAAGTTACTACACATTTGTGTCTAACTGTCAGATTTTGCTAATAATTCCACTGTAAGTTCTGGAGTAGTTTTTCGAACTTCTGTTCTGTCATTTTTCATTTCAAGCATTTCAAATTCTCAACATTTCTTGGATTATTTGTTTTCATTACACTCTCTGTTAGTTGTTGTTTTAAGAGGCACTTTGCTTTGTACTATTCATCTTTACCTCTACTTGACCCACAACAGTTGGAGACTTCTACTTTTTGTTGTTATACTTTTTACTAACATTCTTAATCTTCCTCTTTGTCTATGTTATAGCGTTTAAACATTACATGGGTAATGATATTTCTAGAGAGGTTCCCTCATAGCCCAGTATGAGAGTCTACAAACTAAAGTACAAGGCTCATGCTAGAAGCAATGATCATTTTAGAAAAACTAAAGAAAGTCAGGAAAAATGAAATTCTCAGTGATACTAGTACTTCTATTTCTCATTGCACCATGCTTGAAAAAGATGTCACCTACCTCAGTTGTAATTTGATAATTTAGTACAAGAAAATAAATAATAAGGACAAGTTGTTCCTTGTGAACCACTTCACTATACATATGGAATTGCCATAAAGCTTCACTCAGGGTGGGAACTTTTTTGTTTTTGCCTTTGTATTTCCTTGGATTGATCTTGAAGTAAATTGTTGCATCTGTTATGTTTTCATTACTTATTTGATTGAGTTGTATATCACTGTGATGTTTTGCTTTTCAGAAATATCCATCCATCCATTATCCAACCTGCTATATCCTAACTACAGGGTCACGGGGGTCTGCTGGAGCCAATCCCTGACAACACAGGGCGCAAGGCAGGAAACAAACCCTGGGCAGGGCGTCAGCCCACCGCAGGGCACACACACACACTCACCCACACACCAAGCACACACTAGGGACAATTTTGAATCGCCAATGCACCTACGTAACCTGCATGTCTTTGGACTATAAAAAAGAAAATAAATATAAGTACATATATTTGATTAAATGGTAACATATTGCCTTTTCATGTTCTTATTGAACAAAATTGGCATGCTGTTTACTTTTAATTTGACCCTCATGAATGAGCTTCCTAGTTCTTATTGTCTTTGTTCACAGTAAGACATGAATGCTCTTTTAGAAGTTAAAAATGAAAATGCTGTACATACTTTAGGAAACGCATTAGGCTGTTAAGGTAAAGTAATGCAGTTAAACATAGCATACACCCTTTTTCATAATATTAATAATTTATCCACATTCAGACAAATGTTATCTTTAGTCCATCCTTTATAGCCAACTTGAATATTATCCTGTAAAGAAAATCTGAAAATAATGTAAGATGTCAAGTCTAGAATTATCTGAAGACACTAAAAATATTAGTGATTAGGTTGCTTAGTTTTGTTGGATATACAAATTATCAGTGTTCAGAGATTGTGGATGAAGTTGGAGAAACATGCATTAGGAGTTAAAAGCTGTTATAATAGAATTCCTAGGTGTGCCTTTGAAATCACAAAGCCATTCTGAAATCAAGTGACTGTAGCTTCCAGGGCTACAGGGATGTTCCTTCACCTTTGCAGGTTTTCCACTCCACAGTGGGCCTGATCAGCATGGTCCTAGATTTGAGTCCAGATGCTTACAGTTTAATCAACAAGAAGGAAAGTATAAGTCAGCAATACCTGTTGAAAATAGCTAAACAGCAAAAGCAGCAAAATCTAAAAGCCATTTATTTCTATTATAAATTGCAACTAATATTTCTCTATATTCATCCTTCATAGCCGTGTATTTTGCCTTCTAGGCCTGGTTATTTAGACGAGTCTGGATCAACATTAACCCATTTAACTTGGTATTTTTAACAGATATCTTCATATGGAGGTTTTCTAACTTACCAAATAAAATCCTTTGGATTACCAAGTGAAGGCATGGCTCTGTTGGAGAAGAGACCGGACGTACAGCTCACTGTATGTATATTCTGTGGTATCTTTAATTCATCTGGTACTGGCATCCAAGTGGTGGCTGTTATGGTCTTTCTGGGTCTTTTGTAATTTTTTTTAAATCAAATACATTTTTATTGTGTTTAAATAGTTTTCATTAGGATTTTAAAATTCCTCAAATATGAAAAATAATTGTTTTTTCTTAATAAAAGTTGTTTTTTTGCTTTTTATTTTATTTAATGTTTAATTATGATTTTCTCTGATGTCATTTTCTTTTCCTTTTGTGAGCATCACCACTTTGAAGTAGCATTGTTATGGTGTGACATCCTGTTGCTAGGGTGCATGACATCAGCTGATTTGGTAAAGACATTTTGGGCTTGGACCTCTGCTTTGTTATTTTGGTTACTGATTACTAGTGCTAGCATTGAGGATTTGGTGCACATTTATTGTAAGTATCTGGTTACACACAAAGCACACTTTGGCGCTGTAATGGAAAAAGAAGGTTCTGCTGAGTATCTTGGATTATTGTCTACAGTATTTTAAATATTAGTATTGTTCCTATGATTTTGATTCACTGTGTTGCTGTTTTTTGTAATGTCATTATATCACCACTTTTTGGAAATTTCATATCAAGCGCTACATTTTTTCACATTCTCATAGGGTAGCCCTGTTTTTTTGGTAACAATATCTGTTGCCAGTCACATGACATGTCCTGGTTATGAAACATGGCATCAATATGCTGCCATTATAAAAGATGACACCACACATGGACATGTGCCCAAGTTTTGGGTTTGCTTAAAACAAATAATTTCTTAATGTAGTAAGGGAAACAATGCCAGATTCATAGTAAGATCTTTTTAGCATTGTTCTGCTGACTTCAAGGTTTTATCTACTTTGAATTTTAGTGCTCAGGTTATTTGTGTTTTGACCACTCTCTAGCTAAAAGACTGCTCTATTCCTTTGCCTCTAAGAAAATATGTTATTTCCTGGTCCATAAAACAAATATAAATATATATATAATAAAGTGTTTATACTGTTGTTTTTCAGCTCAGCCATAGCACTTGGTTTTCCTAACCAAGTGGGTAGTAAGAAACAGATGGGATCTTACATCCCACTGCAAAGATCCTATAGACTAAGATCTTTAAGGTTTTATGTCCATCTGATAGTAGCAGGGACTCAAGGATGCAACTGTTCCAGGGACTCATAAAAGGCATTCTCAGCTGGAATTCATTAGATTTTTTAGTTTGTCTTGGATCCTATGAATAATGCATGAAAGTTAATCCAAAAGCAGTTTCGAGGACCATACTCTACACGTGCTCATTGAGTCCTGAGGTGAGTTTTGGCAATATTTCTGCTTGATGAAAGGTTGTATAGTCAAGAGATCTAGAGGCAGAAAGTAAATGAGATTGTTTTTATAATTTGGTTTTGGAAAGTGGTCAAATAGAAAAGACGCTCCACCCCAAAGTCATGGACCTATGAACTGTTATAACTGGGATTTGCTTTTTGTTTTTATTTGATGTATTGGCTTATCATTTTAAACATCATTCTTTTTTTTGTCTTTGCATAAACCATACGTTTGATATGTGGTGTCTCTGCAAAAGAGAGACCATATAATATACATAATTATTTAATCAGTAATATTGTTATTGCAGCATTATTATACTTGAAAGAACTGTTCTGGGCTGAATGGGTTCTTTCCATTCATGATTTTAGCCATACACTACAAAAAATACTATTAAACCTTTTTACAAGATTTTGTATTTTGTCTTCATTGTTATTTATTATCACAATGGATAACTTTGGTCACTGAAATCAATAAAAATGAAATTACTAATTTCACAGTGTTTCACCAATACATACTAATGTTCTGTAATTATGAGAAAATAATGTACACATAAAAATACTGTAAAAACATAAATATAGGAATATGCAATATATATATATATATAATGTAAACAGGTTCACCTGTATATGCAGTAGTTTTACATCAAAAGGTAAGAAGGTTAAGAAATAAACATTTGCCTTCATTTACTTGTCTGTCAGGTTTGGTCAACTCAATACATCCAGCATTAATTTGGGTGCTTTATGACCCCCGATACAGGCTTAAAATGTTCTTGTGACATGGTTAAAAATAAATGTATTAGGACAGCAACATAAGCCAAAAACAAAGTTAACCTTTTATGTATAGCACACACAAAAAAAATTGTTAACAGCTCTGTTTACTGTACACAAATGATTTAATCTCCAATCTGTCACTTGACATACACAGTACAAAGTAAGGTATATGGTTTAACAAAAAATATTTGAGGAAGCAATTTATACCAACTTGATTTTGGTAAATGTATCCCCATTTTTAAGTAAGTAAAGAAAACCCAAATTTAGTGTATTAAAAACATCCAAACAAATCAGGTAAAGTCTATCTAATATAGGAAATTCAGCATGTCAGAGTCATAAATGTAATCATCAGATAAAGACTGCTGAATTATATGAGAATATTTTACTTCTGTATCATATGCTATATTACTCAAAGTTATTTGGTACTATTTACTTCTAACAATCTTCATTTTGTGTTGTTTCAGATTTATTTTAAGAGCTTAAAACTTCATGGTAGAACCATCCATTTACTAAATTCACTTATCCAGGGCAGGTAGTCTTTATCTGATTTCCTTTTTGTGACTTTTAATGTGCTAAATTTGCAATATTAGGTAGAGTTTACCTGATTTATTTGTATGGGTTTAAAAAATTAGTTTGGGGGGGGGGTTCTTTACCCACTAAAACATCTGCCTAAAGTACCCAAATAAAGTGGGTGCAGATTGCTACCTCAGTTTTTTGGGTTAAACCATACATTTTATTTTTCATAATGTTGATTGTGTATAAAATTTACTGCAGTGTGGTGACCCTTCTTACCGCTAGTGTATTAGCCCTGTTTTATGTAACTGTTTTAATAATTCCTCTACTATTCAATTATCTAGATATACAGTACAGGCCAAAAGTTTGGACACACCTCCTCATTCAATGTGTTTTCATGACCATTTACAGCACTCCATCACTCTCCTTCTTGGTCAAATAGCCCTTACACAGCCTGGAGGTGTGTTTGGGGTCATTGTCCTGTTGAAAAATAAATGATCGTCCAACTAACCTGACTTCTGCACAACACAACTGCTGGTCCCAACCCCATTGATAAATCAAGAAATTCCAATAAATAACCCTGATAAGGCACACCTGTGAAGTGAAAACCATTTCAGGTGACTACCTGTTGAAGCTCATCGAGAGAATGCCAAGAGTGTGCAAAGCAGTAATCAGAGCAAAGGGTGGCTATTTTGAAGAAACTAGAATATAAAACATGTTTTCAGTTATTTCACCTTTTTTTGGTAAGTACATAACTCCACATGCGTTCATTCATAGTTTTGATGCCTTCAGTCATGAAAATAAAGAAAACACATTGAATGAGGAGGTGTGTCCAAACTTGTGGCCTGTACTGTATAATCTTTGAATATTACTTAAGCACAAATAAAAACACAAGCACTGATATCCACTGTTCAAATTAGTTGTTAATGACATTGTTTAGTTAAAACAGTAATACTAATGGTGACAGGAAGACTTGTAACATAAAGGAAGTAGCACATGAAACAACAAGTTGTAGCAGGCCTAAAAGGAGATTAATCGGAGCTATTACAGGAGAGCCTAAGAAGGCTATATTTATTCATATAACCCCACATGTGTTAGACACACCAGTATGCTGTAGTCATAGGAGTAGAAGTATATCTGTCTCAGCCGGAGGTACTTTTTCGCTGATGACCAACGTTTGTTGGAGACATATGGCATTGATATTCAGTGTCTGGGACCCAAGCATTCTAATAGACATGTCTTGATTTGCAGCATTTATAGGGGTGGGAATGTGCAGTTCGGCACTCTGGTATTAGCTCTTCAGTATACTGGAACTGGCAGGTGGCACTGTGCCATTCATCACTCTGCTGAGCACAGCTGACCACATTCACCAGAGTATTTGTTTAGATTGAGGAGAGTCACAGAAGGATGAAATTCATTGAAAAATGAATGAGTATTCAAAAAAGTTTTGTTAATCAAAATAAAAATCCAAAAAAATCTAAAGCAGTTATACCCAAAATAGGGAAGAAACTGGAAATCAAATCAAAAAAGGCAAAAACAAAACAAAACAAAAGACCAAATACACAAACAAATGAAACCCAAAACACTAAGCAAATGTGAAACTCTAAAGTCAAAACCTCAGAATACCTTTAACTCTACTAAGGTCAAAGTATAAACTGATAAATGAGGGGAGCTCTAGATGGGCTATTGGAAAAGTATGAAACACAACGTTCGAGCAAAGACATCATCCAGATTCCGGCAATATCACATGTGCAATAAGGTGTGCATAGCAGCAGACATGTACTGTTTAGGAGGGGCCAAAGACAAATGATATGCAGCTCCTAGTGAGCCCAGGAAACATCACAGTATTGAAAAGAAAAAAAAATAGTACAAAAAAATGTTTAAAATATATGTGCTGTATGTGAAAAGAACAATGCTCAAAGAAAGAATTCAATTTGTAGAAATTAGCTTTGAGTGAGCAGTCTTTTTCTAATAGATTCTTGAAATTTCAGAAAAGTCAAAACATTAAGTCAGCATTATAATGACTTCATGAAATAACAGCCAACATGGATTCTGGAAGAAAACCAGACTGCGAGAAACAAAAATCCCTGTAAACAAAGAAGAAAATACACAGATAGCATGAAAAGCAAACTTGACTAACTGTCAGACTTAACAGGCAGCGTCTCTGCAAATGGTTGCATGCAGAAAAGTCCTTAATGCCTCCTCCAATCTTATCTCCCTTATTATTAAAAGAGATTTTAAATGGGCAAGGAAGGAACTTTTGATGTTTGGTAGATGTTTTTGATAATTGTAAAATTATTAGCACATAGGGAATAGGCTATTTATTTTGTTATTTATTATATTATTTCTTAGCAACAAAACTACTATATAGTTTTAAATGCTTCATACAGTCAATAACATTTGCTTTTAATCTGTTTTTAAAGATGCATAACATTATGGTGCCCATTAATCAGACTTGGTTGGTATAGTATTAATTGTACTCCATCTAAATGCAAATACATTGCAACAACTATAGTGTACATGGGTTAGTTTAAAAATCTTTAAAAATGTATCTGCTTAACTAAGGATGAAAACATTTCCTGCTTGTTAAGGTTTATTATCATTTAATTCAGTTCTGCATTTCTTTATTCAGGGTCAGCAGATGACATTAATATATATAGACCCTCACAACCATTCACCAGGCAGGCTTTACTATGGACGAGTTCAGCTAGTGGAGGTAAGGGGTTCTTTCTCTTTTTCTTTGCATTAAATATAACTTTAACAATTACATTTCTTTAGTGAAAATGCATTTACTATTATAAATATTAATCTAACCAAGATTTTGAAAAGGATCTGATTCATACATTGTCAATATCCTAATGGCTAATAGCTCTCCTGTATGTACAGGAATAGTGTATATATAGTGTATAGTTTGGGTCAATTATCGACTAATAAAATCAGACTGTTATGATTTAGATTTTAAACTGTGTTATAATATAAAATTTGTTTAAATTAGAAGTGGCCTATACAGACAAGGCATCACTTAAAGTTTTTCTATATTTGATATACTTTAGTAATCCCTGAAGAGAAATTGTCTTCGGATGTCAGAGTGCATGATCAGCCATTTTACAGTACCCCTGGAACAATTTTCAGGTTAAGTGTCTTGCTCAAGGGCTCGGCAGAGAAAGATCCCTTCTGGCAGTAGCAGGATTTGAACCAGCAACCTTCCAGATACCAGCGCAGATCCTTAGTCTCAAAGCCACTACTCCACTTCAGTCATACTCAAAATGATTTCAGATGTAATAGATTTAAATATAGTTATATGTGTACAGGTCATTGACAAAGTTAAAAATGATTAATTAAAACATCAGATGATTTATGCCTATTCACTGTGGGCCATTTTTGTATTACAAATTTTGTGACCCAGTGATATATAGGCAGAGATGAGACAGAAACATGCATAAGTAATGGCAACATACATCGCCACACCAGTATGAGGAGTATGGCTAATACTAGAGGACGACAGTTTTTATGTCTAAATTCTAGAGAGTCCTTTGTAACACTGAGTGGGGGACTGACTGATTGACGCTTACATGTGCTTGAGTACCTAGTCATGGCACAAAGAGCTCTGGGAGTATGACCCCAATATTTTCAGTTGACATTTTTGACCCTGGGAGTAACCCTGACTTGGGGCTTAAGAAATATCAAATACCAATCACCAGTTAAATATGGAGTTTGAACATGCATAGAGGCAAGTGCTATGGTGGCCAGTCAAAATGCTAACATATCATAGCTTCAACTGCCAAGATTAATTGGGGTTTTGTTTGTTTATTGGTTGAACAATAAAATTGACCCCTACATCATGGAGGACAAAAAAAGGAAAAGTGACTGTCACTGACTTGGAGCTTACTGGAATTTATAATTACAAGTGTAAATCATAACTGTAACTGTTTTACTCAGTTGTACCATGTATTAATATGTTAATATGATATTTTAAAAAGTTGCAGGGTGTTTTTTTTCCGCACTTCATCATGCTTTTGTATTGTAGACAAATGACTCAACCTTGACCATTCACTGAAACACCCTAGTAAGAAACTCCTAAAGAAGACCATGTAGTAAAACATAAAAGTAATAGGCACAAAATAAACACTGAGACATGAAAAAGAATTGCCTGCCAGAACTCTTATCTCTGTAAAAGTCAGTAGTTAATTAAACCCTAGGATACGTAGTATCTTCATTTACAACTGTGAAAAAACCTACCCTCTCAAAGTTCAAAATTCATTCAGTTTGAAATTTTAATTGCATGGGCAATGACTGATATGTAATCATGTATACTATGTAAATGAATATCAGTATAGTGTAAATGAATGTTATCATTATATTCTATATTCACATGCAACAGTAAAATCATGACATAGAACTCACTGGAACAACACTTCATTCAATTCAGTTTAAAAATTATTATTAACAGTTTTAAGGATTTACACAGATTTAGAAGTGCAAAATAGTACATAATCATGCAATATGTACATACTGTACATATCTAGTTAAATTAAGTATTATTTTTCTTATTTAATGCCTTTATCAGAGGCAAATTGTATTACAGTACAGTCTCGCTTATCCAACCTTCGCTTATCCAACATTCTGTATTATCCGATGTCCCACCGCAAAAAAATAACAAAAAAAATGCATCAATCTGCAACAAGAACTACAAGTTGCGAGCATGAGCATAGTCTATTTTTAGTTGCTAAGTTCATTTTTTCAGTTACATTTTTCTGTTGTTTTGTTGTAAAACATGATTACAGTGGATTATGTGGCCAGCCCTGTCTGGCGTGTGTGTGTGCCCGTGTGTGTGTGTGCGTGTGTCTCTCTCCCTCGTGTGTGTGTGAGCCTGTATCTCTCTCGCACGCGTGTGTGTGCGCCTATGTCTCTCTCGCTCGTGTGTGTGTGTGCCTGTGTCTCTCTCGCGTGCGTGTCTGTGTCTCTCGCGCGTGTGTGCGTGCACCTTTGTCTCTATCGCGTGCGTGTGTACGCGTGTGTCTCTCTTTCTCTCGCGCGTGTGTGTGCGCCTGTGTGTGTCTTTCTCGCTCACGTGTGTACGCGTGTGTCTCTCTTTCTCTCGCATGTCTCTCTCGCGCACGCGCGTGTGTGTGTGCGTGCGTGTGTCTCTTTCTCGCGCGCACGTGTGCCTGTCTGCGTCTCTCTCGCTCGCTCTCTCTCTCTTGCTGCACAAGGAATGCACAGGGAGAGACTGAACATGTGCGGAAATCATCGGTGCGCACAAATCAAAAGGGAAACTGGCTCGTTCGTATACCTAGTGTGTGGTCGTGAACAGATGCAAAAGTTTGGTGAACTTTTTGGTCATAACCCGATTTGTACGTGTCCAGAGACGTTCGTGAACCAAGGTTCGTAATGTGTAAAATTATAACATAGTTTGACGTTTAATAGGCTTTTTCTTAACACCTCCCATTATCCGACATTTTCGCTTATCCGACGTTCTGCTGGCCCGTTTATGTCGGATAAGCGAGACTCTACTGTATCTGGATATTGTACATATGATTGCTTATACTGTAGATATTGTTTTCAGAAATGGTGCAGGTTAGGTGCCTTGCACGTGCTCAGGATCACAAAGTGACTTAGTGGCAGGAATTCAACCAGAAACTTTGTATTTTAAGTCCAATGTCTCAGCCACTACACTAAAAAAAGATTTATTAATTGTGTCGAAAAATGAATGGAAATCAAGTTAAGCAGAAGATTTGTTAATTTGGCAAAATAGGAGAATAAACATTAGTTCCGATTTACAATGCCCCTATAGTAAGAAAAACAAACAAACAAACAAACAAACCTGTGAATTTGGCTAAGTGTTCTCTTTCCTCTTTTTAAAATCGTACAATATATGGCACACTTTGGAGTCATAAATGCATTATAATCATGCATTGATGTACTGTTGTTTTTGTACCTTCTGATACCAAAGTCCTACAAGCACTTTGGTGTCTATTTCTTCTCGTGACCAGGTGTAGCTGGTCAGCAGGGAGCATTAGCTTCATGGAGGACCAGGTTCAGTGTTGGGAAATACATTGTGGGAAGGTAATTCTGCTTATAGTACCATCTTTAAAAGGCACTGCTGGGAAAACCCCAAAATAAATTTTGGAAGGATAAATGTTACTATAGCAGTTAGGGCTCTTTCCTTCTGTCTCTCTCTCTCTCTTTTTCTCTCTGTTCGTGTTACAATTTAGGCAACCTTGTAAATTTAGTCTGTCATCATTTTTTGTGAACATTAGATATAGTTTTCTAGTTCATTTCTCCTTACAGTATATTTCTCATAGAGTAATGATAATTTTATTATGTTTTGATGGAGCAATTTTGTTGCTCAATTGCCATGGTGCAATGCTCTGTTGTGGGTTGCATGGTTTGTGGAAGTTTTGCTGCATAACATCATACATGTGCCATTTTATAAACTAACACTGCATGTCATGCAACCGCCAAGATCTTGGTTATTCTCAAAAAGACTTTCATATACATTTAGCAAAGAATCTTTCAGAATTTTGACTTCTGAATAGACTTTCTCTGATTCCAATTTTTTTGTTTCAGAATTTGGTTTTGATTCTCTGTTTATTGATCTTCTGGTTTAGACCCTTGCTAGTTTAATTCATCTACTGGTCCCTTTTATTTGTAATGACATGCTATTATTAAAGGCTTATTGTGAGCATGGAAGATAACCAGGATATGATAATGTGAAGCAAGGTACTTTCTCACAGGCCGATATGGCAAAATAGAGAAAGATAAAGGTAAGAATCTACTATATAATAAAACTCTATTGTTTGTGTGTGAGAGTGTGTCCAGTCCCTCTGAGTAATCTTATTGGTCACTTTGGCTTTTGTCGGATTGGCCAATTTCGCTTTGGTTGCTCAGTCAATTGTGATCAAGAGTGGAAGTGCTGGGAAGGAGACAGGTTGAGACACATGAGAAAACTGAGGAAAGGCAAAAAAGGAACGTTAAGATTTGTTTGCAAAGATAGGAAGTATTCACAAAAATATAAATGTCGTTTTCACAGCAGGTAATGCCAGCCCATCTGCCATTGGTGATAATCATAAAACAGATATGAGGTGAACAATGTGCTTTGAGTCTGACAAGCAGGCTTTATGGGAACGCAATCAAGAGAAAATGTTGGAACATACAAGAATACAGAAAAAAGGTATAGGAGAAATGCTGAGGGTACACATAAGATATATCTAATATCATCCATCCATCCATTATCCAACCCACTATATCCTAACTACAGGGTCACGGGGGTCTGCCGGAGCCAATCCCAGCCAACACAGGGCACAAGGCAGGAAACAAACCCCGGGCAGGGCGCCAGCCCAACGCAGGGTGCACACACACACACAAAGCACACACTAGGGACAATTTAGAATCGCCAATGCACCTAACCTGCATATCTTTGGACTGTGGGGGGAAACCAGAGCACCTGGAGGAAACCCACGCATACACGGGGAAAACATGCAAACTCCACGCAGGGAGAACCCGGGAAGCAAACCCGAGTCTCCTAACTGCGAGGCAGCCTCGCTACCCACTGCACCACCATGCCGCCCTCTGTAATATCAAATATTTTTTAATTTATTCTACAACCTGTCCTCAACTGTAACGTGCTGTACCTAGTGTATAATAAAAAAGATAAGCACAATTTAAAATAATAATAAATAGGAGTAACATTTCATAAGTATGGTGGATGAGTGCAAAGATTATTGAATACACTGACCACAGTGACATATTGAATACTGATTGAACTTTGTGGCTGCCTACATCCAGCTGGGAGTGGCACAAATTGGAGACACCAGTAAGCTTAACCAGCATGCCTATGGGATGTGGGAATAAACTAGAGTACCTAGAAAAGAAACTTCAGGAAGTAAGTGTCCCATATTCACAGGGCACACCATGACAGTGCAAAGTTGCCAAACAACTTAACCTAAACACCTTTACCTTTTTACCTTTGTGTTAAAAAAAAAAGAAAAAAAAAAAAAACAGTTGTGAGAGGAGAAAAAAATGTAGTCACAAAAAGACATGAAAACTTCACACAGACAGTGCCACATTAGTGTTAGACCCTGCCTACTAAAGTTATGAGCAAACACTACTAACTACTTCTCTATTGTGCTCCCTACTCTAATAAATATAATACAAAAATTCTAGTTAGAAAAATAATATTTTTATTGATTAATTGATTTATATTTGTTTTTTAAAGTTATACTCATGTTGCAATGGATAGTGTTATCCATTCTGAGCACTTGGGCCTCTTTCTGAAATAGATGTCTTGGGTATCTTTTTCTGCCCAGTTTAATCTGGATTTTCCACATAAATTCCAGTTACATAGGCTACTCCACGTATCTCTGGTATGTTTGTATGTGATGTGCTTTGGGCTGACATCCCATTATATGCCAGTTCCTTCCTCTCTTGTATCCACCACTGCTTGGTTAGGTTTTGATTCCGCAATATTTCAAAAAGGAATGAGCTTCACTGGTGATGAAATAATGTCTTGATTTTTAATGAAACACTTTTAACCTACACTCTGAATTGCTGTTATAGAGGAATAGAGGCCCTAATAAACTATTTCAGGAGCCTTGGTCGCTTAAATGCAATACATGGTAGGGTTGTTTTTCTGTAAAATGGTTTTCAGGAGGCATATTGGTCAATGCTACAGCGTCAAAGTAACATAGAACTGATTTGATTTCCAGTCTGCTCACTTAGTGACTAGAGCAGCGTTTCTCAACCTTTAAGTATTTGCGACCCGAGTTTTTATAGCAGTTTTAATCGCGCCCCCCCCCCTAACATTTTTTTGAAATGTAGATGCATATTTTATTATACCTACTTAACTTTTATCGATATTTATCTAACTCAATATTTATTGTTCTAGTATCAGAATGTAGTTTAAGTTAATTTGTTTTGGTTTCAACGGATATTTTTTTCATATTTCTGATTTTTGTTTTCTTTTTTTCACATCTTCGCTCCCCCCTTTTTGTTACTTCGCGCCCCCCTTAGGGTGGCCCGCCCCACAGGTTGAGAACCACTGGACTAGAGCTTGAATGTTCTCACAGTGTCATATGGGTTTTCTCTGTGCATGCTGGATTTCATAAAGATATCCATGTTAGGTTAAGTGATGTGGTATGCTTATGTCCTTTGATTCAGGGTTGTTACTGCTTTGTTCCAGATGCAGCTGAACTCTTTATTGAAGAAAGTGGTTTCTAAAGTCGAGCTGGTCAATGGCTACATTTCTTTAGAATAAATTACAGTCAACTTTATATTTTATAGGCACATAAGTAAGTCTTAGAGTTATTACATACTCATACTTACCCCAAATTTATGGAAATAATCATTTGTGACTCATTTACACTATATTTCATTTTGAATGCTTAAAGATAAAAGCAGTGTTATCTTTTAGAATTTGGGTTTGGGTAGTAAACTGTTGCGTTGCCTGTTCAGATCTTGATGTGCGACTCTGATCTGCTCACTTACCCTGCTTCTGCTATAACAACTATTTAAAATGCATCTCTGTTGTTTTATAGAGATTCAGGATAGTCTTCTATTTATTACATATGCTATTTAACCTGTAACTGAGATTGACTGATTAAGACCCACACTATCAAATTACACTGTTTTGAAATTGGATCATGGATGAATACTCAAATGAACAACTGCACTTTTTGTCTAGTGCTAAGTTCCTATAACGTCTCCTTTACACAGCACGGTATTTGTTAATATTTTTCTACGATTGCAGCAGAATCGTAAAGCAATCTCATTAGGTCAGCTCAGACTCGCTAAATGCGTTCATCCAGAGTATCAGTTTATTTGTTGTCTTTTAGGTTTTCAACACTGATAAAATCACTATTGATTTCTGCTATGTGCCTCTATTACAAAATATGTAGATGGGTCCAGTGCCAGCAATCATACCCACACGCTCTGACATCCCAAGTCTCATACGGTATTTACTAAAAACATTTAAGCAGCAGCTGCAACTGGTAGAGCGTGTTGCACATAGTGAGTTAAAGCATTTAACAGAAGTGTTAGCCAAAAACATGTTGGCTTAAACCTATTATTGGAAGAGATTATAAACACACTTAATGTCTGCTGTTAAGGACTACCAATATGTGAGGACAAATGCAAAACTGTTGTGGAGTCCATTTAGCTAGTGGCATGCGAAAGAGGAACAACGGTAATTGCTGACTCTCATTGAGTTAGTGTTAGTGAGTATGTTGTATGTATTGCATGCATGGGTCTTGCCACTGAGCACCTAGTCCTGCGTAGCCTTCTGCATTGTTTCACCCCAACCCTAAACTGTATTAACCAACTGTTTTTCCTTGTATTGCAAGCTGCAGGCAATCATTTAATTCATCATGATGTGCGCTAGTCGAGTAGTTTCCCAAGTGCAGTCTTTGGAGACCCTTTTGGCTCTGGGTTTTTATTCCAACCAATTTTATAATCAGTGTATCGTTATTATTTTTTTCTCTCATTGTTTAGTGACCCACCTTTTTATCACTTATTCCAAGAAATTCTGAAATATATGTATTTTTATGCTCAGATTTGAAATGCTTGCATTTCTTTTGCCATTTTCTTTTTAATTCAACATTTTCTCTAAAGTTTGTTCCCTTAATTGTATCCAAAGGACAGCAATAACAAGAGTATCATATTCACTTGTCTGGTCATTTGTAAAAGATGTTCTTTAATAAGCAGACAAACGAAAATAGCAGCAAAGTTAATGCTTCCCTTTAGCCTTCAATGTTGTTTGCACCAGTGTCTGAAGAGAATATTGTTAATTACCATATTTAGGTACAATCAAGGGAACAAACTATACATGTAAGGGTAAATTAAAAAGAAAATGGTAAAGAAAAAGAACTTTGTAAAGATGTGGAAAAAGAATAGAGCTATTTATGAATTCCTTAGAAATATTTAGACCAGTCAACTAAACAATAAGATTAGTCAAAAATGATAAAGATGTATGGGTTCTGAAATTAGTTGGAGTAGAAGCTTGCAGCCAGGACTGAACATGAAAACTACTTCTCTTACCCATTTCCTGGCAGTGTGCTAGATCTTTTTTGGAATCTAAATGGAAGAAATCTTTTCAGTTTCATGATGATCTTTTTATTTTTCTTTTTTTTTCTTAAAGTGGTTGTTTTGCACTTTAACAATTCTTGCTTAAAAGATCCCTTTAAATATTATCTGTCCTGATTTTCGAATATTTTAACCTACTCAAAAAAAGCAGACATTTCAATATGAATGCATAATTTTCTGTTAATGTCCCCAAGTGATTGAAAAAATGAGTATGTCAGTTAAAAGTGTGTTGTTTCATAATACTGTAACTTAAGCAGTCTGGTTATCCATGATTCAGATTAATTAGTAGACATAGTGTATAGTTAAAAAAATATATATTTCCTGGCATTTTTACATATTATGGAGACATTACTGAATTTCACATGACTCACTCCTCTTACATTAATTAATATGAAACCAGAAAAATAATAATAAAGCAAGTCTATTTTTGCATGTACGTGTGTTATGGCTGGTTGCTTGAATCACCATCTTTGGAATTCTTTCTGTGTATTTTCGTAGTTAATTATCTAATCTGATTATGAGATTTCGGTTCTGTTTACCAAACTGAATGGTAGGAAGGTTCAGTTTTAGAGTCTTAAAACTGTTCCATAGGCTTTTGCAGGCAACTTTGAATCCCTCAGATAAAGAAGGATTTACTATGCAGTATGTGTCTCTTCAAAACCCCTACCTTATGTTGTATTCCAAATTGATATATCAGCATATTCAAGTTATAATCTAACTATGTCTTATGTGCAGCACCTTTCACATCAATCTGTTTTATAAAGTACATTACATATGTATCAAATTAGTGTTCTCTACTTAACCAATTTTCCATATGTTGTTAAAGTACTGGATCAGAGTGCTTGCATACTCCAACAAATAGAAAAGTTCACTTAACCACAGAATTATCAAATTAAAACGCATACAGCAAGAGACAAGATGGATGAGAGCTGAGAAGAAAACAATCCAAAAGGGACACACATCTCCGCCATTTGTTTGTCCAGTTTGGCAGACCTTTGACAGCTTGTCACCCTGCTCTTTGTGGTTTGTGAATTATCTTATTTACTAGCAAAATACCCGCGCTTCGCAGCGGCGAAGTACTGCCTTAAAATTTTTATTAAGAAGAAAATTAAACCTTTTTAAACTGAAGGAAAATATACCAATAATTATTTGTTAAGGATCTCTTTGTATACCACATTGTTTTCATTTCGGCCCTTTCGGTTGTAATATGACCAAACTGTGCGCTGAGCTTACTCTTGAGGATGCAACGTACAGTTGGCCATGTGAAAAGTAATCTTGTTTCAAATCTCACAGCTTGGATTGCTGCTGTCACAATCAGTTTAAGTTTCATGGTTTGTTTCAATTACGACAGTATTTGTAGGACTTGTGGTGAAGTGACATTCAGCATCTGTCAAGCGTTGTAATTATACAACCGGTTTCATCGATAACTTCACATCCAGCTTTTGAGAGTTTAAACATTCATAAACATCAAATTGTCCTTTACTGAAATCGTCACCTGTGAATCTAAGATGTTTAAGAGGCATTGGCGGTTGTCGAAAGGTGTAAAATATTTGCCCATTTCGGTACACTTTAAAGCGACAACCGAACAATTCAGCAGCAGTCATCAACTCACATGCAGAACCATAGGTGAAGGGCTTAAGCATTTCACTCTTCTAGTGCTCCTGTGTAGTATAATTATCTCCTGTACTGTCATCAGTCCACACCTTGAACCTGTCCCAGTCATTCAATACATAAGACGCAATGTTCCTCCGGATATCAAGAGTGAGCCTGATATGGCCGTGCAATATGTAACACAGAGAATGGAAAAGGCAGGCGGCATCTCCGGGCATGGAAACCACTCGGTAAGTGACAGTTCTTTGATCGATGGTGATCACCTCGACAACCATGTTAATAGGGGTATGGTTGGAACGATAAAGGAAATGGGTACCTGAGCAATGTAAAGTAAGTCTAAAATACCTACACAATAACTATAATTGTAATAAATGAACAATAAAACAGCGGAGAAGCCGTGGATTAAATAAAAAGGCTGTAGTTATCAGCAGGGAGACATGAATCCCGTGGCGAAGCAAGGAAGGTAATGTAGAGACCGGAGCGACGGACGGCCCTATATAGGCAGGCAGTCAACAACGTGGGAGGCGTTGGGATGGTGGACCCAACACCGCCTCACACGGTGACCGAGCTGCAGGTTATGGACGTATATATGTACTTAAGTAGGATTCATTTAGCGATGGGAACCAGCGTACCAAATTTCTTGAAGATGGGCCCATAAGTAACAAAGACCGTTGGAAAGTTCAATATGGCGGCTGACAGTGGCTTCATACCACCAAAATAAGTACGTACATTGGTTTCTGTTAGTGCAGCGAAGCCGCCTACCAAATTTCGTGAAGATGGGGCCATAAATAAGAAAGTTCAACATGGCCGACGTTGTCAACCGTTATGACCGTTACACGTAGAATTTCGAAATTAAACCTGATTAACTTTTGTAAGTAAGCTATAAGGAATGAGCCTGCCAAATTTCAGCCTTCTACCTACACGGGAAGTTGGAGAATTAGTGACTTTGGAAAGTTCAATATGGCGGCCGACAGTGGCGTCATACCACCAAAATATGTACATCGGTTTCGTTTAGCGCAGGGAAGCCGCCTACCAAATTTTGTGAAGATGGGGACATAAATAAGAAAGTCAAAATGGCGGACGTTGTCGACCGTTATTACCGTTACACGTAGAATTTCGAAACGAAACCTGCTTAACTTTTGTAAGTAAGCTGTAAGGAATGAGCCTGCCAAATTTCAGCCTTCTACCTACACGGGAAGTTGGAGAATTAGTGATGAGTGAGTGAGTCAGTGAGGGCTTTGCCGTTTATTAGTATAGATTTACTTTTCAGCCCTGAGATACGTGAGTGGATATTTATTTATTTTTAATAAACATTTTGAAGATCCTTGCCACTTCATCACTTCTTTAAGCTTCCACCGATAAGCACAGTAGAAGTACATAATACAGTTTTCTTGAGTTTATATTGTTACATAAATTATCCCAAGTACATGTATGCGTATATTTTGCAACTACTCTTCTATATCCAGTTTTCAGTCTGGGGTTTCATCCCCTTGCTTCCCTACATTTGTCTACTTATATATTTTTCCTTACTTTACTTATCTGTTATTCAGCAAGGCTATCTGCGTTAGGGACATTGGCTTCTAATGTTGCACTTGAAACTCAGTGGAAATCTCCCTATTCCTTTACTCTTTCCATCTGGAAGTCTTCCTCTTTTTACCTAACCTTTTTGGAATTGTCGGTGGTAAGGATCAATGGGACATCTGGCATTCATATTGATAAATGGACTGATTCAGTACATTTGGTTTGAGAACAGATGCCCCCTGGGCCTGGCCACAGCCCTAATCCTTAGCTTTTGTTGGTCATAATGGGGTCAGTGCTGTGCTGTTCCCACTTTTGCTGGTCATTTTGGGTTCCTTATTTTTTTGTTCTTGCTCTCAATTTGAATTTGGCAAGGTTGGGTTAGATTGTGTTATGGGGTATTATGGTCGAGGGTAATACTCTAGCTTTAGGTTTTATTTTTTATTAATTCTTGTCAAAATAACTTGTATTTTCCTTTAAAGTGTTGTCTTTTGAATTTAAAAAAAATGTGATCATCAAAAAAAGTAAAGTTGGGCTGAAGAATTTCATTGTTGCTTTTACAAATACACTTAATCAAATGAATGCCACAAATTGCTGCTAAGCTTTTCTTTGAATGCTTCTTTTGTATTTGTATAGGGGAATTTCCGACATGCTACTACAAATAGTCCTGTGTCACGGGAAGAGATGATGATGGTGTTAGCTGGCTTGGACGGGTTACGCATTCGAGCTCTTTACTTCACTGAGAGCCAGCGCCTTACCTTGGGAGAGGTGGGACTTGAAGACGTCAGTCCCACAGGAAGTGGTATAGCTGCTCTCAGCGTTGAAGTCTGCAAGTGCCCGCCTGAAGTCAGAGGTGATTCTTGCCAGGTATGGAGCTAAGAATGCACATGAAAATTTTAGGCTGAGCCAAAAAGTCAGCATATGGTGAAGATACTTAATGCCACACCCTAAAGCTAAATAAGAAAGTTGTTGTTCCTTTTTAATCTCATTGCGGTCTTTATTCTTGTACCTTTTTGAATACATGTCTGAACGTATTTGAAGATGTCCTTCATGCAAATATCCAACGTAATACTATTAATAACTTATTTGTTAGAGTTATAATGGTGCAGGAATAAAAGAAAAAGATAAGGACACCTTTTTAAATTTAACTCCTGGCATCTTATGGTTACAAGCCTGCTGTCCAGTACTAGTTTATCAATATTGACAGTGGTATAGAGTTTGCCTATACTTCCAGTTTCAGTCTGAGTTTATGGTTTTCTTTACACATCTCAAATATGTGCATATTAGATTAGCAGGAAACTCTAAATTGTTCCATGAGTAAAACTGGATATGTTTCTTTCCATGCCCCTAAAGTTCCTCCAGTTGGCTCCAGTCCCAACAACCTAGATATCAATTAAATGGATTCTGTAATGGATGGATATTGAAATTGAGAAGCATTTTAGCACAGTGGCCTTGTTGCCACATAACTCCAAAGGTCTTACTTTGTGTTCTGCATAGTATTTTTATGGGATGTTACAGGTTCCTTTGACATTCTCAACATATTCAGGATTTGTTGACTGAAGAAACTAATTTGATTCCATGTGTTTGAAGGTGCCCAGAAGATGGAATGTTGTCACATTCAGACAGAGCTGCTTTCCAATTTATTTTCAATGCATATGACACTGGTCCTGGCTCCCAGCAAGTTTCAGATGGACCATGTGGTTCTAAAAATGAATAGATAGATTTCTGGATATACTGATTATTTAATTTCACAGTAACCATACACTGCATTCTCATCTTGGTAGTATTCTGCTCTCTGTTGCAGAGTGCTGTCGGATTTATGAGACCATGGTGTTTGTTTTTGCCATGTTTCATGAGGATACACTGAAGACTGCAATGTCATTTAGTTTTTTTAAGCTTTATGCTGAAGATGATCTTGTTCAGTGATTCTTAGGTTAAGTCCTGGGGGACAAATGTAGCTGAGAGTTTTTATACTGTCCATTTTCAAAACCAGTGTATCATTAATAACTTTGTCTTTTTTATTGTTATTCTAAGGCATTCTGGCATATTTGTTTGGCCAAAACATGTAATAATTAAAGTTTATTTTCCATTTCCTTTTTATTTCAATCTTATATTGTGTCTAAATGATGGCAATACTGAATGTTAATGTTAGGCAATTACTACAGTGCCATATTCATTTATAATGAGCACACCAGTCAAAAAGGCAGTAACGTTATTACTCCCCTTTAATGTTCAATGCTGTCCATGTGTCATTGTTAATAATAAGCATTTGGAAACAATTAAAAGAGAAACCTCTAATAAAAAAGAGTAAAATAAAAAGAATGTGTAAAAAGAAAAATAAGCATTTAAATCTATGGCAAAGAATACATATATTTGTGTATTTCTTGGACATATTTGAAGGCCAAATCACTGAACAGTGATATCAGTTGAAATTGCTGAGAATAAAATTCCACAGTCAAATGGATCCTCCAGGACTGAATTTGAGAACCACTGATCTAGTTGATTAAATTTAAATATTGCTGATTTCAAAATGTTTTAAAGGGGATAAGGTCTGACATTATTTGTCTTACGAAAAGCTGAAATTTCACTAAGGATACATGGAGTTTTTTTGATCTCCACTGTGTATGAAAACACAACTTTTACATGGCTATGGATCCTGTGGACTCTCAGTGAATTTTATAGAATCTGCGTGAGTCGCAGTGTGTCACAAGTGTTATTATTGTTCCTCCACTCAGAAATTCAGTTACTAGGATCATAAAAAGCTGTCTGTCCCTTAGTCTTTTTTTAATGTTCTTTGCCTGGAACACTATCTCAATCTCTGCTCAATCTGTAAAAGTTCCATGTTCTACTCCGTGTTTCTCCCATATTGCTGAGTTCCTCACCTTGTCAAGGCAGAGCCTAGAAATTAGGTGCAGCAGTATTATTTTAGCCACCTCTACTCAGAATCTCATTCTTTCATTCTCTACCCAGAGTTTGTTACAACAGATTAGGACAAGGATGTAAACTGACATTTAGATTAACAGCTTTGTCCACAGACTTAGTACCCATGGTCCTGTGCAGTATTTTTATTAATACTGCACTAATTCATTAGTCAATCTCACTGCCACCTCTACCGTTATCATGGATAATGATGAGCAAACACCACTGCCATGAGTTTAGCGGAATTGTGTGAAATGTTCCAGAGGTTTGCCAAAATGCATTTAAGTCAATATGGGGGGATAAACTAAACTCATTTTGAGTGGATTATATTGGTACATTGGTCTTTTAAGTGTCCCTAAGGGCTACAGAAGTGTCTGCCAATTATGGCGGACTGATTATTGTGGCCAAAAATGAGCTGTGAGGTAGCAATGCTAACCACCGCACCACCCTGCCTTGAACAAGACGGAACTACAACTACAAACAAAGTACAACTGGCCACAAACTAACATAATTAAAACTATATCTATATATTTATATGGAAGAGAATGTACAAGTAAGATTTAGGGCCAGTACTAAAAGTGCCAGAGAGCTGGCTGAATCTTGGCTATCAAACGAGGACCCCATCAACAGACATTTGGACATAAAGCCAGCATATGCAAACTTAAGAAGAACATGTTCATAATAAATTAAACTTTACAACCAATACCCAACACCTCACCAAACCACTGCCATTCCCCCCATCACACACTGACTTTAGCCTTTTTTCTTTAAGGTTTTTTTGATTAGGTTCCAGGTAGCAAGGCAAGGCTGCTACAGCTCTATCATTACACACTGGCCTTGTCATGTAACACTGTAAAAAACCAGTTTATCTAAGCCTTCTGCACAGTGAATTTCCAGAAAAAAATATTTGTCGAACAAAGCATATTCGCTGTGAAAAAACTTTGATGAATCTGACCTATCAATATTATTCATGGACAAGACTATGAGGTAGCTGACCCCTTCCACAATCGACAATTTCATACAACTATTTTTGGTAGAAGACCAAGATTCATGTTTGATGGTGCTAATTCCCATTACAATCTTACCACAGTCAGCAGTGAACTCCTCCAGTGCACACCAGAAATTACAATAAGAACCTCCTAACCTTTTCATTTAGATGTCCTTTCCACAAAAATCATGATCAAGAGAGGAAACAAGAAACAGCCTTGGCAGATTCTAATGCCTGTTTTGAATGTTCTTGACTTAATACTAGTTTTGGACATTAAATTTGTCCAAGTCCACAAAAGAAATATAAATGGGATAAACAAAGTCTAATGAATTCTGAAGTATCTGTGCAAAGATAAAAGTTGGTACACTCTTCAGTGGCCAGAACAGAATCCATTAGTTATTCTTTAATTTGTGGTTCAGTCATTGAACATATTTGCTGTTCCAGTACCCAGACAAAGACTTTTCAAGGGAGACTGAAAAATATAATGCCTCTGGTCAACCACCTGAGTCTGCCAATCAAGAGGAACTGTCTCCATCTTCCACACAACATTAAAGAGGTGACAATATTCAGTGCTTTCAGCACTTGTGTTTGATTGACCCTCATCCATCCCTGTGGCCTTTACAATATGAAATTATTTTCAGCCACAGAGAAGGACCAGACCACAACTAATCTTTCTGGCACTAAGCTGGGCATATTCACCAGGTCTAGAATTTTATCAAAGTACTCCCTCCAGCTCTTGACAATATCGCTAGTTGAGATCACCTTTTCCTTCGCCTTCTAGAGGTAAACCTAGTGCAACATCTATTTGATCACTGTTGCAAGTGCTGCCTGCTTTACCTGCTGGGACTTCTCAATCAAATTTGGAGACTTTTATTATACAATAGACCTCTTTTTCAGTGTAGCAGCTACCATTACTGCTTTATCAACCAACAGATCCTAGGACTTCCACCATGACAGACACTAGCAACCTTCTGAAAACAGCTCATTCCAGCTGCCTTTACTGCTGAGGCCTGGAACAGGGTTCAATTGATCTACATTCTCTGATGTCTCCTGAAATGTAAGAAAAGTCCTTCCAGTTTCAAGTGTCGAGCTCATTCTAAACAGAGACAACTGCTAGTTGTTCCCAGCACAACCTCATTTTCCATTTATAATTTCCAGATTTGTCCAGCTACCACTCCATCAATCAGGTTCAGCTCCCAATGAATTGGTAATCAGTTGACAGCTTATGATCGTTCTGTACACAAGTATCATACAACAAAAACACACAAGGGTACGAGTGCAAAGTCAGTTACTGATCTTTGGCCTAAGGTACTCTGGTAGCAGTTACACTTATAAGCAATCTTTTCTTCCCCACTAGCTTAAAACAGTAGGTTAACAAAATGCACAGAATGACACCTTCATTTTGAAATGCTAGAATTTTTTAATCAAACAGCAGACTGTAGAGTTAATTGTAAAAATATGCCTTTTAATTAAACATACAATTTATTATTATTCTAATCAACAATGAGTACTTTGATCTGTGATATTTCTCTAGATGTTTACAATATATTTATAATAGCTGCAGGCAACAAATTTGATGGTTTCAAGAACTGTTTGTTTATTTTGACTCCACCTTTAGTTGCCATGCCCAGCAATACAATGAAAATAAAAAAACAGGCTAGAGCTTGATTTCAGCTTAGGCGTTTTAAGTGATTACAGTACGCGTGTAGACAAAATGTTCATAGCCTGGAGGGAAGTGGTACACCACTCCCCACATCGTCTGCAAGTTCCTACAATGTGACTCAAGGTGAGCTCTGCATACTAACTGTCTGACTATGTCTGACTACCTAAGGGTGGGGACCAGGTAAAGGAAACTGCCACACCTCTGACCAGATTTGTCTGCTATGCTTCATGGGTTGCTAATCACTGACATGCGTTTTGTTGTGAATGTATATTTTTTTGCCTTGCGTAGCTCTTGTAACGTAGCTATCACTGACTCACGGGTTGCTTGAAGGTGGAGCATATAAAGCTCTTTCCTGCTCATTCCCACCTACATTATTTGTGAAGTCTGGCACTGGAAGTATTTCAGAGGCAACCTTGCTTGGAAGAAGACAGTTAATTGCACAGTGTATTAGTGAAGAAGAACAAGGACTGAGCCATGTGGGAAAACATACTTTGGCTGAAATGGATGGCTATCAGTTTCTTAGTTATAGGACAGTGCGTGGGACAGAAACAGCAACAAAAACTTTCATTTCCTTCACTAGATGATGTCGCCTCAGTCAGCGTCGTAAATAAGGTATGGGTATCACCAAATATGCTACAGCTTAAACTTTGGAAATAGACTGAACAGAAAATGCAAAATGTTTCATGTGCTTTGTTAAAGTAAATCAGGAAAATCTTCATGTCGTATTTTTCCCTGTGATCCTTTAATATTAACCACCATAAATTTCTGCATTGTAGTTAAAATTAGCATTTTTAACATTTAAGTTTTTTTTTTTTTTTTGCTGTGGAAGCATATACTTGTATGTGGTATTTATAGCAGACACACCTTATGCAACATTCCTTCTTATCGCTCCAAGATAAAGCTGTTAAAACTTTTTTGCTTTAATCTCCGCACGTCTGCAGAGATATCCAGTAGTTTCATATAATGTTCATTTCAGATGTACAGTCTTTAATAGTTGAACTATCTCTTGGATACAAATTCAGTTTTAGACTTAATAATTTAGTTATCAAAACAATTTCTTTGACAAAGTGTGATGAATATTTGTATATATATAAAAACAAAAGTTATAATGAAAACTATAAATTGTATTATAACTTTAATGAGTTAATCTAATTGGAAAAGTAAGTGGATACAACTATATATTGCACTATACGATTAAAAATGTACTGGCAAAGTGAAAAAATTATATGGGTTGTTCTTCATGGATATGTCTATTACTTCATCAACAGAGAACACTATTGAACGTTTATCTGTGTCATTTCTCCATCTACATTTAGTTGTAATTACTAATACAGGCGCTAGCCCCAAATGCTTTGAACTAACAATTTAATCATATTATTAACAATCAAAGATTTATTTATTTAGTCTAACAATCACATTTATGTCTTTTCTCTCAATTTTTCAACATTAATAGAAATGTGCACCTGGATACTACCGAGATAAGGGCTTGTATCTGGGCCGCTGTGTACCCTGTTCTTGCAATGGACTGGCAAATGAATGTGAGGATGGGTCAGGAAAATGCTTGGTAAGTAAGCCATGTTTATTTATGTGTGTGCGTGTGCTTCTATGGATGTTTAAAAGGTGGGGAGGGACCAAAGGGAAGTAAATAATTACTGTAAAATATAGCATTTATTTATTTAGGGTAAATGTATAAGCCTCCAGTTTGAAAGCCTAGTGAAAGGTAAGTTAGCATAGCTACTTGATAAGCTCTGTGTAGTTTGTATGCTGTGTCCAAATCTTTCTGTACATTCTTGGCTTTCAACTCCACATGATCTTCATACTAAATGGAATTAGTTGTGCCAAACGTTTGCCCAGATTGATTAATTCCAGGTTCATTGCTCAGAATATATAATTTTTAAATAACATATCTATCATATTTTGTGTCATAATATGTTAACTCTGCATTTGCTGTTCGGTTCATATTCCTCTAAAATTAAAATTGATTACATAGTTACAATACCACAGAATTAGACTATACATTTAGTGCTTGTTACGGTGAACATCCATCTTTACTGAGCAGCATACATCCTACAGTCTATTCTTAAGGGTACAGCCCAGGCAGGTACAATGTCTTGTTCAGACCAATTCAGTGAGCCAAGTGTAGAATTTGAATCTGTTTTCAGGTGATTTCAGGTCTGCTGGTACAAATATACAAAAATATTCCTTGTGCAAGCCTTCAGCTTTGTTTCCTCAATACTTCCATAAACAGAATTTCCGTAATAAAAATGTAAAGAAATTAACTGTGCAAATTATTAGAGTAAATATTTCCAACAAACAAAATATGCCTTGCTTGATGTGCATATGCTGTAAACTACTGTTAGCGCTGTCTAGTGTTTATAAAATATTCTCGCTGCAATCTGCATCAGATCACTCGGTGGTTTTATGATGATGGCTTTGTAGCTGTTGATCTGTTAAGTTCATTTCTGGCTTGTGAATTTCATGAGTTTCAAGTCGTCTCTAATTCCTGATTCAGGTACATTATAATTTTCAATTTTAGCCGTTCAAGAATGCTGTAGACACTTTACAATTACTACTGTCTAGCCATCTTCTCACCACAGGCAGCAATGCATTTTGGAAAATAACTTCTCATGGATAGTAGCATACTGGGCCTGGCCATGTAACATGTTAAACAAACTTATTTATTCATTAATTAGAAATGTTTCAAATCTGTGTTAGCTCTTTCAGTAGTATATCTAAAATAAGTATGGCTTCATGTAGGGTATATATTAAATAGTAGTCTCTTGTAAATAGTGCTTACATGATCCAGCTAAAATTATTTAAACTCAGGAATATCTATGAGTCCACTTTCAAAACTGCTTAATCCATTTCAGGGTTATGGGGGTGGAACATAACCATGGCACATTTAGTATTATCTTTGAGTATTCTCTTTAATTTACTGTTATCTAATCATGGGATGATCCCTGCCTGTTGGCCAATGCCTGTGAACAAAGATGGATGTCTTTACTAATCATACTAATGAACAGGCAAGAACAGGCAAGTGAGCTAAAATTAAGCCCAAAAATGTATTCCAATCAGATTAATAATTTCGTTTTAATTAGGCCATTGGATAGCATGAACACACACAGCTATGGTGCTCCTCCAGCACCAGAGTCTGATACTTCTGTCTAGTTAAAAACCATGGTGTGCAATATAGAATAGATTTATAATAAAAATGCTGGTCATTTACAGTAAGAGCTGACAGAGTCAAGTGACAGGAGCTGACTTGACATTTGTAAAAGGTGTGGAGGGTAGAAGAGCTTCCTCTGTAAAAGGAAAAATAGGCTAAACTAAAGGCAAAATAGACAACAGGAAGCCAGGCTATATGGAATGATGGTGCTGACTGTTTTGCTGTCCTGGAAACAAATGTAATTAAGAGGCTTTCTCATAATTTTAAAGAGAACTTAATCTACTGGACAAATGCCATTTAAGATCTTAACATCTTTAAGACCCTTCTTCAAAGGCAGATCCATCTCAAGACACACACACACACAGGGGCTAAAATAGACATATTTTTGAATATAGGGATGCCACACAGGGAGAATGTTAAAGCTTCACGTCTGAAGTCAATGAGTGGGCTGGGATGCGTACCAAAGATATTGTCCTCTATTCACTTGTTTATCATTTAACTTAGACATTAAATGGTTACTTTAAAAAGGTCAAATTACTTAATTAATATAGTAGTGTCCTGATCATGTTTAACTTGGTATATTTTAGAACTGCCAGAGGAATGCAGCTGGAGACAAATGTGAGCGCTGTAAGGACGGTTTCTATGGGAACCCTATTCGCGGCACCTGCAAAGTCTGTCCTTGTCCTTTTACATCAGTTGCCAACAGGTATTTTATTGTTCTTCTTAATAATAACAATACAATGCATTTATTTCTTATTGTTATACTTTTAAATGCTTCTGTATATTACCAAAACAAGTAGCAGTGCATCAGGATTCTGGTGCTAATATGCAATCTGTTAGTACTACAGGATCATATTGGTGTGAGAAGTTTGATAATTGGAAAGAAGATTATGCTTGTGTGTGGATACTTTGCTTAACTGGTATTCTTGCTAAATCTTAGTTTGATATGATTTGATACGAATTTCACTCATTTGTGTTTTTTGATAAGATCACAGATCATTTATGAACAGTTTTTACATAAGATTACTGCAGAGCAATATATTTGTGATGTACACACAGCAGTGTTATTATTTAGCACCTGTCATTCTCACCCAGGACCAAGTTGTCAGAGCAGATTAAATGTAGAACTGCAGTCTCAAAAACAGAAGAAATCTCCACTGATATTTTAAAAAGAATAGGTTATTTTAAATGTTGGAAGCATACAAACTATTAGTAGAATGAGGTATAAGGTTCCATTTCAGACTGAAAATTATAGAAGTGACAGATTTATTAAGTCAGCAAGATGTCATAGAAAGCTTGTGCCAGAGAGCACAAATAAATACAGGGTGGTCCAGATCTAATTATGCAGATCCAGATTGTTTAGATGACTTTGATTTATGCGGGGACGATTCCAGTTCGGCGCGAAGACGATTCTTCATGTTGTCAGTTCGCACACTTCTCGATGGTCTGGGAATTTCAACGTGATTTTCTATGTAATAAACTTAATAAATTATAGCGTAATGAAAATTGCATAATTAGATCTGGACCTATACATTGTACCCTAGAAATGTAAAACGATTTAATCTAATTTTGCCACAAAGCCAGCAATGCTTCACCTGCACTATCCTGACTAGTAAGTTCAGCGTTTTAAATCTTAATTTCCACTTCCATATCCCCTTTGGCACACAGCAATAATTATGCTGGAATTCCACAAGATTTAACTTACAGTAAACATGTTAGAATTTTGTTCTGTTTCAGTGCACAGCAAATACATCTTTATACAACATCTAATAGTATACTGTATGGCCTACATGCAGTGAGTGCACATACTGTACTTCTGTGATGGTTGTTTGTGTTTTTTTTAATTGGCATTAAACTTCATTATCTAGAAGCTAGGAATGTGTTAAGAGTTGATTGTCTCATTAAAATATCCTCAAAGCTACAAATTACTCCGTGTTATTTCTCCCCAAGTATCTCATTAAGGAATAATTTTTCACTTCAGGAAATCTTTAATTTAGCAGTGAATAAAGTGCCAAATGAGCCTATGGTGATCTTATTTTGCTTCCCGGAAAACTTATATCTTTTTCTTATTATTACTTATACAGTATGTAGCAGTTTACATTTTTATTTAATGTCTGTGCAAACATTTAAATTGGTGAGCAACAAAAAGAAATTTAACCTGAGGGTATCTCCTTTGCATCAAAAGTATATTTGTAAATTATCTTGATAAAGCATTATAGTGAACAACAGATTGTACACTTATTTCAATTTATGAATGATAATATGGTTTTTATAATAATCATTTTCATGTGGCTCTTCATGTTAAAACAGCCTTTCTTAAATAATGGAAAGGAAATGAGTCACAATGACCAAAGACCAAACCCCAACTTCAAAACTACGTACTTCCAATTGTTCCCCTTTAAACATGTCTACGTGCAAAGCATCCTTCTTTTCCAGGAACACTTTTTGTTTGTAATTCTGATACACTGGCCTACCCGCTATAAACACCCTCATACTGTTACCATGTTTCAATTTACTATATAATATTCTAAAGCATGCTAACTATTAAATATTTGATTTTCATAGCTTTGCTATTGGATGTAAAGAAGAAGAAAATGGAAACTTTGAATGCTTGTGCAAGCCTGGATACACAGGACCCAAGTGTGAAAGGTGAAAATGTTACTTCTTTTACCAAATGTGAAAATTAGTCCTAATTATAAAGCTATTGTGTTTATAAGCTTCAATTTGACTTTTCTGTTACAATTTTTTAATGATTTCCAACTCATAATGACTGTAATGCCAAACACACTTTTGTTTTGTTACTACAGCATGCCCATGTCATTGCCTTGTGTAGTTATAAATTTAATTGCTTTTGACTAGGTGTGCACCAGGCTACTATGGAGACCCTTTAGCTTTTGAAGGAGAGTGCCGTCTGTGTAATTGTGGAGGGAATGGAAATTCTGCCAGCTGTGATCCACTGACTGGAGGTTAGTGCCTTGAAAATTAAGGTCTTCTGTGCCATAAATAAAAAACAGTGCACATGTGGTATAGAAGTGGTGGTGTGTGTGTGTGTGCCACTATACCATATACAGTGAATATATCAGTATATTGTCTTTTTCTTTTTAGTAATGGCTGTTGTTAGTTTTGGGGGATTTAGTTTTATTTATACTTCATATTACCAAAACAGGTTTCTAAAGTGTATTCTACATTCATGACAATACTACTACTACTATGACTAGTACTGAAGTGATTTGATACAAATAAACGTGACTTGTAATTGAGAATTAACAGTATAGCTATTAGTACATTTAAGCTGTACTAGTACCACCTGCACTGTCTATTGGATCCTGTGGAGACACATGATTATTCTTCTCTCCTTAAGGAGCTAATATATTGCGTCCATGATGGTGATGATGATGATTTCTCTTTATTTTCTTTTTAGTGTGCAGGAACTTGGAACCAAAGGACATCAGTACAGATGAGCAATGTGATGGTGTGTTACCTTTTTCTATATGATTGATCCACAGGTAGTAATTATACCATGGATAGATATTAAATGAGTAAAAGTTCACAAATGTTATTTGACCTAAAACTAAACTGAATATACGGCTGAAATAACTGCATGTTTGCTTGTCACAAATAAGGTGTGAATCCTTTTCAAAGGTGTGGTACTAATTACTATAGAATGGGGTACTCTGGTCCTGGAGATCCGCAGTGTCTGTATGTTATTTTTCTGCGTACAGTTTTAGTTAACTTGCTTGTTAACCAATTTGTGAACCTGTTTTAAATGGCTTTGTTAAGGTTTTTTTGGCCTGTTTTCGTAACCAGCCATCATTTAATAATGAGGTGCAAAAGACAAAGAATCCACCAACTCTCCAGCATAGTGCTTCAATCTAAACCTGTGAATAGGCATCATGAAGTGTCTGTGTTAATGTAATGGTTTTTGAAATAAATGAGAGAGAAGAGAAAGACCAAGTAGTACAAATTTGTTCCAGATCTCAAAACATATGGAAATGTTCTCAGAAAATGAAAAATCTACTATAAATCTTCTATGTGGTAAATGTTTGTCTTGAAAGAATGAAAGCACTTAAAAGCCATATACTTACCAACTTTCATTTTCTGCTGGGGCTGTCTTCTAACTATGAAACTGGTTGGAGTGACAACCTGTAGCTACAGGTGACCTTAAGAACCAGAGTTTAGTACCCCTGATGTAGAATAGATATCTGTATAAACAAGGAGTTTAGCTAAAAGGATTGTTTGAAAGATTTTTTTAAGTGAGAATCTGTATATGTCGAGTTCAAAGAGGTTTTTTTGATATTTGTTGAAAGAAACAGGAAAAAGTCCCATTGTGTCTGGCATGTGTTCTTATAATGAGTTAAATTTACAATGCATTTGTAGCACGAAAGACATCATATTACAAAGGAAAACTTTATTTGAACTGAAAGTTATAAAAAAAATGTAATATAAGTACCACATCATCATTTGGCTTTACTTTCTAACCATAACACCAATGTTTTTTTTTTTATGTTTTTGTAAACGATACTAACTCAGAATATATGTACAGAGAATGTTTTATAGCAAGTTAGTAAACCTCGTGAAGCAGACATGCCTGCCTTTACCTTTATTTTTTTATTTTTGATGCATTAAAAAAGTCATATTTTTCAGTGTCCCTTTTATGCCCATATAACCTTATCTCTTTGCTGAAAATGTTCACTAAACAATTCCGAAAAATTGTTCATTACTGTTCTTTATATTCTCATCTAAGATTTTTATTATATAGTGTTTTCGACTTAGTACTTTTTTAAGTGCCATGCTAAATTGAAGACTTTGTGTTATTTGTACTGTCAAATGAAAAGACAAAAACCAGAAAAAGGTTAGGGGCAGCCTCCCGTATACTTGAAGCTTGGCTGCAAATTTGAACTTTGGTTGTACAATAGAGCGATTTTTGAGTCCAGAACAGAACTGACTTGGATGAGGCAAAAATGGCAGTTTTAAAGGAAGGGTGAGGAAGTGACGTTGTTGGAGCCAGGACCGGAAGTAACGTTGTCAGTGCCAGGCGGAATTTCCCATAACTGGTCTGCAGTGGAAAGACAGAAAGGATTAGTACAGTCCACCATCCCCTGCTCTGGCGTGGAATTGCCTTCATTCAAGCCCTTTAGCTGCCTCCCATCCGCATGTGTGTGACAGTACATATAAATATGAATCTGACAATGCTTTATTATATTGTTGCCCTAAAATAATATCCTTTTCATGTATTTTAGAATGTGACAGCTGTGTTCAAACTCTTTTAAGTGACCTGGAACGACTGGAACTACAAATGATATCAATAAAGTCCTCACTCCAGAATTTAAATGCTAGCTCAGATGCTCAAGAGAGATTGAGGAGCTTGGAAATGAGGATTGATGCAACAAAGGTAATTTGAATGCTCTTTATCCACATTGTTATGTTAAGTTCCCTTAATATTATACATATCATATTTGATGCATTCTTTGAACTTACTCTACCTTGTCTAGGGTCCTGGGGAACCACAGCCTGTTCAGTCAACATGGGCAGGAATGAATTGACAGACACATGTTCCTTCCATGCATATTCAGGCACTCACTCATATTTGCCCACTTTGACTCAGTTTACAGCAATAGTTTAACTTAACATTAGAGAGTCTCTGTATCCCCATTATCCTAAACTGGATTTAGCAGCCTTGAGAATGTTCTTCTGTTTAACCTAATGTGCATGTCTTTATAGTGTATGTACTGTAGATGTGGACAAAAACATGGTGATAATGAAGTTTAGAAATTCATATTTTATTACATAGAAGCAGCATGGTGGCACGCTGGTCAGTGCTGCTCTCACATGGTTTTGGCATCCTGGGTTTGAATGTTGTGCCTGGATGCTGTCTGTGTGGACTTTGCATTTTTTTGCTGTGCATCTGTGGATTTTTTTCTGAGTGTGCATGTTAGATTAATCTGCAGTTCTAAATTCACCCCATGTATGAGTGTGTATGTCAGTGGGCCCTGTAATGGACTAGCACCTGTTGAAAAATGTTTTCTGTCTTGTGCTGGGACAGTCTGCCTCCATTTGAACTTATTTTTTATTAAGCTGGTTTGAGAATATTATAGGAGGTGAACAACATGATGGTGCATCAGTAAGTGCTACTACCTCATTGCATTTGGTCCCCTGTTTGATTTCCAGGTTGGAAGGCAGCCTCCTTCTGTAAATTTTTCTGTCTGTGTGTGCACAGGCATATTATGGGTACTGTGGTTTTGTGCACAGTCTAAAACATGCGTAAAACTTGTGTGAGAGGGTGAACACTTCAGTGGCCTTCATTTAACATCTGGCATGGTCAATGTCGTGAAAATTTGTACATTCTCCTTAACTCCACTTGGATATCTTGTGATCATTCTGATTTTCTGCCACATCCAAAATATATACTGTACATGTTAAGTTAATTAATTAATACAGTATGTCAAATTGTCACATTTTGTCTAGATATGTAGTGTTTTCTGTGTTAAATACATTCTTGAATGCCCTTTAAATACAATTAAGTTATTTAATAATGCAGGAAAATTATTCTTTGTCACTCAGCATTGTGAAATAACCCACTCTGTCTTGCATTTTTTTACAGAACGAACTAAACAGATATCAATACGATGTGAACTCCCAGAGAGTAAAAATAGATCAACTGAATAGTGATACCATTGGTCTCAGTCAAGATATTAGTATCTTAAAAGAACAGGTAAATTGACATCCTTGACTAAAACGTTTTATGTCTAATTTTACTTTCTTATGGTAGCTAAAGAATGCTTGAAAAGCTCAGTATCAGCTCTGAGGCTGTAATCACCTCATCAGGACCAGATTTTGAATGTCTTAGCTGAAGCATACAGTCATTAAGGCCCTTGTATGTTTCATGTGTATAAGTTATTCTTTTTTATCACGCAGGCTGAGAGGAACTTTAGAAATGTACAGAACATACTGAATAATCTACAGAGTACAAATAATAGAGCAACAACATTAGTGTCTGATGTCAAATCTCTCCTTATTAATATTCAAGGTAATTTTAACAGAAATATTTTTGCAATAAGTAGCATTTTTAAAAAATCATCAGTTTTTAATAATGAATATTTGCATTTGATCCTGGGCAGAATTCCTCTCAAAAATTAAGATACATTGGACAAGTAATGATTCAGAAAAGTTGGTTGAAGCAGAGCGCCTGGTCCAAGAGATGAAGCAGCGAAATTTTAATAGACAACGTGGGCTTGCTGAAAAGGAGAAGGAAGAGGCACTGAAATGTAAGTTGTCTTTCTATAACAGTAGATAGGATTAATTTCAGACCATGTTGCAGTTAACTAAAGTTGTTCACTGTATTCATCTATATCCTGGTTATTTCTTGATAACTGCTGTATTTAGAGGTGTTTCATACAGAAATCTACACAAATTGAAATAAACTTGATTTTTCTTATTTACCATCAATATCCATAGAGACTGTTTTATTTTGTAAGAAATTTGCTGGATTAAGTATTACATGTTTCAGTATTTCATGAAGGAAAGCATCCAGATACTTACCAGGAAGGTTGATTGTCGACTCTGCGGTAGCTTAGTATGACTGAATGTGTGTGTGTGTCCTTTGAAGGATAAGGCCCTGCCATCTGGACTTCGTTCATGCCCTCTGCCTAAGATCGGCAGGATGGGCTTTTGCTCCCAGTGACTCTAGAAACAGATTAAGCTGATTCAGTGAAAGGGTAAATTAGTACACCAAAAAAAACATGTTTACTTGTCAACAGGCTTTAATTGTTAGAATAATTTTGTTTTGTGAAAAGAGACACCTCGTTTCATCAGTGAGTGCAGTGGAATTACAGATTTTATTCTTGAAAAAAATCAAGCTTTGTCAGATTATACATTCCAGCATTTAAAACTAATTAAATGTTTGTTTTAAAATAATAAGAATTTGGTATACAATCAAAAAAAGAATATTTCACTTCTGCATTTAAACAGTTATGTTAAGACACAGCTAATAATGATATTACATTTTATTTCTTTCAATATCTAACTTTTATATTCTTTCTTGGTATCATAGTGTTAAACCGGGTAAAGAACAGCCTGCAGAAACAACTTGAGCAAAACCAGAAGTCATCAAAAAGATTGAGCGAAATGTTGAATCAGTACGATGCAAAGCTGAAAGATCTCCGTGATGCTCTGACAGAGGCATCGGGCGCTGTGAACAATGCCAAAGACATCAATAAAGCCAATGTGTTATTAGCAGCAGATACAAAGGTGGGTACATGGACACAGGCTAGTCATGTATGTCAGAGAGAGCAAAGACAATCATATTCCTGCTGGATTTCTGTTTTGTGAGTCTTTTGAAAGATTGGGAAAAATAATGTGAGATGAAGTAAATTGTATATTGTGAGCTATTTATGAAGGCCATTACAATTTAATGGCTTAGTTTGATGATATGAAGTAGTCATATTGATTATGAGTTTTAGAATTTTGGTAAAGATTTAAAATCCCAGTGTTTTCAAACAAAGAATAACTTATTCACTCATATTTTATTGATTCCAGCAATCTATTGATGAACTGAAAAATGAAAAAAGCAAAGTAGAAAATCAAATAAAAGTGACTCAAGATCAGATGAAACAGATCAGTGACCTAATGCGGATGCTGGATGGCAGCTTACAGGTAAGTACATTTTAATAATAATAAAGTAGTTTAACATTTTTCTAAAATAAAAATAAAAACTTTTTTAATTAATAAACATGTTATAAAGGGTCTAAAAAAACAAGGCTCAAGTTGTAAGTTACAATTTTTTATGTCATTTTGGTGTTATTTAACTCATTTGATAGCCATACTGAGCCCCTCTTTAGACTGTTGTTCCAAATTAATAATTTGTAATCCAAATGCATCCCAAGAGGCTGTTAGATTGATACCGATCATTAACATAAGAGCTTAACATAAGGCTGCCTAATGAGTGGACCGATTGTGAAGATGTTTGAGCACATAAAAAGTGAAATCTACAAGAAAATCAGATGCAAACTTCATTGGTATAGAGTGTGAGTTTTTAAGTACTCACAAACTAACTGTGCAATTTTTGGACGTCACTAAAATCTAGCAGAGAAGCATCCATTAGCCTGAATATTATTTTTTTACTGTATGTCTAGAGTTGAACAGCATCAATCATAGTGCCTTTCAAAATTGTGTGCTTACATCTTATACAGAATTTAAAACCACATTTTTAATAAAAATGAATAAAGGTCTAGCAGTAGAATGCAAACACAGAAAAACATTCATTCCTGTCTAAACAACTGAAAAAACAATGTGGCTTTTCTAATGGAGTTGTCACCACTGCAAGGTGTTTTGCATCAAAGACACGCTCTCTGATATACAAGTTCTTTTATAGTATTTCACAGTCTATTTGTAGCCCAAAAACACACATGTGCACAATACAAAACAGAAAGAGAAGACAAGCATTAGATAAAAATTGCACTTACAGAAAAATCACATTTTTAGTGCTGTTCAACTTTTTGAAGCAGGCAGCTGTCAAGTCACAGGAAGGCAGCCCAATGTAAGAACAAGAGTCTGTGGTATAACAGGAACAGGATTAGCTTTGTTAGGTAGTTGTGGCCAGGTGGCTTGGTTTGAAGAATAGGTCCAACGGCTGGATGGCTTAATGAATTTTAAAAAGACAGCACTCAAATGTTAGACACTCCGATAGAGAGCTAGTCAATAGCAGTGTGTGGTAGGTGATTTTTAAGCATCTCATTTGCAGGTATTAATTTGCAAACATTAGGCAATTAAACAATACAGTTATCTTAGATGACATATCTTACCTCCTCTTCTTTGTTTAACCAGAATATTGTGGCAGGTTCTTGGTGATATAAAATATTTTGTATTTCAGCATTATCTTTGTTTTTCATCTGCCCCTGGGTATTCATTTTTGAAAGGAGCCTTGTCTTACAATTCATGTAGCACCTATTGTTCCAAATATAAACGAATATACTAAGTCTATGACACATATGTGCAAAACTATTTAAGGTACAAATCAAAGTTTCATACTGATTATTGATGATATTTGACAAATGCCACAAGCATTTCAATCAATAATAGTGCAGGAGCATGAATAAAGATAACAGTTAGTGATACTCATCACTTTTCCTCCCCAGCATTTTTATATCGTCCATTAAACCAGTAGGCTATGAATTTATTTCTTTAAGTCATTGTTCTGTTCAATATTTCAAACAGGAATATGAAAGAGAAGCTGCTCAACTGGATGGAGCAAAGAGGGAACTCACTGACAAAGTTAAGAAATTGTCCCAAGTTGGAAGTAAAACTGATATTGTCATGCAGGCTGAGGAGCATGCTCGGAATCTAGATAAGCAAGCCAAGGAGTTAAAGGAGTAAGTTTATCTATCTATCTATCTATCTATCTATCTATCTGTCTATCTATCTGTCTATCTATCTGTCTATCTATCTATCTATCTATCTATCTATCTATCTATCTATCTATCTATCTATCTGTCGATTGGTCGGTCGGTCGGTATATCAGTCTGTCTGTCTGTGTGTCTGTCGGTCGGTCGGTATATCAGTGTGTCTGTCAGTCGGTCGGTATATCAGTCTGTCTGTCTGTCGGTTGTATATCAGTGTGTCTGTCAGTCGGTCGGTCGGTATATCAGTCTGTCTGTCGGTCTGATGGTCGGTTGGTCGGTATATCAGTGTGTCGGTCGGTCGGTATATCAGTGTGTCTGTATGTCTGTCAATCTGTAAGTTTTTGTCATTGTCATTTACATCTTTTTATTTCATATGCAGGGCCCTAAAAAATGCAAGCAGCAATTCTAATGTACAATATGCAATTGAGGCTACTGAAGCTTATAAAAATATTACAGATGCAGTGAAGGCAGCAGAGGAGGCAGCCAAAAATGCACAACAGGCGGCTGCCAGTGCAATGCAAGTAAGTTCTTCTGTTTGTTTTTTCTTGTAGGTCAATACTGATGTCCTTAATTCTGGCCTGCTAATTAAAATATATATACATTGTCACCTCCACAAATAAATATTGGACAAGGCTTCCAATTTCTTTCCTTCTGCCAGACTCTCCTGTTTAACTTTTCACTTGCTGTGGTGCCATTTTTAATACTTCTTACAGTATATGCATGTTTATTTATTTATTTTTGTTTAGACTGTGTTCCAGCAAGATCTAGAAGGTAAAGCCAAGACCCTGAAAAGCAATGGTGATCAATTGCAAACAGATGCAAGAAATGCAGAGGCCAAATGGAAAGGTAAGAATTGCTAGCACTTTGGGTAATGCATATTTTTTTTTTTATGTTTTCACATAACAATCAAAAGAGCAAGGTTGAGCTGCACAGCTCTGTCCTGTAAGCCAGGCAGTATGGTGGTGTGGATAGGCTTTTGATTTAAATATCAAGGTTGCTAATTCAGCTACCACTTATGACTTGCTGTGTGACCCACAGCAAATGACTTGCTGCAGTGTAAACAGTTTTAACATAGCTGCCTTGGATAAAGTCATCAGCCAGGTATACAGTAAACTGTGATACTACTAAGATGAAGGAGAGGAAGAATGAATATACGTCAACTCAGTCCCTCACTGAGGCTCTGAACCTGGCAATGTAATTTTTGTGTAAAATATATTCTTAAACTGCTGTAACATTTGGAAGTCACTCTAGATAATTATTGAGCTAAATAAGGAAATATAGATATCTATGGTGCACTTTTGCTTTCCATTTAGCTGCTTGCTTGGGCTTTTTTATAATGAATTACTGTATGTGACTGTGGTTTATATTTTGAATTGATTTTTTTAATACAATATTTATCCTTTGTCATTTTTTTCCTTTTTTCCATTGTGACAGAGACTGTACCAAAGCTTGATGACATTCAGAACCGCTTAGCAACTGCAGAAACGAAAAAGCTAAATTTGCAAAATGAGCTCACAGAGGCCCAGAAAAATCTGAATCTTATTAAGAGAGGTAGGTCTTTCTGAAAAGGCAAAATGAAGATATCATTTTTGCCTGATAAAATCCTTTGTGTTGAATTTAGGAATTGGCAAAGACTGTACTAATGCCTCAGTGTGAACATAAGGCTGCAATATAGCTGGAAGGGTCTCTGATTAATGTGATAATGAAAGGTAGCAGCAGCCTGGTAGAATAAAGTATGAGGAAAAGGAACCAGATGTACTGTAAGTGACCAAACAGTGGCCACATCTGTGCAAAATTCTTCAACATGGGAACGGATCTTAGGATTCTTTGAGATTTACAATTATTACAGGGCTTAATAGGATATTAAAAGGGTTTTCTACTGTTAAATAATTACTGTGATCACTTATAGCTTGACTCAATTTGGTACTGCTGATTATTTTTTGCAGTTATTATGCAACATATGAAAAAAGAGCTGAACATTTAAATGGAAGTGCATGTGTTAACAAATGAATCATAATAAACTGAATGACAAACTTATAATGCAAACTTCATGAAAAGTATACTTTGATTATTTACAATCTTTGTGTAACATACTAATATTTTACTACAAATTCTATAAAAGCTGTGCATTGGTAAAGGATTAAAGTAGCAAACACAGAACTCAAGGCATCAATGATGAAGAAATATTAAAGTTTTACTACAGATTAAGTTCCATTTTTATTCATGAAGAATATATATAATAAAAGGGAGCATTATGTTTTTTTCTGTTAGTGCAGGACTTTCGTTAGCATATTTCATTGGTTAATTTGATTAACTGGAGAGACCTACGACTCCTCTGGTCTTTCACATGGTTGCCTTATAGCACTTGAGTCAGTTCTAGGAGTCTATGGAGTTCTTTTATAAACAGAAAATAAAACAAGTAATTGAATCTGAATATATTGTATTAAATGAGAACTAGAAAATTTGTTTAGATTTTAAAGTAGTTCTGAGTTGCTGTCTCTGACTTAAGAGAGTTGTCCTGTGTAAGCCTGAAGTGTGATATGTATACGTATCATACTGTGTCACAGACACAGACACATTATTCATTATACTGTAGTTTGCATTTCACTTCTGTGTTTTTGAACTATAACAATGTGACCTATTATGCAAATGAAAATGTGCTCACTTCAGCATATTCGGTAGTTAACATTGTTGATGAAAATTTTGGCATTGGCATTGACCTGGAAAAGCACATCATTTAAATGGAATTGTAAATGGTTAATCAGAGTCTTTTCTTGCAATATTGATGTTTACAATTTTTAAAACCACATTCTTATTTATTTTCCATATTTTAGATGATATTGGAAGTACTATCAATGCTGCCAAAAATATGGCAGAGTTGGCTAATTCTAAAGTAAATGATGTCATGAAGGAGCTTCAACCAATTCAAGCTGAGGTGAACGAAATAAAAGAAAAGAATGGAGGAAGTCCCAGTGATCCAAACTTCAACAATGTTTTAGATGATGTTAGTAAATCAAGTGAGTGTGGATTTCAATGAAAACATTTGCTAAAAGTCCTTTAACTCTTGCTAGAGATGAGAATTGTGATACATAGGAATAGGATTTTGTAATATTTAACCACTTTCATTGTTTATTAAGTGAATTATATGTAAAGCACTGATGTGACTGTATTATTATACTGTTAAGATATAATGGATTTTAGGACAATTTACACCATCAGTAGAATTTACTTTACCAGGGGAAGACTATTGTATTTATTTTGTACTTTGGTTTGTACAATTGGGTTTATAGATAGAATGTCTGCACTAATGCAGTGCACATTTCACCATTGAAGGGACATTTTTGTATACTGATAGCTAGGCTGTCATTACTGTTTTACCTGCAGAACATGGAACAGGTTAAAAAGCAGGTCTGATTCAGTTCTCAGTACTGGCTATCAGTGACACTGAGCTAGTTGTCTTTCAGAATCCCTGGGCTCTATGTATACACATGTGCAATATACACATAAAATGCTTTTGACAATGTTCATTAGGAAAGTCTCTATCTATAGGGTGGTCCAGATCTAATTATGCAATTTTCATTACGCTATAACTTATTAAGTTTATTACATAGAAAATCACCCGAAAAATCCCGGACCATCGAGAAGTGTGTGAACTGACGACATGAAGAATCGTCTTCGCACCGAACTGGAATCGTCCCCACATAAATCAAAGTCATCTAGATGATCTGGATCTGCATAATTAGATCTGGACCACCCTGTACAGTATATTTTGCTGCTATTGTAGCGGAGGGTGTTTTTGTTGAGGTTGATTGTAATCAGATTATCCCTATCACAAAATAATACTAGAAAAAGAAAAAGAGGGTGCTAGTCTTGCAGTGCAATGGAACTAAACCATAAAATGAATGAAAAAAAGCAGTATGTGTGCAGATTGACTTGACTTTTAGTGTCTGGGATTTTTCCCAGTCTGAAAGTGAGTTAGGTAGGCCTCCTCTGTTATTTATGGCATTTGCTTAATGGGGAAAGAGTGAAAAAGGTGGCACACAGAGACTTTTAGTCTTTTACATGTCAGAGAGAGAGAGAGCTGGGGCCATTGGTGGTAAGCACAACACAATGGCTTCAGTAATTTATATCACCCAATATCCAATATCAAGTTATACCTCCAAAGGATACATGATCATAGTCCTTTTATTTGTAGTAAATATGTTTGTGGAATTCACTTAGTGAGTTTCTCAAAATTCAGTGCCATTTTTTCCAACAGTTCAAAACATATCCAATACAATTCCATCACTCCTGGAAAAGATCACCCAGGTTGAGGAGAGAAGCAGGGAATTGTCTCCAAGCAGCAACATCTCTGATAATGTGGAGCGCATCAAAGAGCTCATCAGGCAGGCCCGAGATGCAGCGAATAAGGTGTCTTTTTTTTTTTTTTTTGCTATCCAGTAACACAATGTAGTGGGATAGAATAAAACAGTAATGCCATGAAATATAAGCCAGACATGTTGACTTTCTGTTATTTGCACTTCCCAGATTGTAGTGCCCATGATGTTTAATGGCAATGCTCGGGTGGAGGTGCACCCACCAAGTAATCTTGAAGACTTGAAAGCATACACTGCCCTCTCCGTGTTTCTCCAGAGGCCTCTTCCTAGAGGAGACCGACGAAGACGCCAGACATCAGACAGTGGAAACATGTTTGTTTTATACTTAGGAAACAAGAATGTAAGTGGATTAGTGGATTAGCACTTATGATTTGTGTTGCTGTTCTTATAAATCTGCATATTCAATCTTTGACAAAATAATTGTTATTTCACAAAGCCTATGGAGCAAGATTCAAGCTAAGTGGCAGCGTAGTGAAAAAAATACATATGAGTGTCATTGTACTTTGAACAAAAATAATTATTCTGAACTGAACTGATTACACTGCATTGTAGTTTTAATAAAAGCCTTAGATTTTTGAAAGCACCAAGCTACCTGCATGTCACACTTTACCGTGGCATGTCATGTGCACGCACAATGGAAAAAAAGGGCCCAGAAAGTGAAATGAGCAGAGTGTGCTATAGATTGGGATACACAGGGAGGACATTCAGACTCCATGCAAGCCCTGGCACAGAGACAGGAATGACAGCTCAGTGCTACAACTCTACCTCTGCTTAAACATCTGTACTGAACTTACTAAACTTCACCCTGATTAATCTTAGGTGAATGGACATTGCTAAATTGGCCTGCATGCCTGTGTGTATGTTTGTGTGTTTTACCCTAAATGGACTGTGATTCTGTTCATGGAATGGATTGTTCCTGATGCTCACTGGGGTAGGCTCCCATTGACCTTTGACAATACCTTGGATAAGCTAGTTAGGAGGATGGATGGATGTGTGGTAAAATATTTTCTCTTACTAAAGCTATAATAACAGATAGATTTAACCACTCCGCAGCAGCAGGGAACATCTTTGTGAATTAAAAAAATAAGCTTCTGTTTAGCAAAAAAGATAAGCGATTGTAAGTGGGACCTTTTTTCAGTTTTTTGTCATGTTGTCTACTAAACAGAGACAGAAATTCACATCTGGATATCAATCTTCAATATTGTCAATAACAATGCTTTGTGATGGCTTTCCAAGGTGAATCCATCATATTCCTGAAGGGTGCTATGGAGGAAGACAAGCAGCAAAGTGAACTGTGCAGCTGGTCTCCTTTTAAAATGGCTGAATACACAGCAATGTTTAGCTTTTTTCTTTTTAATTCTTAAAAACACATACAATAGATAAGTTTTTTTTGCGATGTGTTTAATCTCATGACACAAATCAATATTCAGTAACATTTTCAGTTTGAAAATGGACATATTCAGTACATTTTAAGGCTTTTTATCACAATAAGACGGCAATACCCATAAGAGTGGCCGAGTATTTTTTTTTGTGAATTTATAAAATATGCTTCACTTTAGAATGCAATTTCATGTGACAAATTAATATATATGTGATTTCAAAGAAATAACTTCGACTTTAAAAATACTGAACATAGCCTTTAATTTTGTAGATCCAGATTTTTAGAAATAAATCCTGCATGTATGTTATCTAATTGAGTTTACAATTTTCTTTGACATTACACAAGCACTTCTAAATGAATAAGCTTGTATTACACTATATAGCGATGTGTTAAATAAAAATTGCTTTTGGTGTATGTGATTAACATATTAGTTGCTATTATTTTCTTTTGACATTTACAGTTAGTCATCAGTAACAAAGATCTGGACTAGTTTGTTACATAATTTACTAACTGTCATTGAGCTGTTCATAACAATTAATTACATCTTTTTTAATTTAAAATCTAAAAAGAGGAAACACAGATTTTTTTTATTTTTATTTATTTTTTATTTTTTTTGCAGGCCACTAAGGATTACATAGCTATGGCTCTTAGGGATAACAAACTATTCTCTGTTTACAACCTGGGTGGCAAAGAATATGAAATCAGAGTTGACTCCAGTGTGACAAAAACCCGTTCAGACGAATCTGTACAGGACAAAATAAGCCTGGAGAGGTAATGGAGTGCTTTCTGGTCTTCTCTTCTAGTAATAAGGAATTATATGATTTCTTTATTATGTTGTAACGTTTGTTTTATGGTGTATTGTTGTTTATGTTTACAGAATTTATCAGAATGCTCAGCTCATTTACACCAAAGCATTCACTTCCACTAACCCGGATTTGCCACTGGCTATTCGACAAGATGGCAATTATCAATTTCCTCTGTTAAATCTGGATCCTAAAGATGTGGTGTTTTATGTGGGTGGTTACCCACCAGAGTTTATGGTATGGCACCCTTTCTGAGGCTGTGTTTTCAAACATTTCAAGTCATTTGTATAGTTTAATACATACTGTATACTATATAATAAAATGCTGCTTTATCTAGAAATACTGTATATTAATGCACAGTTTATGTAGTTTTGCAAAAAATGTCAAGCCAAATTTCCCTTGGCGATAAAAAAAAATTTCTATCTATCGATCGATCGATCAATCACTTCGCCTACTAATACTTGCATTTGTCTTTATAGCCCCCAGCTTCTATAAGTAAAAATTTTTACCGAGGCTGCCTTGAGTTGGATATGTTGAATGAACAAAGAGTAAGCTTGTATCACTTCAAAGAAGCTGTTGACGTCAACCTGGAATCTCCTTGTAAAAGGTAACGACATAATTCAGAGTCTTACAGTTTTCTAGGTGTTGAAATTATCTAAACACACACAAAATCAAAAGTGTTAACACTTTAGGTGTTTATATGGGTTTACTCTTTCCATTAATATACTTTTAAGGGTTACTTTGTCTCTAAAAGAGGTAATTTGAAATTGATGATTTTGCTGTCCATGATGGACTGTAAAGAAGGGAGAACACTTCATACTAAAGTAAGATAAACAGACAATTTGACTTGTCAAACTTTTCCTCATCCATCAAGTTGTTAAGATGGGATGTTTGCCCACTCATCTTTCATCACCATTTTTCTTCTGGGATTTCTACTTTTTTCCCCCCTGTCTTGCCTCTCAGGTCCAGTACATTGTAGAATTGACTGCAAGCAGACTTTAAAGCTTGAAAAGTCTCACTCCTCAGACAGACCCTGAAAATAATTCAGAGGACAGGTCAAGGAAAATGCCGTTCCAGAGATGTTATGCTGGCCTCCTGTCATTCAAGACTTCTTCCACCCCCAATCACCCCCACCTCTCTCCTGTTGTATTGCCTTCATATACCTATTGAACACATTTTACACAAAGAGCTTACAAAATGAGTAGCTCACGCTGTTTTCTCATGCTTGCATAAGGTGCTCTGCCTAAGTAATCTGAGTAAGGATATGTGCCAAATACATGTCTGCATGAACATCACTATAATGTCAACAGGACTTTTTGTTTTCTAAATATTAAATATATTAAGTAGTGTAGCAATACTTTATGGTAAAGTTAGCAACCTTCTCTGCAAGCCTATGCAACATTAATAAAACATATACAGAGAAGTACACTACCACCTAATCAATATTTTATTCTGTTATTTAGATACAACAAAGGATCTGATCAATATTACTTTGAAGGCACAGGATATGCCCAAGTGAACAATACTGTAAAGATTGGCCGGTTTGAACAGTCAATTCAAACCAGTTCACAGAATGGGGTGCTTTTCTTCTTAGGAAATGAGGTATGACAATAGCTAAAGTTTATATTCAGTGTAATATATGCTTGTTTTAAAGAGTTTATACACCACACATACAGGTATATAATTCTGTTTCAGTGGGTTTTAAGTTATGACTGTTTCTGGATACCTATATAATTAATTATTAATTCTTAGCCTTTCTTTACTATGTTTGTATTAAAAAGAAATAAGGTACAACAACATGTTAATTCAATCCCCAAAAATTAAACTCCATAATGAATTTTTATTCCAGGAAAATTACTTACTTGTGAGTATGCTTCAAGGTAAACTTGCATGGACCTACAAATCAAAGGATTATTTAGACACCGGTACTTCCCAAAATGTTTTATTCAATGGAAAAAGTAATGTGGTAAGTGTTTTTTCAGTTCTTTATGTTTTAATTCTATATTTCTCAATATATTATATCAGGCTTAGAGTTTTTATAACTTGACAAAACAAATGTATTCTTTCTTGCAACATTAACTTATGTCAGGTTCACTTCTGCTCAGCTGCAGCTCTGTCTACATTTTCAACACTCCTAGCAATATTTCTGTGTGCTGAGTATGCCACTACTGCATTGCCTTCTCCATAACCCATATTGTGATTTTAACCCATCAATTTAACAAAGAAAAGCAATGATATACTGTATTATGACAGTACCATTAAAGCTGCTTTTTCTCTTTTACTATTTGCTAATAGACCTTTTACCCAATTGCTCAATCTTTTGCTTCCATTAGTTTACCCAGGAAGCATATTAAGCTTATGGGCTATTGTTACTTGGATAAGCTTGATCACCATTTATATGTGATAGGATAATATTTGCTAACCTCTGTTCATTAGGAATTTCCCAAATGATTTTTGGAAACATACAAACCAAGGTTTTGCATCTATATACTTTCAAATTTTCAAACATTTGAAATTGTATACTAAATCATTGTATTGTTACTGTGGAAACCTTCCTGGACTGCTTGTTTGTAGTCTTATAAGTCCTTTTCTGCATAAACAGGAATTAGTCCAGTTAGGACATCTTTTCCGAGAGTCTCATATACAGTACCTCTGCTCTACTTTCGTGATTTGGCTTAGTTCATCATTCGTATTCACATATCAGATCCAGAAATGTGTAGATTTAAGGATCTTTTAGAGTATGTTTGCCTTTTCCTTTTAATTATGACACTATATATTTGTTTGTTTTATTTTTATTCATTTTTTTAACCAAAATACATTGGGTAATTATTTATCTTTCTATGTTTACTTTATTGGAATACTAAGTTCAACTCTTGTGTTTTTGTTGGTATTATGTTTCATATACTGTACCTTGGTTAATCTGAATGTGTAATTCTTTATAATCCATTCTAATGTTATTTATGAATTTGTTATGTGGACATATATTTGGTTTTCGCAAAATGTAATTGTGGTTTAGACTGAGACTGAAACAATTAGTATGTTTTAAATTTGTTCATGTGCCTAGCTAAATCACGACAAGGACAGTGGTATAAAACTGGTTGAACTAATCTTCTAATCTTAACGTCTCAGTTTAGAGACTAACACATAAAATGAAATTCTCCACTCTGTCAAGTAGCAAATATACTTGTAATGTAATTTTCTTATGACCATGTTTACTGAGCACTGTTAGCAATATGAACAGCGGAGAATAGAACAGAAGTCAATGGCCCAAAGTCAAATAACCAAATAGTTAGTCAGTAGAATGTAATTGTGCTGCTCTAATGTATTCAAAATAGGCAAAGTTTAACCAGATGTCATTTATGGTTATTTCACTATACTACATATCATTTAAAGTTGAATATTTCAGACAGCAGCTTTTCAGACTGAAATGTTTGTTTTTAAATTGGCTGCTGGTGCTGTGTATGATATATACTGTAGAAATTATTGATAGGTTTGAATAAGCAATAATAATGGGCTAATCACTACAAGGACAAGCTCTGCCACCCTGGACTGCTGCTTTGGTAGAAAGTTGGTTGGCCATTAGGCTCTTAACTGGTTGTTTTATGATTAATTTATACTATAAAATGAAAAATGTAATAATCCAATGTATAATAACAATGTTTTTTATACTTGTTAAATAGTAAAGTGTTCATTAATTGTGTGTTTTTCTAATTTTTATAGAATTTGGGAATTTATCTGCGGCAAAAAGATTTCATGATTTATGTAGCTGGGATAATAAATAGGTCCAATTTTTCCATGTCTGGTGAATTTACTGAGTATTACGTTGGTGGAATTCCTAACTCCATTAGAAACAAGTAAGTTCCAGTGATTACTTGTAGGAGTAAAATGCATGCTGGGTACTCCTTAGGCACTCTGAAGTGGCAGAAGAATTTTACCATATTTGTAGATTATGCGGTCCTAGGAAATGTTTTATTTATGGTTTAACGTTGATGAAAAATACAAGAACTTTTTATTGTACTTGATCATAATACTGATAGGTGTTCAAAATTAATTCTTCTTTTAATTGCAAATTTTATTTGTTTGAATTATAAAACTTTAATGAGAGTAATGTATATCTTATCAAGCAGACTGGCCTCATCATTGCCAATAAGGTAATGTACTATGGATATCAACAATAAAAGTAGTTTTTAGCTAAATTAGTATTACGGCTAAACACATTCTAGCAATCATTTTTTTTAAGATTTAATTTTAAAGTAAGGAATGTAATAAAGTGATATGCTCTCTTATTCTTAGAAATATAATATACAGAGATCCTTTTTGGGAGTACTTGAAATAACCCGCCACCCCATCCTCTACCAATAAAATCCTTGATTTTGATTAAAAATTAAATATAACATTTTGTTATATGAAAGTGTTTCTTTATGTTTTTTCCTTTTAGATATCAGATAGACACACCACCACTCAGAGGCTGTGTTAAAGGTGTCAAAACACCTGAGCGTAGTGCACAGTTTGTTGAAACAGTTGGCGTTAGCAAAGGATGCTCAGATGATCTTTTGGTAAGCAGTGTTTATATGTGTGTATTTTGTAAGCAAGCAGAGAATAGTTTTTCTTAAAACAAATGCATCCTTAGGGATTTTTTTAAATGCACGTCTTAAACAATGTCATGGAATCATTTTAATCATGCTGTAGTTGAAAAATATTCACTTTCCATCCTCCATGAGCACCACTTAGCCCACACCACCAACATTCTGCTAGTTTGGGATCTAGTTGTTATATAGTGGGGAGAAAAACATACAAGGTTGATTTTGCACTTTTGAAAAATATATTACAGTGTTGCTTCATAACTGCAGGAAATTATTTTTGGATTACAAAACTGTGTCTGCATAGGTTTGTCTGCAGCTTTTCTGCCATATCATAAACCTGTACAGATTACATTGAATGGTAAAGTATAAATGAGTTCAAGTGATACCTCCCTTTTTCCAAATGCTTCTAGGGTTGTCCCTAGCTCACTACATCCCTCAAATGTAACATTTTTTGTAGCAATTATATATTATATTATATTATATTATATTATATTATATTATATTATATTATATTATATTCAAGGGGAAAACCAATTTGTCCTTCTGCTTCATGGATCCAGTATCCTGGATTTAAAACCTCCACTTAGCTGTTGACAGGGTCATATTTGTACATTCTTTCTGCGTGTGTGTATGGCTTTCCTCCAGGTGCATGTTAGGTTGATTGGCAACTCTAGATTGTTTTCAGTAGGTGTGTGCCTGAATGGGCCCTGCAACAGACTGGCAGCCGGTCCAGGGTTGCTTTACTCTAGTGATGAGCCAAATGATTGATGCAAAATTGATTTTGCAGTGAAACTCAGTGTTTTGTTTCTCAAACAAATTGTGAAATAAGTTGCATTTTGCTTCCAGCAAAAGTCATACCACTGACACAAGAAGAAAGGTGTGTAGTATATGCATTAAATCCATGTGCACCTACCAATCATTTAAACAAAAATCTCTAGGGAAAACCATATTCATGCTCATTTTATGTTACTTTTAAATATTTTGTTGAGATGCCAAGACCAAGTACAGGGTATAATGACAATCATAGTAATTGCAATCCTAAAGATACACTGGAGGCAAAAAAGAAATATGAAGCTCCACAGCACTCAAAGAGTGATTTTTTCCAGCCTCTTCTGCAGGAATCAAAAAACAAGAATATGATGTCGCTAGGTAACGGCTAAGGGGTTTTCCTCATATAATGAAAGTTTTCCATGGAGAAAACCCAGTAGTGTTCACTGTGGTACATTTAAGTGTGTCTTCGTATGGAAAATATGTTGCATGTCATATTTTTAAAAAACACACTGCAATCTTGTAATAGCGAAAGCAATCTTAAGCACACACACACTTAAGATAAAGTAACAGAAATTAGTCTACCATTGTGTAATTTACCCTGGAAATGAAAAAGTTAAAAATACTGTACTAACTCTGAAATAAAAGAAAGTACACATACAGGACAATATGTATTACAGGTTTGCAATAGAATCTAATCCACTATGTGAATTATTTGGGCAATTTTGTAATATGTCAGCCAGGATCCACTGGGTGTTTTTTTATTAAATCTTGTTACTGATTTTTTTCATGGGTGTGGGGACAGAGTCTCTAGAAGAAATCCAGTAAGTGTTGGGAATATATGCAAACCCAAACCTGAAAGCAAACCTTGCTTCTGAGCAGGCATTGCAGCCATGTGTCATACCAGAAACATCAAATAACCATGAACCATACTAACATGTAATATAACTGAATATATAGTGTATACACATACTGATATAGATAAAGTATTGTAATTTCAAATACAAAATATATCAAAGAGAATATTTTAGTTTAACCAATCAACCTTAAACCTACCTTTGAATGTTGAAAAGGAAAAGATTTATTAACAAATGCCTACATCTTGAGTTCATTCTTTGTAGTTTCTTTACAATCTAGTCTGTCTGATTAATTGTTCTGACTGTTCCTTCCATTGCAGCTCACTCGCTCAGCAAGCTGTAAAAGTCAAGGCTTTCTGGATTCTGGTCCAAATGGCTTCTCTATTCCTGATAACTTTATGGCAGCACTGGGTTTCAGAACAACTGAGGGGAACGGATTGTTACTCAACAACAACCAAGCAGTAAGAAATCAGTTGTGTTTATTGTGTTTCTGTAGTAATGTAATGCATGCTGGTGGTTTGACAGTTTACTTTTTGTTCTGAAAAGTATAATGATTTGTAGATCATCTCATTCAAGTGTGGCATGGCTTCTCTGGAAATAAATACTATTGTCTTAAATTACAGATCCACTGAACTTCCAATCCCAGCAATATAAAAATTCAAATAAATACTGGAGATGAAAATTTGCCATTGTTCTATATACTTTATGTAATATCTATAGCCAAAGCATCTTGTTAGCACTATGATTTACTTTTTTCCTAATAGAAACTATAACACCTTACTTGGCCTGTTCAAGGTGGCAATGGGAATTAAACTGATGACTTTGTGGTTTACCATCCAACAATATAATCACTATGCCAATAATGTAGAATTCTGCAACCCAATAAATAATGTTCAGGATCCTGGGGCTAGCTGGAGCCAGTCCCAGTAGCATTGGGAGCAAGAAAGGAAACAACCCTGTCAGGACATCAATAAATGGTTGGGTCAACACACTCAGAGTAGATTTAGAGTCTCTAATATACTTTACCTGTATGTCTTTGGAGAAGGAAAATGAAAATATCTGGAGGTAACCCTACACTTCAGAACACATGAAGAACAAGCAAAATCTACATAGACAGCTTTCAGGCATACAGATTGAACTTGGAATGCGGAATACATGAGGAGCAGCCCTAATCACTGTGCCACCATTCATCCATCCATCCATTATCCAACCTGTTATATACTAATTACAGGGTCACAGGGGTCTGCTGGAGCCAATCCCAGCCAACACAGAGCACAAGGCAGGAAATAAACCCTGGGCAGGGCGCCAGCCCACCGCAGACACTGTGCCACCAGTTTACCTAATTTGTAAGGCATAGTATGAAGATATTCTGGACCACATTTAGAATTATAATACTATTGTAATAGGTTTCTTAAATTTTGCAATAATTGTGCACTCTTCCCATAAAATGGGTACAAACCAGTAAGAAAATGTTTAGTTAATCTGGATCCTTTACTTAACTGAGGAGGCTAACTGATCAAAAAATAAGCCCCTTTCTTAAAGATGAAGGGGTGTCTATGTAAGACATCTATCGTGGTCAGGTTACTTGAGTTGCCTGTTGCGCAAGTGTTTTATAATGTATATAAACATCCACCAAGACAATTTAAAAACTTTATAAAATAACTTTAAAAATAATGTACTAATCCTTAAAATAGCCCAACTAATAGTCATATACAGAGTACCTTTTTATTGTTTTGTAGTTCTGAAGTCTTTAAAAGCATTTTACTTTAAATTCAGTTTCAGATTTTTAACTGACGCCAGCTGGAGTTGAGGGTGGTATGTTTCTTTTTTAAGACCCTACCAGTGTAAACCTCAATAGTAAGAGATGAAAATGACAGAATTTAGAATCAATTTAGGAGATGAAGTTAATATACTCTGGGATTGTTATACTGGCACATAATTTAACTTTCATCTGTTAAATTCAAAATATTATAATTATATAGGTAGTATAGTAAATATAACAAATATTTCAATTCTTGGCTGACACCTGTCACATTAAAACTCAGGATATACAGGAGAACAATGTGCTTAATTTTCTAATGGTAGCACACAGAAGCTTAAATTTCAGAATATGATTTACTCAGACAAATATTTTCTGTTGTTTTTTAGGATAACACCCTGTCTCTGTCTTTGGAAGATGGTTATGTAACATTTAAAATTAATAATAAAATGTTGAGATCAAAACAAAAGTATGCAGATGGTAGCTGGCATCACTTAATGGCTACGAAAAATTCACTGGGGTAAGTGCACATTGCAGATCTAAAGTAAAGATAAGCAGATCTGGAACGCTTGTTTAATTGGACATTAATTAATTAGACAATTAATCTGTGCAACCTGGTAATGTTTAACTGAAACTGAATTTTAAAAAACATACTGTACTCTAACAACTCCTGATTTGTGCAGGTAAGAAATTACTTGCCATATTTAGTATTATTTTATCAGAACAGTTCACATGCTATACTATATAAGCATGGATATTTTAAATAATAGATTTAACTGCTAATAAAGATTTGATCGCCAGCAGTAAGCCTCTCGAAACAGTTTGTTCATCAAAATGTAAACATTTTATTAATCTTGAAGTTTCACATTGTTGTTTGTTTCTTTTTAGGACAACATTGCTGATTGATGAAAATGACATGGGGGGACCCTATCAAGGCTCACCCCCTAATATACAGGAACCGCCTAACCCTAATGTATATCTGGGAGGAGGCTCATTTGATGGCTGCATATCAGATGTCTATTTGAGGAGGTAATTTCCACCTCTTGATAATGCCTCATTCTGTATATTTTTATTGTGTATATTCTGTAGATGGGTATTTTTGAGCTTGATTTAATTCACAGTATTTCTGGAGCATTACATTACTGGTATTTACAGAGGTGAATAATGTCATATGTTGTGTCAAACATAAGTAAGCTAGTCTAATTGTGTTTCTTAAAATGTATGCTTATTAATTCATGTTCTTGTTCTTTCTTTGTCATGTTTTGAAACTTTTGCTCTCCTGTCCATGTTTTCTACTGCTTTTTTCCCAGGTTTTTTTTATTACATTCTGACTAGTTACTTTTGTTATTATTCACACTTAACTGGCTTATTAATCTTTATTTGCTCCAATCTTGTCTCCAAACTCTCTAGTGATCAGTTCTACAACATTAGATGCATTCTTAATATACATTATGTCTTTAGCTGTTTTCATACCCTGTAGTGACTTGCTACTCAACAGGGAGTAAACCATGAATGTGGGCAAAAATACAATGAGGGTTGAGATGTGCATACAGCAACCCAGCTTTGGGGCTTTCTGAACTCAATGAAATATCATTTTGGAGACATTTACTAGTGATTTTGAGTTGTTTTGCCCATTTTCATTAACATTTTTACATAGATAGATAGATAGATACTTTATTAATTCCAAGGGGAAATTCATGTGCTCTTTTTATTGTACTGTAACTCCCATTTGTCTAAATTTTTACAAATAAAGTGTATTTTATCTTCTTGTTTCCATTGTAGGTCAACAGCTCTATACAGTGTTGAAGATTTCCGTAATTATTCAAAGACTGGAGATGTATCATTAGATATGTGCAGAGCCGAAAAGCCTCCTCAGTCAATAATGCTCAAAGAAGGTTGGAATCGCACCAGTTTAAGAATGGACAAGGTTAGCAGAGTGAGTATGCTTTATGGACTGGAGAGAAAAAATCAATCCTTCCCATTTTAATTTGTGATCAGTAACTGCAAAAGATTTTATTTATTCTAATATACCAACAATATTTAAAGCAGTAATATCAGTATGCTAAAAGATGCAACTTTTGCAAAGAAGTTTAGCCACCAAAATTTAAATGTAAAAATATTTTGCATTAAAATGTAGAAGAAACCAATAAAGATGGTTTCATTTGATCATTTTATAATGAAATGATCCTGGTCGATCAGAAGCACTATTGAAGAACAAGTAAAGACACATTTTCTTTTCTCTGACATTACAATTTTTGGATTCACTGTACACCCACCAGTCTTTCTGCTGCTAGCACTCCAACTACAATCTTAATGGAAGAACAGCGGCCTTAAATGCTGAGCTAAAGAAATGCTTTATTAGCCCAAGAGGAGGCAATAACTCTTCTTCAGTTGTGGGTAGTGATATTATCTTGATCTTAGTTATGTTTGATATACAAGAATAAATTCAGATTATCATCCATCCATCCATTATCCAACCCGCTATATCCTAACTACAGGGTCACGGGGGTCTGCTGGAGCCAATCCCAGCCAACACAGGGTGCAAGGCAGGAAACAAACCCTGGGCAGGGCGCCAGCCCACCGCAGGGCACACACCCACACTCCAAGCACACACCAGGGACAATTTAGGATCGCCAATGCACCTAACCTGCATGTCTTTGGACTGTGGGAGGAAACCGGAGTACCCGGAGGAAACCCACGCAGACACGGGGAGAACATGCAAACTCCATGCAGGGAGGACCCGGGAAACAAACCCAGGTCTCCTAACTGCGAGGCAGGAACGCTACCACTGCGCCACTGTTCAGCCCAAATTCAGATTATCATCACTACATAAATGACATTAAAAATCAAAAATTAATTTTTATTCTTCCTTTCTTATGCAACTAGCATTGTGTACAAAGAAAAAAAATCATTAGGAATTACATTTATTTTTGACAATATTTGTTTAAAATTGTTTAAAATAAAGCTATTCCATAATAATGTCATCTGTGACAAAAAATAAATTAATCACTGTGCAACTCATTAAAATATAATGTTACTGCTTTTATTTTCTAAAAAAAAAATCATAAAATGCTAAAAGTTCATACCATGTCCACAATGACCCTATCCATTTCTCATATTTTGAGATATGCATTTATTTTGTATTATCCTCTTGTGTGGAAGCATAATAAAAACTTTTTATTTCTTTTGAATATTACTTTGCCATCTCCTATAGTGAAGTGTAAACGGAGTACATAAGCATTTCTCATGCCTGACTTGCTCTTACACAATTATTTAGCGAAGATTTTAAAACTATCATTCCAGTTCAGTTCAAGTGCATTTTTAGTATTCTACTTATGTCTGTTTCTGTCGATACTTTCATCATAAAAGTGCCATCTTTTCCATGCAAAAAAAAAAATTAAAATGAAACAGCTTGCAGAATGATAATAGTCTTATATATGATAACTAGGTAACTCCCATATGGCTTTAGGTTTTCACTTTGCAATATTTCTCATCAAACTGGAGAATGACTAAATGCAGTTAAAATTAAAAATAACAACATTAATCGTTTACTGGAAAACTACATAACTACAAAACTGAATAGCCACTGAACTGAACAGAATTAATCAGTCCTTATGTAACTTACATCTTAGTACTGTCACAAAGCACAATGCTATAAAATTATTCCTGCATTGCAAATATGTGAAAAAATAAAAGCATCTATGTAGGAAATAAACAAAGTTCAGTAAACCAACACTATATGAGTACAACTTTATACATTATATATTCTGAATAGAAAAGTCAGTATTTGAATGTAGTGCTTAGTCTGGTGGAAAATAAATCTTAGTGTCTGAATACTTTCTTACAAACATCAAGTAAACAAACCATTGTTAATTAAATGCATATTGGCTTGTGTGCTGATATCTTAAATGATTTATACTGCTTCATTTTCAGAGATGAAGAGCTTATCAGAACCTCCCCCTTCCCAAAGAGTAAAAGTGAACGCTAAAAGTGATCAGGAATTTTGACTTCTTCCTTAAAAATTTGGAGTGCCACAAACATATGTGCATGACTAATTATATTTCATTAACAAAATGTTACTGTATAATGTCTACAACCATTTTTAGCTAATTTGTTTTTAAATACACTAATTGCTGTGTACCTGTGCTACATACGAGGTATTTCACTTTAAATGACAAAGAAACTAATGTGCTTAACTGTCCAAGACAAATGTCTTGCTGATGCGGTGTTCTTTTCAATCTGTCATTTTTAAATGTAATGTGAAGGCTGTTTGGATAGGTGAATGTCTAACTAAGAAGTACCTGAAGAAATGTGATCATGAATGAGATGGAACACAAAGGAAATTTTATTTTGAAAAGAATGTGTTATTTGTAATATAAACACCGAGAATGTTTTTGTGGGTTTTATTTAAAAAAAAAAAAAAAAACTCTCTGAACTGTGTATAATTTTCATTATTGAGGCCAACAAATATGTGAAAGAAAAAATAACATTGTGGCTAAATATTTATTTTTACATTAGAAGCTGTAAAATAAGTATTGTTTTAAAAAAACCTTTTGACGCACAGTGACACCTATAATTATAAGAAAATTAAACCTATGCTCTCATGCTTTGGTTATTGTGTGCCTATTAAAAGTGAAATGTGCATTTATCTGACAAAATGAAATGTCTGGCCTACTCTGCTAACCAATAAAATATCATTGACTGTTTTCACCAGAATTAAACATTGCTATATTCTCTGCCTAACTTACCAATTAATTCACAATACATAAATATTCAGTAATACATTTGTTGCAGCAGGTTTTTTTTATTTTAATTTTTAATGGTAGGAACAGTTTTAGCACAGAAAGTTCTCTGAATTAAAGATGATGTGTGCACATCAAACAGTATGCTGTAGCATGTCCCAAAATGTACAATATGTCTTCTTTTGAAAACCATTGTATATGTCACATGGAGTGCAGTCTAGTTTAGAGTCCCTAGTCAGTCTGACAATGCATGGTTTACCAATGGGATTAATCAGGGGTTAGCTTAAAAACCAAAAAAAAAAAAACAGCAACACATGAGCATGATGAGAATATTCAAATTGCACAAAAAGTGACAATGTACTGAAATTTAAAGACTGGTCCAAATTTGTCTACATACTGCCTGTTTAAATAACAGACTTGGCAACTCTGCCTTTCTGTCTGTGTATCTTCAGTATGTTGCAGAACCAATCCTAGCTGCCAATGGGCATTTAAAAGTTAAAAAAGAATAAAGATTTAAATTATGTGAAAGTGAAAAATGATGTTTCTCAAGCAAGATGGCATTTTTGTCTGCATTTCATTTTTGGTCTTCCATTTTGTCAGCAAACTGTAAATGTTTCACATAATCACAGGAAAAACGACAATCTACTTAACACTGGCATGGATGATATATCTGTGGAAAACCATTTGTGTTATTTTTTGATGAATCATATTATAGATGCCAGAATTCAAAGTGTAGATATCAGTGATGAATTTTGAATAGTTATAATTCAGATTTTATATATCTCCTATCTCTTTTTCATATTCAAAAGAAAGGGAGGTTTCCCAGTGACTTCTAGCAAGCTTTCAGATACTGTTGGTTGTAATTATACTTTGACTAGACAAAATCCTAATTGTAGATATGAGTCATTTCATTTAGAATAGTCAAAATTAAATTTAAAAAATTAGATTAGGTTAATTAGATTATGTACCAGCTCTGATGGGCGGCAGCAGTATTTAAATAAGAACGGAATCATGAGAAGGGTCATGGGCTTATTGACAGCCCAAGTTCAATATGGGGAAGACAATAATCAAATAAACAGGTCCAGAACATGAACCCAAAATCATAATTCAAAGAACATGTGTGTGTGTGTAATTTACTGTACATATATACATTACACACACACACACACATATATACATACACTGCAGTGGGCTGGCGCCCTGCCCGGGGTTTGTTTCCTGCTTTGCACCCTGTGTTGGCTGGGATTGGCTCCAGCAGACCCACGTGATCCTGCAGTTAGGATGGATTGATATATATATATATATATATATAT
>JANRMT010062819.1:36146330-36178768 GCA_026402145.1 Polypterus bichir lapradei | reverse complement strand
CACATTTAATTATGTGTTTCAGATAATATGCCCAAATTATAAGCAAAATAAAATGATTGCCACAAAAATATCATTACAGCCTAAGTAGCAGTGCATCCTGCGTGTATAAGCAGTTCTCGACTTATCTTTGGTCTAGCTTGGCCTTTGCTACCATGTGACCTTTGAATGGAGTATTGAAAAATGCTGCACGCCTGTCTAAATATGGCTGCCAAGATGGAATTGTCTTCATGATAGAGAAACGGCAAGAGATAGAGGTGATCTTCTGTTCATGGCAATATAGCAAAACAGAGAAGGAAAGGTTCAATAACCAGCTTATACCATTCCTATCACAAATTTTAGACAAATAGGGGTGGGCAATTCCCTTGGTTCATCCAACCCTATTCTGGCATGACTTGCCCAAAGGAATACAGAATGGCTAGTCATAAACAGCCACATTCCTCCAGACCCTGCTTCATATTAGCTAAGCAGTTTATGTTCTTCCTGTGGAGGTTTATAGACTTGTGTACAGTAAAGTCCAAGCAAAGTCACCTTTGCCAAACCAGTTTCATGTATGACCTCAATCTCACTGCCATAAATTTCACATCATGAATGAGTGCTTAGCACTAAAGGTTTGGTGGTTGAATAGGTAAGTGTCAAAGCACAGCTCTTCTTATCAGTAATGTAAATCATGCCTTTAGCACATTCATTTTTGTGATTAATGTGGCCTGTGTGGCACGTGGCTGGGGGTGGTACCCAGCCGGGACGCTCAAGAGGACCGGAGGAGGGCTTGCGCCTCCTCCAGACCACGAGGCGGTGACCGCCCTGGTTGCTTTGGGAACCACGGGTAGAGAACTTTGAAGCTCAGCCCTGTAGGGGCCCATGGTCACTGCCAGTGGGTGCCCCCATACCTACGGAATCCTGGACCTCAGCACTTCCACCACACCCGGAAGTGCTGGGGGGAAGAGGATTGGGGACACCCAGAGTGCTTCCGGGTGCGCAGCTGGCACTTCCGCCACACTGGGGAGTGCCGGTGGAAGGTTGCCGGGGAGCACCTGGAGCACATCCGGGTGATTATAAATGGGGCCGCCTCCTTTCATTCAAGGCTGGAGTCGGGTGAGGTGAAGGACAGAGCTCGAGGCTCTGAAGAGAGACAGAGGCAGTGTGAGGCCTGGACTTTGGGGGAGTTTGTGGGTTGTGTGCACTTTATTAGTTGTAAATATTGTGTAAATAAACGTGTGGTGGTGCTTTGTCTGTGTCCGGGGCTCGTTCCACACCTGTTTAACGTGTTAAAAAATATAGTCGCATCCATTCTGGCAAACACCTCAGACAATGCTTTGGTCAGGGTGGCATTTTCATGTAATTTTTTTTTAAACATTAAGAAACAATAATACAAAAAAGTTAAGTGTATACCTGAAGAATTACATACACATTCAGTACCATATATATATACTTCCTTTAAAAATGTTAACAAGGTTTAATATTTCATATTACACAGTTCACAAAGACATGCCACATGTCAATGCGTACGTAGCACTGGTGTTTGTTGCCTTGATTTATACATATTGACATACAGTAGGTGCAGGAAGTGGGAGGAAGGGGGGTGGCGGGAGTTTATGGCAGTCCTGGTGCAATGCTAGAGAATAGGTGCAAAGGTAAAAATTACGCTCTCTCTTTTCATTTCATGTTTCTGTAAGAAACGTGAATCTTGTCATATCACATAAGCACTAAATAAGTTATCTTTGAGTGGCACTAAAACCAAAATAAGTCTTTGGTACCTCTGTATTTAACTCGCTAGTTTGCCGCCAGCTTATAGTGTTGACTGCTCTAATATAATGACAAAATTCTACAAAATAGTAGTGTAACGATTATCCCTACCCATTATTCCAGTTTGCAGTAATTCAATACTGTATGCAAAGAACGCAACATAACCATCCAAGTAATGCACAGTGTCAGCTTTTAATTGAGATAGCAGCTATGGAGGTCTTTTTTGGCATGCTAAGAGCAAAGATGTAGGTAGAGCAGTGTTTTGCAACCATTTTTCTATGGTGGCACACATTTTTGTAACCCAAAAAATTCCAGGGCACGATTCTACTTACCACAAAAGCATTCAATTTACAGACTTGAAAAACTGTCCACAACAGCAGTCATGGAGCTGCTTTTATTTAACTTCTTCAGGTAGTCCAGTCCTCCTCAGACAGGTCTCGGCCACGTGAGGAACGTGTCTCTCTCAGGCTACATCTCAGGGGCACTACACTGTTATTTCCACAGCGCACCAGTTGAAAAACACTTGTGTAGAGTGTAATCATCAAATGGTGATGAACAGTTGAGGATAGTATTTACGGTGTTTTTAACACAAGTTTTAATGTATGCCCATTTAAGCAATTAAAGTCTTCAGCAGTGCATTCAAAGTCAACAGTCATTTCAATCGTTTAATTTCTACTTTGACACTTTTGTATCTCATATGCTATGCCAATTTGATAATTAATACATTGGCCTCGTTTTCTTATTTCCTCCTTTTCAACTTTTTTCAGGTTGTACTTGATCAGGTAGTATTTCGTTAAAAGTTTAGGTTTAAGGTAATTGTTTAAGTTTAAACTATGCCATTAATTTTTAATTTGTGTTGATTCTATATTAAATTTTCATTCGGTGTGTATTTATTTCATAATTTATGTATTAATTTTATAGTTATATTTTTTAATGTTAGATTCAATTAATTACATACATTTACGTGATTAATTAGTTAATTTTTTTAATCAATTTCCAGCTCTATTATGTACAAATAAAATGCCTTTTTTTCTTTCCAATACATGGCATATCACACAAATTACAGCTACTGCACAAACTCTTACCCTGTATAAGAAGCAAATAATACAAAAAATCTCCAAATACTGTATTTGCCCTGAATATTGTAATGATATATTATCACCATGATAAATGTGTACTGATTTTTTCCTTTATCGTTGTCTTTGTCAAGTCATATCTGTATGAATCCTTGAATGCTAATCTCTTCAACACCATGCCACCTCTTTTACTGTTAATATATTCACACCTGGATGTATTTTTTCCTATTCTCATCATTACCCAGTGGGGGAAAAAAAATCTGTAAATAGATGAATACTGTTTTCTTATTTTATAAAGAAACCATAGTGTGCAAAGCACATGCAGTACATCCAGTATTATCTTGGTATAGTGTAAAATGAATATTTAGCTACTCTTTGTTAACTAAAATTGAAAATAAATAACCACAGTGTCTATTCAGTATCATAAAACTGGTAACTTTCACTATCAGAGAAACGCTATCTTTATGGGTTATATCAATTGACTGCTTTATAGTTGAGACTAGCTGAAGTGGCAACTAATGACAGCCTGCAAGTGCTCTGGACATTAAGGAAATTGTTCTTCATATGCCTGTGTCTGCACGCTAAATAAACACAATTTAAGTGCATCTACAATGAAATACTCCTAAATCTTTCCTTTCAGGTGATTGTTCAAGTGGATAATGGGGCTGGTGCCTTCAATACCTCTGTCACACCTCTTCAGCCACTTTGCGATGGCACATTTCACAGAATAGCAGGTACTTTAATATTGTTTCTTTTGGGTAACTGTTGCATTATATTTTGAGTTATATTATTCCATCTCTCTTATCTGAATAAACAGAGGGAACACTGTGTGATCTAAATACCTTCATTGGTTTAAGTATACATTAGTCCATTTTTAATTTATAGAATACCAGAGTGCAACTACTCCTGTCTTTATAGTGGAACTAGGATTAAATTTATCAACATCTTCAATCAATTTTGAATTCATAAGTCTGTACCTCACTGTGGCAGAGCCCTGGATTGACTCTAGGCCCAAATGATGTCTTTATAGAGTTCACAAGTTCATTCTGAATCTGCTTGGGTATTTCCTCTATATATTCTATACTGTGTTTTGAGTGAGTGTGGGTATGTGTGTAAATGGACTGGCACCAGATCCATATCTGTCCAAAAAGTAGCTTGCAATGCATGAAGTACACAATAATGCAACTTTTGTGATATGCCAGCCTCCTTAATTAATTGCCACATTAACTCAGGATGACTTTGTTCCATACAATTTCTTGGTATGGGTGCATTTATCACACAACAAGTCATTCACAAGATTTAAGCGATGTGAGCTACAATGTTCATACACCAGATGGGGGAATGTGCCTTTACACTTTTGATGAGAAACATTTACATTTTCTACTTACTGTTGTGACTGGGAATGTTTGTAAATTTTGCTGACATGCAGGTTTGTTCATTGTGGAAAGATCCATAGGAATTGCAATACCATGTTACAGCCAGTGAAATGGATGATGTGTGAGAGGGTAAAGAAGTGTCCATGTTGTCTTGTGTAATTTGCTCATTTAACACAATTCATGCCATCTTAAAAACCCTAACAGCAAATGTTGCTTTGAAATGTTTGTGTCCTGATTAATTCTATATTATCATGGAATTCTGATTAGCTACTGCTGTCGCAAACCAGCTCATGCTCAGTCAGATGGTAACCACCAAGCTTATTAAATAGCACAAGCACCATTTGTTCTTAATCACCAGTATTTGGATACAATCAAAGGAGAAAACTCGGCAGAGGAAGGTGAATTAACAACTATATGGTAAAAGAAAGTTAAGCATTTAAAGCTATAGCAAAAATACAAATATGTTAAGTTCTTTTACATGTAAGTATCAAACTGGAACTCTTTTCTGAATGCAAAATAACAGAAGAAAAAAGGCAAGCTAACTAAATAATTAAATCAACTAGAAGATAGACTGGCCTTGTGATTTATGGGTCTGGTTGGAATGAAAACCTGTAGCCACAGTGGTACCCCAGGATTGAACTTGAGAAACTCTGCTCTAGAGGGCTGTCCCCCTGTTCCACAGCTTTTCAGAGAGCACTGTCCAGGAACTGAGCACCACACAGCACATCAGCTATAAATACAAACGCTATGATTACACGGTCATCTGTCATTTCCTGTAGCAGGAGATGAATGGAGGAGTCTATGTGAATTGAACACCTGGGTAGATGACAGGAGTTGGATGGAAGAGTGGAAGTGTTGGTGTGAGGATCAAGGAGAATCTGCACAGCTAGAGGAAGTTAGGAGAGACTGTGTGCAGCAAAGTGGCTGAGTAGACAGGAGTCATTAGCAAAGAGTATTTGCATATTGGAGAAGGAATTGCGATAAATTGGCCACAGTGAGGCTCACGATCATCACAAGTGAGTGTAGAGAAGAGTCGAGGTGAGTTGTAAATTGTTTTGGTGTTTAGGGCATGCTCATTGTTTTGAAGATATTCAGCATGAACTTTGTAAACCTAATACAACAGGTCCACTCCTTTGCTCTGTTATTATATACTTTACAGTGCAGTATACGGTATATACAGTAAATACACACATCTGTGCTCAAGACCACCAATACAACCATACACTCAAGTAGCAAAAACTGTGCAGAAGAATCAAACAATGTAATAATAATATATATAACAATATAATATTCATAACAAAGATAAAGGAATGTGAAAAAAGCCAACTTTGGAATTAACAGTATATCTCAAAATGTATTCTTTTAATGCAGTGATCAAAAGAAATAATGTTGTGCAGTTGGATGTGGACACGGAGCGCAATCACACAGTGGGACCATCGTCATCCCTGTCTACAGACACTAAAGATCCACTTTACATTGGAGGAATCCCAGGTAGGCACTGATTTCTTCTACTGTGGCTGACTAGTATGGCTTTATTATATAAAGGTTCAAGTTACTATAATTATTTTCTGTAGAAAGAATAAACATATTTATAATAAAACAAGTGTCTATTAGTTAAAGGTGAAATGTACATTATTTCACATGACACCCAGGGCCGGATTTAGACTTGATAAGGCCCTAAGCTATTTGAGACATGGGGCCCTTTATAAGTCCAGATATGCTGTAGTATATTTAAGTATATATGACAATTGCTCACTCGGACAATTTGTTTTGGGGGCCCCCAAGAAGGCGGGGGCCCTAAGCTATAGCTTGTGTAGCTTATACGTAAATCCTGCACTGATGACACCTCATTTCAACCATGATTTTGGAAAAGATAAGCCAAATGAATGATTTGTTTCACCGTTTTCTTTTTTGTCTTTACAGGCCGAGTAATAAACCCCAAACTGCCAGTCAACACTTCATTCCAAGGCTGCTTACAAAATGTGAAACTCAATAGCATCCACAAACCTTTATCAAAGATTACAGAAGTCTACGGCCCAGTCAGTGTGAGCGGGTGTCCTGTTATTTGAATGGTGACCTAAATGAGTACATACTCCCAGTTGGAAAGTTGACCCCATTTTTGCCTGCTATGTCTTTTCTGCTTCACGATATTTTAGTACTCTAGTCTGCCTTATTTTTTGATGCAACTAAATTAGTTTTGTTCATTAAATGAACATCAATCCCAAATGACAGTTTCATATTTTCAGTAACAAATTCAATGATATTTACTGAACTGTTAATTGGACATTTTTTATTATCACCAGCATTCTGCATTCTAACCTTTTGAGATGTTTTGGATTTATCAATTTTAATAATACTGTAGCACAAAGCAGTCATTTTAACAACATCAGCACTTTCGTTATTTAATGTCATTTTTATTATTATGATTTTTATTTTCTTACAAGTGCTACATTCTGTGGGACCAAATAAACTGCACTATGTGAAATGTATGAGGCAGTTATTTTTTGTAAGGAATCAGTTTTCATAAGAATGTTTTAAGAAGCACCACGTGGCACAGTGGATCTATCAACTGCCTGCCTTTATATTTGCACCTTATTTCTTTGTGGCCTGGGTTCGTTTCTTTGTTAGTGCATTGGCGTGTTCTCAGTTTGATCGGTGAGACCTAAACCGCAACAGATATGTGTGGCTGGGTTTGAACAGTATGCATGCTGTGAAAGAGCTACATTCACATCTCGGGTGGACTCCTGTTTCCATACCTACAAAGAGCAGAATTAGTCTTATACAGTAGATGAACGCTAGTCATGCAAAAAAATAAATATAAATAAATATAAAAAGGAATGTTGCTACATTGCTTTCATCTTGAGACATAATCAGCATGAAAATGTCTTGTACACTGTGGCATTTTGGAGTGAAAATTCTTGTGAGGCCATACCAGAATTATTGCTAAAGTCATCATTAAGTTTTCTAACTACCATCTGTCCCTCTTTTACTGATTACTAAAGCATCATGAAAGTTCTGTACCTTTCTCGTCAGAACAAATCAAGCAATAGAATGTTGGTACCTAGTCTTTCTCATTTGGCATTACATCACTGTGACATCCTCCAATATTATTATCATCTGACTAAATGCAGCAATATAGATTTAAACACTATAAAAAAGACCACATTGCCTTTGAACTGCCAATACTGAAATGACAATATCACAAGCTTAGATGCCTTTGAGGTGATAATAGGCAAGTCACTATAATACAGAGAGAATACACAGTCTACACACGCACAACTTGAATTGCACACTGTAAGTCTGATAGCAGTGCTTACAGTGGTCATCACAAGGCCAATAAACAACTGAAAAAATGATTTTCTATCTACTTAACTGTTCTTTAACTACCTGGATTCTGTGCTTCTTTGAGAAAGGAGCATCTTAGTGCAGGCTGCTTTTGCCTGAGTAGAAGGAGTATACTGTATGGCTTCCATGTTGGCTTTCTCAAATTGAACACAGTCCTCCTCAGTGGTGGGTAAAAATCAAGATGTAGTGTAATGTGTTTTGAATGACACATTCCTGAGATTGATCCCTTTCCTTTTTTTTTATAATTATCATAGCTCCCTTTAAGGGAGAAAATGTTACTGGACTTTTCATAACCTCTTCGCCGTGTGCGGGATGGCATTGACTGGGAAAAGCTCAAACCAGAAGTGCAAATGTGTAATTTAAAAAAAAAGGTGACAACCATCAACCCCAATCCCTAAACTGAAGAGTTCAAGTCACAAACACACACACACGCACACACACACACAATGCACACCCTCAAAGGTATGGAGAACACTGCAGGGCTAATCGGAAACGGGCTTGTTGCACCCAGTATGAAGACAATTTCATATACTACAAGAAGCAATATTTTTCTAGATACATTTAATTGAATATATGATAGAAAATAGAAAAATGCTTAAGAAGACAGAGCTGAGGGTTATTTATAAACATTTTAATAATAAGTTCCTAAGGAAAGCTTATTGCTTATTTTCCACAACATCTAGTGCAGTTATGCTCCAATGTCCCTTAATTCAGAAAGCCCATTGCTTGTACTTGAAGTTTGCCTGCACTTTCTTGTGATTACATTTTTATTGTATTTAAATGGGATTTGAACAGAAATCAAACATTATTGACAAGAAAAAGGAGCATTAGAAGGAAACAGTCTCCTCCATATGATGCCCACCCAATCATCACATGCCTAAAGTTAGCTTGCACCTTTCATTTTCATGGCTGTTTTGTCACCTTTTAGTGGCTTCTTTTATAAACTCCAAGAGGGTCTGATGTGCAAGATAGGATACATGTGTGTATTTCACTGCCCCGTAATACATAAACTCAAATGGCACATTTAAAGTTGGAACATATCAAACAATTTTTAGTTTCCAATAACCAATTGTAACACGTACATTTTAATGAAAACACACTGTTCCCCATTCTAATTTTCTAAATCTTTGTATGTTTTTCCTGGGGTATTTAGTCAGATCAGTTTGCCAGGAGGGTCATATTGTGTTTTGTTTTGTTTTTGCTTTATGCCCTCCCCCACCATAACTTATTATCTATGGGGAAGCTTTAGATTCGTCAAAAATTTTGATCTGCAGTTTTTGACAGATCTTGACCTGATACTGAAACTGTAACTGATACTGATACAGCCATCTCAGTGATGGCTGAGTGTCTGTCTCTGTGTGTGCATCTGTGTGTCACAGTTTCTTGAGGATGGTCTAGAGCTACGAGAATGGCTAGACGGAAAATTATCAAATTCAAAACTTAAGCCTGTTATGAGATGATGATGTGCTGATTAGTTTTAAAGCCAAATCATTCAAGAGAAAGCGGCACTCTAGAGGAACCCTAAAATAGTGTAATTCTACAATTAATTTTGAATTCTTCTTGTCAAATGCTATTGTAATGACCCATTTTATGATCAGAAAGCTCAGCATCAGAGTGGTAAATAATTACTGAAATATTACAGAATAGTTTGGGTAACTTGGTTCCTAGGGCGCAAAGCCAACTGACACTCAAGTCTGAATTTTTTGTTTTGTCATCCATTTGGGTTTTGAATGTATTAGTATGAAACGTTAGCACCTGGAATTGCATAAAGGCATATCTCAAACCAGCTATATGAGGCTGGATTTTCACCTGTTCTGTTTTCCTAAATGTACTGTATGTGCACAAATAAGCCGTGGTCACGACATGTTCAGTATTATGCATATTCTCTAACTGAACTGCCCTCCCTCCTCATCCTCACTTTCTTTTTATAGAATCATAGTGGGCCCTCTAGTGGATGCATCATACAGGCACATTCTATTACTAATTATTGTATCAAGTCTTACAATCTATTATGTTATACAGAAGATAATCCATTGAAGAACTTGCATCTAATGTACAAAACCAGGGTTTCTTAATTTTTTTATTTTTTTGTGACCCAGTCTTAATCTTAAAATCTTAATAATCAGTGCAAAGAAAGTTTCCCTTACTGAATCGCGGCTGACTATCAGAGTCGGGGGGAGAGGTTCCCCAGGGAGAATCATGAATGATCATCAGAGCGGGAGGGGAGCCCCCTTGGAAAATCGTAAGTGTAGGGTACTCTAGGACGTTTGTCAGAGCAACCTGTGGCAACCCACTTTGTAAACCATCTGTGACCCATAACATTAAATGCAACAGTAACTCACGATCCAATGGCGGCAACCCATACCTTAAGAAATTCTGTATTAAACAATACGGAGTATATTCATATAAATATCAATAATATAACAAATTTTTACAAATTGAAACAAAATACACTCTCTAAATCAAAACTAAATGAAAGTCATATTTTATTTACTCTTTAAATATTTCAAAAGTAATAACAATAGGGGCAATGACCCTTGTCCAAGGCTGAAACCAAAATCTAAGGTTGTACTGACTGCACAAGATCGCAGCAGTGTGGATACAAAAATGAAATTGGGACAAAGTTCTGGTAAAATATACTAGCAGAAGCCAAAATGGAGAGAGTGAAAATTAAATAACAAACCCCAGGATGTGAGACAAAAATTGTAGTCGATATTTTAAAAAGACAAAATCAAGAAGTTACACATAAGCTGAGCCAAAACATAAGTCAAAGAGTGTGGTCAGAGGGACACAAAATATTTGTAACCAGAATTCAGACCAGGACATAAAGAAAATAACACTAGGCTTAGTATCTGATGGAAATTTTAAACCCAACACTCCATGGTGTCACGCAGCTCACACTTCCTGTTCACCTTGCCTAGTACCCAGTTAGCCACAGATACAACCAAGAGTAACCATATAAAAAACAAAATGGCATTGCAGGAGAAAGTAATTTATTTTTAACACAGTGAAAACACTTTGAATCCAAAAATAAATGTAACAACTGCAGTATATATGTCTAAAACCCCCAAAACAATATCTGAAATGTTTTAGATGGCAAAAATAAAAAAAAGCCAAAACCAGAAATATAAAAATATTCACAACCAAAATTTCCTCTATATTAACAACCTGCTTGTGACATACAAAATCCCACCACAAGAAATCGTGGTCATTGCCAGCACAAAGTCTCCCTCAAGTGACTGCATTGCTAAGTGCTGCAGCACCTGAGAGAAACTGAACACCCAAAGGCTACACCCCAATGAGAAACGGGAAAGGTAAAAAGAAAACAGGGCACTAAAACTAAAAAGAGGAATAAATGTGGAGTCAGGGAAGGCGATACCACCTCTGGGGCCCAGTGCTGGGGGGGTAGTCTCGTGCCATGCCCATCCTTGATTAAGTGGCTTTGAGAACATTATGTCACGTTACACAGATAGTCATTTGTTGTTAGCATGTGGCATATTTGACTTTCCTGGTAATATTCTTACATTATGGCTAACAATGCTCTTGGTCGCAAATTACTTAAATTAAAAGTCTATGCCAAAGCACTATTATGAAAAGAATTATCAAAATAAAGACTGAAGGCTATGGAATAAAATCAAAAGCAAACGATTTATCCTTTCAAATATTCAAATTCAAGAGCAGTAGGGACTATAGAGTTATTTCAACAAAGTTAGTTTTACAACAGCAGGTGGGGTACAGTGAATTAACGACATTGCTTTACTCTATACCGGCATTTCCCTGTTCCCTTTAGTTATGTATGGGTACTGCAGTCCAAACCACATTAGCAATCTTTATTTATAAGAACAATATGCACAGCCAAGGTGGACAGCCCTGTTCCTACCCGCTTTTCTATATAAATTTTAAAGTCAGGTCCATAGGTATTTGGACAGTAACACAATTTTCATAACTTTGGCTGTATACACCACCACACTGGATTTGAAATGAAACAATCATGATGTGACTGAAGTGTAGTCAAGTCAAGTTGGGGAGCTTGCACTGGTACAGTGCGTTGCCGCACCCACTACATGTCGAAACTGCTCATGATCCCGGTTGGCAAACCCCCAGGCAGACGCACGGTCCAGTCCTACCCTCAGTAAATGACCCTCTATCTGCCGCAGCCAGGTGTTACGTGGGCGACCCCTTGGCCTGGTCCAGCCACTTGGGTCCCCAACAATAAGGATCTTATGAGCCGGATCACCCTCAGGGAAACTTGCCACATGGCAATAGTGCCATAACTGACGCTCCCTCACAATGCAGGTAATGTGCCTCATTCGGGACTCCATGAGCAGCCGCTCATTCAACACAAAGTCAAACCAACGGTACCCAAGGATTTTCCGGACAGACACAGTACCAAAGGAGTCCAGTCTTTGTCTCAGGTCACTGGATAGCGTCCATGTCTCACAACCATATAGTAAGACAGGAAGCACCAGGACTCTAAAGACTTGGACCTTTATCCTTTTGCATAGATATCAGGAGCACCACACACCCCTTTCCAGCGACCTCATGACCCCCCATGCTCTCCCAATCCATCTACTGACTTCACAGGAAGAGTAACTAGAGACATGAATGTCACTGCCAAGGTAAGTAAACCTCTCGACAAGGTCATCACTCTCTCTGCAAACATACACACTGCTGATGGCTGTGCCCAAGAGGTCATTAAAGGCTTGGATCTTGGACTGAAGTGTAGGCTTGGAGTTTTAATTTAAGGCATTTACCAAAAATATTGTTTGAGCCATTTAGGAATGACAGCCATTTTTCTGCAAAGGCCCCCGATTTCCAGGGGCTCAAAAGTATTTGGATATTTGACTGACAAGCTGTTCCAAAGCCAGGTTGGAGCAGGTCCCTCATTAATTCATTAACTGTTAAGCAGATAACACTGGAACTGATTCCTAGTGTGGAATTTGCATTTGGAAGCTGTCACTGTGAACTCTCAATACGAGGTCCAAAGAGCTGTCCATGCACGTAAAAACAGGCCATCATTAGGCAGTGGAAAAAAAAAACAAACCCTTTAGAGAAATAGCAGAAATACAAGGAGTGGTCAAATCACCCATTTGGTACATTCTTAAAAAGAAGGAACCCATTGGTGAACTCAGCAACACCAGAAGGTCTGGACAACCACAGAAGACAACTGTTCTGGATGATTGCAAAATTCTGTCCTTAGTGTAGAAGAATCCCTTCACAACATTTAGCCAAACCAAGTACACTCGCTGGGAGACAAACTTATCGTTGCCAAAGTCTACAATCAAAAGAAGTCTTCATGAAAGTAAAGACAGAGAGTTTACCACAAGGTGCAAACCACTGGTAAATCTCAAGCATAGGAAGGACAGGTTAGTCTTTACCAGAAAACATTTTTCAAAAGTCTATCCAGTTCTGGAACATTTTTTTTTGGACAAGGGAAACTAAGATCAATATACACCAGAATGATGGTAAGAGAAGAGTATGGAGAACAAACGGCTCATGATCTGATGAATACCGCATCATCAGTGAAACATAGTGAAGGCAGTTTTATGGCATGATCATGCATGGCTGTAAATGGAAGTCACTCGCTAGTGCTTTTTGGCAATATAACTGCTGACAGAAGTAGCAGGATGAATTCTGAAGTGTATAGGGCTACACTGTCTGCTCAGATTCAGCCAAATGCTACAAAAGTGGTAGGACAACACTTCACAGTATGGAAGGACAATGAGCCAAAACATACTGCAAGAGCAAACCAAGTACTTTTCAAACCAAAGACGTGGAATATTCTTCAGTGGCTAAATCAATCAAGTGACCTCAACCCAATTAGACATGCAATTCACTTCCTGAAGACAAAACTGATGGCAGAAAGTCCAACGAACAAGCAATAACTGAAGACAGCTGCAGTAAAGAACTTGCAAAGCATCACCAGAGTGGAAACACGGCACGTGGGGATGGCCATGGGCTCCAGACTTCAGGCAGTCATTGTCTATAAAGGATTTTCAGCCAAATATTGAAAATGTTCATTATATATATATGATTATGTTAATTTGTCCAAATTATCCATGTATAAAAATGGCTGTCATTCCTAAATGGCTCATATAATATTTTTGGTAAATCCCTTGAATTAAAGCTGAAAGTCTACACTTCAATCACATCTTGATTGCTTTGCTTCAGATCCATTGTGGTGGCATACAGAGTCAAAATTGTGAAAATTGTGTCACTCTCCAAATATTTATGGACCTAACTAAATATTTTAAATATTAATATTTAAATATTATATTATAAATATTTTATAATATTTAAATTCAATGCACAAAACAATGAGTACACCAACAGTTCTTTTTCCACTTTAGGCACTGGGTAAACTAATTAATTCCGGAGGGCCTCTGTAGCTTTAATCCCATTCGAATCACTCAAATGATGGAATTTTACTGACAAGGCAATTTGCACAGGACTAGTTTAACCTGTGGTTACTTTTTACAGAAAGTAAAACTCTGCATAATTTTTGCTGAGATGGGAATGTGCAGCCTGGGAAAAGTTACTGCAAATTTGACAGGACTAAAATTACTAAGGTCTCCTCCTGTAAAAAATTACTTTACACCACCTCCTGGGGTAAAACTAATCCCGCTGAAATAGGGTTAGGCTGTTGGGAGTCCTGTTTCCAGCAGAAGCAGATGCAGGATTTGTTGTGGTTACTTGCCTCAAAACTTGTTCAAATGAGAGGGCTGAAGCAGATAGTCTTTTTTCACTATCTTTAATATAATACTCTGCATAATAAAGACTTTTAATTAATTTTACATTTTTCTTTTTATCACGCCCTAATTTTTGTTATCATGGATATCATACTTCTCATGCATTAAATTATATGGAGTAACTGCAAGCAACATCAAAGGCAATCTAACAAATTGAACTTTCCGCTTGTTTCCAGTTATCTAATGTGTTCATCTTTTAGTTGTTTCTCCAGTCCATTTTGATATATTTGGAGTCTATATCAGAAATATTTTTTTTGGATTTCATTTCTCCTTTATTATTAGTTCTTTGTAGCTTCTTGTTTATATTAAGGCCTAATTTGTGATTTGGCTGCAAAGTAATTTAAATTAAGAATTATTAGTACATTGTCTTGAATAGAAAAAACTTACAGATACGTCTGTTAATCTGAGTCTGCCATCGCATACACCGTCACTGCAGCCAAACAAGCTGCAAATGTGGGGCATTCCAGGGGTCTGTGGACCCAAAATTAACCCCATAGACCCCTTGAATGCCTGAAAACTGAAATTAATTTTTAAAAATATGTTTTGTTATAAGATGTGTTATAAATCACTCAGGGCTAATTAAGGTTTGTGAGATAGTGTTGTAGTAGCCGGCAAGCAGCACTTCTCAGGCTGGACTGGAGTGGCAATAGCCCTCCAGCAAAAAACCCATTGTTTAAATCAAGGAAACTCCAGAAAGATGTTCATGAGAAACAAATACATTGGATTTACTGGTAGGGACATGCTATTTGAAAATACTTACTAAACTTACTAGTCGTTTAGTAAAACTGGCACAATGGTAAGTCCGCATGTTTTAATTACGTCAATGCATTTAGGAACCTCTGTTAACCCAATATGCTAGCCCTTACATCCATCTTTCTTTGTGGTTTGTGTTGCCTTCGTTCATCTGACATTGCTGCAGTCTTGTGGATGCTGGGCAACATTAAACCCAGAAATGCTCACCAAACATTTTGTTGTCTTATATATATTCTTTGTTATTAAAGAACCTGTCACCCAGTCAAGTGTACCTCTACCTAATTATTAACTGTGCATGAACCTGCAAAGTACGGTGAAAACACTTTGAAGAAAAACTAAATTGCCCATCTAACACTTATAGTTCTATAATTTATGAAGCCATTGGTAAATGTTTTGTCTCAGGCAATACCGGTAATTAATTAAATAATTTTGTAAGGCTCCTACTTTATTTACCTTACCTTTCTTTGTTGTAGGTGGTATTCTCCAGCCTTCAGACTTACATCAAGGTAACTGAAGCACATTTGTTCTAAGAAACAGAATAATACAATGTATTGATTAACACAAGGATTATAGAAAGGTGATGACTCCATATATACAGCGACACATATGACAGGACACAACAAGATCAGACAGACAAACATGTAACACTGAAGAAGCTGGCTGTTTACTAGTGTCAGAAGTACAACAAAGAGTCACACAAAAAAAGGTTTGGAGCAGCCACCTGTATATTGTTCGTGGCTGCAAATGGATAGATTCAAGGTACAGATTTGTTCAGGTTGGAGTCCACAGCTGAAGTGATTTGCTGGCACAAAGATGGCAGCTTTAAGGGAGACCTGAGCAACTGATGTCAATAGCAGAGGAGCCAGAACCGGATTGGATGTAATTGGGGCTGGGACTAGAAGTGACATCATCAGTAGGGCTGGAGCCGAAAGTGATATCATCGGGCCCAGGACTGGATGTGACATCATCAGCGGGGTTGGTACTGGAAAGTTGCATCGTTGAGGCCAGAACAAGAAGTGATGTCATCAGGGCTAGGCGGAATTTCCCATAATTGGTCTGCATAGAAGTGAGAGAAAGAGTGCACACTGCCACCCCTGGGTGTGGCATGGAATTACTTTCATTCAGGTCTTTTAGCACCTACCATGCGCACATGTGTGACACTGGCTGTGTAGAGTTTTAGTTTATCTTTAACAGTTTTACGAAACCTGTATTTAAAGATGATGTTCAATGTTATGTGGAGTTGTTTGTTGCTGTTCCAGGTTCAAGTTGAGGATTCTAGGATTCTTCTTGAGTTGGAGTGCACTCTTTCTCTTTGCAACACAGTGCTTTGTCCTCAATGTGTTCTGCTTTCTCAGTAACTTCTTTGCTGTGTCCTCTGTACTTCCTGGCACAAGCTGAAGTAATAGCTACTTCTCAGACTGGGCTCAGTCCTTGGCTTGGCAGAGTGGGCCCCAGTTTTCAGTTTCAGAGAGTAGGTTTCAGAGCATGCAAGAGGTCATTGTGAAGATTGCCTGGAGAATTCCCCTTTTGAGGAGCTACAACACCAGTGTGTTGTTTTGGGCATGTTTTTCTCCATCACAGTTGTCATTTGTTGAATTTTAGCTCTTTTCTTGCACTCAAGCATCCTTTTGGTGCTTTTGGACAGATGAGCCTCTGCAAAGATATCAGTTCAACTCTGATTTACACATTTGTTATTAGATGAGGTACAGGCTGAGATCGGTAGGAACTGGAGTTCAGTCACCTTGTAATACAAGTTGGGAGAAGGTAAAGCTGGATGTTTGCATACCTGTTAAAGTTGCTGTCTTAACAGGCCTGGTGTGCCACTAAAAGGCTTAGCAGAATTTGCAGTGCCCACTTTGTCCTACAGCACTCTCCACTGTTGTCTCCTTGGGAGATGCTGTGCTTTCAGATCTGTTTTTGTGGACACAGAGTGTGCAACCCCATTAACTCCTCCACTGTTCTTGCACCGGAAGACACCATCCAATTTACACTCTAGTGTAGCTGTCTAGTACCCGAATTCACTCTTGTGTCGAAGGCCTTGGAATGTACCAGTCGGCTGGCCATAACATCAGAAAATAAAAAATCTGACAAACAAGAGAACACCATTCAGTCCATTAGGCTTGTTTGTTTTGCTAATAGCTAAGCTGTCCCAATATCTCATCCAGATACTGTTTTTCAAGGTTTCCGCTTCAACTAAATGTCTTGGTAGTTTGTTCCAAATTCCCACAATTCTTTGTGTAAAGAAGTGCTTTCTGGATTTAGACTTAAATGCCCTTCCCCTTAATTTCCACTGGTGTCCATGAATGTATGATTGACCCTTAAGCTGAAGGTATTCTGCTGGTCTTTATCAATGCCTTTGCGGATTTTGAAGAGCTGTACAATGTCCTCATGCAGTCTCTTCTACTTGAGACTAAATGTTACAACTGCCCCTCCACTATTAAGCTGCTGGTAGTGACTTCTCCAAGGTTTCTGTCTCCAGTCCTGGATTCCATCACCTCTTAATCAGGCTTGCCATTCTCCAGTGCCACAGATGGAGATGAAACATGAGTCAGAAATCAAGCAAAGTTCATAACAAAGCTATCATCTTTGTTATGAGTTAAGCAATCTTAACTTCTGTTATAATCTAAATCAGAAACCAAAACAGACAATTGAGAAAGTAAAAAAAAAGTATCAAAAAAGGGGGGGCCCGCAGGTACCTTTATTAATTCAGAATACTTACTACAGTAGGTACACCTAACAGGTTACCAAAACTTTTTCATTGGGGTGGATTTGCATAAAGAAATGTTCTCTGTCTTGTCCTGGTCCCAAGTACCACAATTTAAAGGGGCACTTCAAAGTTACTTCAGTAGGCACCTTTAGAAGACAAACTCTGAAAAACTTTCTTTAGCAAAATTTGTTCTACAGTGTGCCCACCCTCGAGGTCCTCTTATATACTTGGGGTAACCCTGACTCGTTACAGTTGTATCCTTAGCAGATTACCAGAAATTGTTCACTGGGGTAGGTTTATATAAAGAAGTTTACTCTATTTTGTACTGGACCCTAGATGTTCCCATATTTCAAAGGGGGGCTCAAAGTTACTACAATGAGTACTAGCAGACAAAATTTAACAAACTGTCTGGAGACAGAGCTGGAGGTAGCAGAGTTAAGAGTTAAGATTTGCACTGGGCGTGACGAGGAAGGATAGGATTAGAAATGAGTACATTAGAGGGTCAGCTCAAGTTGGACAGTTAGGAGACACAGTCAGAGAGGCGAGATTATGTTGGTTTGGACATGTGCAGAGGAGAGATGCTGAGTATATTGGGAGAAGGTTGTTAAGGGTAGATCTGCCAGGGAAGAGGAAAAGAGGAAAGCCTAAGCAAAGGTTTCTGGATGTGGTGAGAAAGGACATGCAGGTGATGGGTGTAACAGAACAAAATGCAGAGGACAGAAAGATATGGAAGAAAATGATCTGCTCTGGCAATCCCTAACGGGAGCAGCCGAAAGAAGAAGAAGAAATCTTTAACAAAAGTTGTTCTACAATGAGATTTTACATGAAAATCTACATTTTGAACTGGAACTGAGGTGTGCCATCATTTCAAGGGGGACTTGAACCTACTAGAGTAAGTATCCGATGGAACATCTCCCTCAAGACTGTAGACTATGTCCACAATTCTGACTCCCTCTTCAAAGTTATAATTCCAAAAAGTGTCTTGTTCTTTGGGATGGATTTTCATAAAAATGCTTTCTCTGTTTTGTCCTGGACCCTAAGGGTGCCTCAATTTAAAGAGGGGTTTCAAAGTTACCATAGTGCTTTACCCTGGGCAACCAAAATATGAACAACTGTCTTTAGCAGAAGTTGTTCTACAAGGTCAGTTTACATAATAACATTTTTGACATTTTGTCCCGGTACAGTCTCAAACTTGCTGCCGTAGGTACCCCATGGACACAAAATCTGAAAAGTGCCTTCAGCATTAAGATACATCAAAAGTGTAGAAAACCAGTGTAGTATTCAAATTGCAGTCCAAATAGGCTTTGCTCATTCTGTAAGTACTTTCCTGCAGCCCACACATTAGTGCCATAGTACCTGAACTGACTTCCATTGTCTTAGAAAACAACACAGCTAGTTGCAATATAAAGTTGAAGTAGACTCATAAAAGGCTCAGTGCTGCATACAAAATGTCTGATCCATGTTTTCTCTAATCTCTTCATTAGTTTTGTCTAAATGTCCCGAGGTTTTTGTCGTTATTTAAATCTGCTGAAAGCATTCTGTGAAACTCAATTAAGGCAAGTGATTGAATTACGTTCAACAGGACACAATTAAATTAGCATGGATTTCATGTGACAGGATGGAGCAGAACTGCAGAAAGTCGAATGAGCAATTGAGATGTCTCGCAATGCTTTTGAAGATCTGTAAACATTTGTTGTAAATATCTGATAATACAGTACATGGTAACTTAAATACATCTTCAAATATGTCATGCATTTCAAAATGTCCTAAATACCATCAGACACTGTAGATAAACTGACTTCATGGTAGTTTGTGATAATAAGCACCTTGGGAAAAATCCATTTTCATCTAGCAGTAAAGTTGCACTAGAGAGTGTACAGGGCCGGCAGACAGAGTAGACATTTATTCAGTTGTTGTGTTTAACCCTAAATTACAGTCATGAGGTTTTCTTTTCCTCTTTAAGGGAGGTGGATGCTGCTCAGTCACTCATGTGTTAGGATAAGCTTTACCTCTGCTGGCAGGCGATTCAGATGAGACCTGAGCCATTTCACATTGTGAGTCCCCCTCATTGTTTCAGAAGAAGTGTACAAAATATTTTCACTTAAAGAAAATTAAATGTCAAAACTGTATTTGTAGAAGGCATCACAGAAGGCAACCCTGACTCAAGTCACAGTTAAGAAAGGGTAAAACTGGAGAAGCATACACCCTTGGCAGAGGTGATGCCCAACTGCCCCATCTTCTAGAACCTGCCTGAATTCAGTGGTTTGGAAAATTAATTAATGTGTTAAAGCCAGGCTACTCTCTCTGCCTTTTGCATTCAGAAGAATTATTTATTAATGCCTGGAAATCACTTCAAGTTTTTTTGTTTTTCCCACATCGTAACATTCAACGTGTCTTGATGTCTAGTTATGCAAGATGCCAAGCTTTTCAGGTTCTGCCCTATTTTATGCCCCTCTGGACCCAACTTCCTTATGCAAGAAGTTACTCCATTAATGATAAACAGTAAACCAATAGGCGTCGTTAGCATATCCATAAAAAAGACTTAAGGTTGTGTATGCTACATCAACTGAGCCCAAGGGTTCACCCCTAATGAGATGTAAGAGGTCAAAGTTACTAATTTTCACAAAAACTATGAAAAAATTGGGATAAGTAATAGAGGCGTGTGGTATGTGGCTTTATGCTAGTTCGAAGATGCTGATCACAAATATCACAATATTATTGATATCTGGTTTTTTTTACTAGTGGTCCTAAGAGCCACAAATGACTAATTTCAAAAATATACCTATAGCTTGTTGTTTTAAACTATTTCAAGGTCAATGATTACAAATATGATGTTATTTTTAGTTTTTGATCTGTTATTACTAATCTAGCCTGTTATGGACCTCTATCAGAGGGTGAAAAATAACAAATCAACAATGTTTATATTTTAAGCAGTTAAATTAAAGCACACATTTTAATACTTTAAATATTTGACACAATTATTCTTGTTTATTATATACTTTTACCTGATGGAGTAAATCATTACATTTCTTATAAACACCATGAATTGGGGGCAGCTTTTGCTAATTCCGACTTTTTGAAACATTCATTTCTTGAATGCTTTCACTGCAGACTACTTTTTTGGATGAAATGGTTTTTGGATGACCTGCTCATCATCATCACACTGTCCCCTTTTTTAAAATAAAATAATATTTCCACCTAACTCAATTTTGTATGACGTGATGTAATGGACAGGATTATCTTTTTATTTTGGCAGGCAGTGTGGCATAGTTGTCAAGGCTTTGGACCTCAAGCCCTGAGGTTGTGAGTTCAAATCTGGCTACTGACATTGTGTGACCCTAGCATGTTACTTCATCTGCCTGTGATCCAATTGGAAAAACTAAAGAAATGTAACCAACTGCATCATAAATTTTCTGTGATGCCTTGGATAAAGACATCAGTAAAATAAGTATATAATAATAAAGCTGTATTTGCACAGTAATGGCATTTAAAGATGGTATTTTAGTTCAACCAACCAATTCAACCATCAATAAATCCCACCATCACATAGGGTCCTGACTCTCATGTGTAAATCACCATGCAGCAAAGTATGGCCACTCTCTAAAACCATGACTGGTAAGTAGAACTACCTAATCTTGAAACTCCTACCTTCTACCTATCTACATAAATCATATCATTGCATGCTTGTTGGTTGGTTCGCCTTTGAGCAAAAACAGCTAAACCAATTTTTAACAAGTTTTATATATAAATTGATGTTGATTCAATTTAAAATGCAAGCTATATGGTTGTAATGGAGGGAGGGCAACCCAAAAATCAGTGCTGTCGTGGGGAGAAAATTTTCATCAGGCAGCAGAAATGCGCAGGGACTGATAAGAGGACACCAATGTCAGTGCACGCACAGTTTCGGAGTGATCAATGCAGGATCTCATCTAAGACCACAGGTTCTGCATCGTCAGCTGAAACCCATAGGGGCCAGTGGCCGTCCTGCGAGGGCAGGTCTCCCACAAAGTGGGTCCTACTCCTGCAGCTCCAGGGCCCGGTCCTGCAAAACAAAAGGCAGAAACAGGGGCGGAGACACTGCCTGGACACCACCACCTGGCGTCTGTCCGTGCTACACACAGACAGCGCTCCCACCTTCGACCGGCACCCCGGGGCCTACTCCATCAGCACCCCCTCCGAGGATTCCATGCCCCCCTATTTGGGACATCAGACGGGACCACTCACACCCCCATCACCTCAGCCGACTTTGGGGTTTCCCTCTGCCTCTGCAGAGGGCGGCCCTTCTCTGGACGTGAGCATCCTGCCTCACGTCCGCCCTTATCGGAGAAACTGGCTCTCTTTCCTCGGTTCCTCCTCTTCCTCTGGGAAGTCGTGATGGTTTGGGTCTCCCTATGGGAGAGGTATAGACCCTGTCCTGTCTGCACCCCTGTGGAGCGGCGTGAGACCGACTTTCCTCTCGCTCTCTCCCCCCTCACCACGCAATCAACTCTCACCACCATGTCCATTATTGGAACCCCCCCCTACTTGAATCTGATTACTTTTGTCACGGTTCTTTTCGGTGGGGCCTCACTTTTTCTTTACGGGACCAGTTCCACTTACTTGCCCCGCCGTGCCTCTCTGGCCAAATGATCCAGCATCGCGTCGTTCCGCCCACTCACGCAGCATCTTCACGGATGAGACCACCTTCCCCTCCAGCTTCTTCAATTCCTCTCGGAGGCCACGTATCACCTGTAACAGCGACTCTGCGGGCTGAAGGCACTCCCCCAGGTTGCGCAGAGCCGCGGGCAAGCACAGAAAGTGAGCTGATGGTGGACTTACCTGTCGATCAGTCACACATGCCGGCTGCCTTGCGTGAGGCCGTCTTCTCTGCCCAGTCGGGTCCTTCCCCGGCTCAGGACGGACATTCATTGGTCCCGCCTCCATGCAATCATTGGCGGGCACGCAACACACACCGTCCAATCCCTTGCCTGTCTCGGGGAGGGACTTCAGGTCCGCACCCATCTTGCTTCCCTGGTGCAGTGGCATGCCTCCGGGCAACTCAGCAGCTGCTGCGGCCTTTTGAGCTGCAGCAACTCCTCCTCCACAGCTCATCCTGCTGCCGCTGTGCCGACGAAGCACCACGAATCGGCACACATCTGCCACTGATGTGGATCCGGGCAATCCCTGACTGCAACAAAAGAATCAAGTCCAGCCCCCCAGGGCCAATTGCCTTTGGGCAGGGAACTTACCTCCTGGGTCCCATCTGTCTGGAGCGATTTCCCCGGCATGACCTGAATAGACGCGATGCCGTCCCTTGCGTCCTCAGTTAGCGGCAAGCTCGTAGGAGCCCACTGCTACGCCCGATGTTGTATTCCCGAACCAGGTGGGAGTGGCCCTTCCGTGAACCGGTGGCAGTCCGTGGGGTGAGTTGCTCCCGTGGGGTTGTGTGTACCGCTCCTGCGGCTCATGTGTGGGCTCACACAAAATTATTTTTTCGGACAGGTCCCCGCCTTGAAACAGGCGGAGAGTCCCATCTGAGATACCATTGTGGGAAACAGCCCGGACACAGACAGATAGACATTGTTTGAATCACCACACGTTTATTTACAATATTTACAGTGAAAACACAGCACACCCAATACTCCCCCAAAGTCCAGGCCTTCTTCCTCAATGCCTTTCTTCAATTCCGCCTCCACTCCTTTCCTCCAAGCTCTGTCCTTCTACGTTCCTAACTCAAGCCATCGAATGGAGGGAGGCGGCCTCTTTTATAAACACCCGGACGTGCTCCAGGTGCCACACAATGATCTTCTGCAGGCACTCCCTGGTGTGGCGGAAGTGCCAGCCGTGCACCCGGAAGCACTCCGGGTGTTCCTGGTCTTCTTCCCCCTAGCACTTCCGGGTGTGGCAGAAGTGCTGAGGGCCAGAGTTCCTCAGGTATTCGGGAGCCCCCTGACAGTGACTATGGGACCCTACAGGGTTGAGCTTCTAAGCTCTGTTCCCATGGTCCCCAAAGTCACCAGGGCAGTCGCCCCCTCGTGGTCTGGTGGAGGCGTAATCCCTCCTCTGGTCCTTCTAGGCATCCCGGCTGGGTACCACCCCCAGCCGCTTGCCACACCCCTTTTGTTTTCATCCAGACCCTTGTCTGGGAAATATACAGGCCCTAAAAGGGTGTTGCCAAAACAGTTGAGCAGAACTGTTCCCTGTTTCTTTCTTTTAACCTCACAAATGTGAAACCAAATTTAGCACCAATTTATGCGAAGTAAACTTGGAAGTTCTGCTCACCAGTGCGCGTTATTTTGAGATGTTGTTTTAGCATAAATAACAAAGTAAGATTCAGGCCGTTGGACAAGGGCAGTGGCAGCCTGTTGTGTGCTGGTCAAATGTGCAGATAAAAATCTCATTGTCTTGTAAGATATGGCCGGCTATGTATCCCGGCCAATACCCCCAAGCCGCCAGGTGGAGCCCTCCTTGCAGCATGGAGGTCCCCAGAAGACCAGCAGGGCATCATGGACAATGGAGTTTTTATGCACCGCCCTGCTGGATGCCATGGGGGCCACGAGAGGGAGCTGCAGGGAGGACCGAAGAGTTCTTCGTGTCCTATGACCCGGAAGTTCGTCATAGGAAGAGCGACGGGCTTCCGGGGTGAGAAAACATTGTTTACCCTGACCCGGAAGGAATAAGGATTTGTGGACTGTTGGGCAGAAACACTTCCGGGTCAGGAGATATAAAAGGACTGTGGGAGCTCCCAGACGGCGAGCTGAGCTGGGTGGAAGGGTGGCAACGCGTCTGGGAGCTGGAGGATTGTTTATTGTGGTTTATTGTATTTTTGTGATTTATTATTGGACTATTTGGGAGTGGAGCGTGCTTTGTGCACGTTATTATTATAATAAATAATATTTGGACTTTTATCTGGTGTCTGACGTGTGGTCCAAGGGTACAAGGGTGCGAGAAGAACCCTAATTCTGTCACAGTCTACATGTGACAAAGTCTCTGAAATGGACTGATGACACAAATTTTCTCTTTAAAGCAAAACCTTAGAATTTTGAAAAAGCCAACTCCAATTCACACCTGCATATTATCACCTACTGTAATAAGATAAACCAAGATGAAACAGAATGAATTGTGATGGTTTGCGATAGTTTATTCAAGTCCATTTTACGATGGGACGCTTAAAATTTTAGGTTCTGATGCAAATACAGAATGATTGAACTTTGAATTATCTTCAGAAGATTATCAAACACCACCACCAGTGTTGTCTTCTGTAATGAGACAAAGACCTGTAGTGATGGTGCCGAACCCAGTCTCCCTTAAGCCCACTCCTTCCCATGATAGATACTTTCTGAGGTCCAGGGATTCAGCTAATCAACAAGCCTTTTACTTTATTAATGCGGAATTAAAAATGTATTCATAAAACCACAGTAAACCAAGAAATACAAAGAAGTAGTGGTCATGTCCCCAACCCAGTATGGATGGGGTCCAACCACACAAAAAGAACAAATTCTCAACTCAACAGAGCAGAGTCATTAATTATCAGAGAGGTGCAAAATTACGGAAAACATACTAAGTAATTGCAACACAAACACTGACTTAATCAGTTTTAATGTGAAAAGATGCCGACGAAAGAAGAGAAGCAGTGGGCCGCTAGGGTGGAGAAAAGAAGTGCTGCTCAGGAAGCAGCAAGTACATCAACCTCTGAGCAAATGAATGCTAAACATACGGAGAAACAGGATGAAAACTAGGAATGCTCAAGTCAAGTGTATTCACTGCACAAGTGCGCCGTTACTGGTAATAATATATTAGCCATTAAAAATAAGGGAAGAATAAAGAGTAAGACAACATGACTAAGTTAACAAAGCTGGCATAAACAGTGCAATGAAGAATTTTAGTCACATCTGTCATTCTCAGCAAGTGTAGGCCTGCTCTGCTGTGATGCTTGGCTTCAATGCTTATCCATTCATTTTTCAATACCAGCTTTAAGAGTTACAGGAGGCCAATGCCAGCATAAGTGGCAAGGCAGGAATCCAAGACTAAGCAGAGCTTGTCCAGCACAGTGACAACTATTCATTATTTTATATGTGATAGGCAATGAAAGGCATTCTAACAAATATATGAAATTACAGAGTAATATTAAGAAACACAGAGCCACAGTTCTAGGTATTTGATTAATGAACCGAAGCGGCTGGATTCCAAGTGGCATTGTGAGCAATGGTTGATGCCTGGGGGAGGGAAAAGGGCAGCCGGTTGCAGCTTGTTTCACTGATTTTTCTCCACTAGCTGTCATATCTCTTTGGCAGATGATTTAGATAACTGAAAGACATGTTATGTCAAGCTGCAGAAGTGACATATCTGGTTATGGTGTGCTGCAGAATGAAGGGAAAAAGTTTTATTGTGCATCTGGAGGATGACTTATAGGACAGGCATACAGTATGTGGCCAAGTTCAGTGAGTTGAAGGCAGGGCTGCAACTTCTAAGTGTGGATAAAATTTCATTATGTTGCTGGTGTAGTAAAATCATGAAAATCAGAGTCCATTCTACTTAGCACTGCAGCATTTGGGCCGCGATGCCCAAGTTGTCTGCAACTGGCATACTCCCTTGAACCCAGGACATCAATAGTCATGAAACTGAAGACTGACTGGACAGTCCAGTTCTGGATTAACCATATAAGCAAAGTAAGCACATGCTTAGGGCATCAAGGGTAAAGGGGGCACCACAAAAATATTTCATGGCCGAATTTATCACATAAATTATTAAATTAATTACATTTATAGCCATTTTCAAAATTTAATGAAAAATGAATAATGCCTCCCTATACCTCCCTATGCCGTTACTGTTCGTAGATGGTGCCTTACACAGTGCGTTCTACATACTGGTGCCATAGATGATGGGGAATTCCTGTTTCATGGTGATTCCCTTAAACGTGATGTTATGTCAAAATATTGTGAAAATAATTCAATTCAAAACAATGTTTTTATATTTTTAAATAATAGTTAAAAGTTGATTAAAAATTATTATCACATAATTGTGTTTCGTGAATTATCTGTTATTTAACTTAAAATAAATTACTAGTATGTAGAAAGCGTTATTTTCTGTTTTAAGCAAAAACAAAAAATCGTCCCAGTTTGAGGAAACAATATTCTGGTAAGTCTATTTAATTCTATTCTTGGATATTTTTAAATTAATTTATATTACGTAAAAGTGAAAATCGTACAGCTGATTACTATAGGATAAAATTCTTTATAACTGTTTTACTAATAGATTTATTAACAAAATTTTCACAAAATATTCTTCAAATCTTGTACTAAGAATATGTGTAAATAGATTTGCTAAATTGACACAAAAGCTATAAATAAATTAAATAAATCAAAATGGTAAATCTACGATTTTCATGTCAAAATGAAAACTGTACATTTAAAAAAAAAACCTTTAAAATCGACCCCAAACGTTAAAATTTGGGATGCCATTTTCTCTTCAAGTAATGATAAAAACGCGATCAGATCTCTTTCGAAAAACAGTGCTGCACAAAATAAATTTTTAAATCAATTTTGGGGTTAAAGTCAATTTCTATAGGTTTTGGCAGGAGATTGGATAATTTGTAGTCCTTAGAATAACGACAGATAAAATTAATATTTGTAGCCATTTAAGCCACTTTGTAGTCGCTTTGAGACCTAAAACATCCTTAAATATGAGATGTAAAAAATTTCAAAAAAGCTGAAACAAAATCTGCGCTAATTGATATTTTGGAATTTGGTTTGCTTCATCAAAAACTAGAGATGTTCACAAAAAATTTGGTCCTAGTCTCATTTTGATATGACAATTTTCACGACCCCTAGGTACTATAACAATTAAAGTCGTTCGGTTTACGACATGGAGGCGGCAGTTTTGCAGTTATTAATGCATATAACCGCTTTAAGCATTACATTGCCGTATGACTTTAACTGTCATGAATTTTTACCATTTTTATTATTTAATTTATTCATGGCTTTTGCGTTCATTATTTAGCAAATATTTTACACATATTCTTAATATAGGGTTTAAAGAATATTCTGTGATAATTTTGTAACTAAATCTTTCTTAGTAAAAAAGTTATCAATAATTTTATCCAATAGTAATCAGCTGTACGATTTTCACTTTTACGTAATGTAGTTTACGGATAATTCTTTTTTCTACTCCCTGCCTAGAATTCATACAATCCTTCATACGGCACTTGTCAGTTCCCCCCTCTCCTCACCATAAAAGCACATGATTCAGCATCAGCAGTAAGCTGGGAATTAAAATGTCTGTATTATTCAGCTTATGAAATGCGTAACTGTGTTGAATGCCACATAATAATTCAAATAACATATTCTGGACGCTTTATCTCTATTATGTATAGAAGTAGATGTGTTACGTAAGATTGATTATGAAGATCTAATCAAAGAGTTCGCAAGAAAAAAAATAGGACAAAATTAAAAAAGATAAAAGATAAAAATAAAATGAAGCATACAAAAATAAATATTATTTTCCTTCTTACTATAAGTATGTTTTGTTTAATTTCAAATTTTCGATAATAAAATTTTATTTTCTAGTTTGTTATTGTTCAAATATTTTGAATTACTAGTGTAAGGGGGCACCAGAATTACTTAGTGCTTAGGGCATCTAAGGGTCTTAATCCGGCCCTGGCTTTTATTTTCAAATAGTTTCAAAACAAAAGTACAATGCAGTAAATCAAGTCAATAAGTAATCCCATAAAAACTGTGTTCTTAAAGAACATAAACCCATCAATAACTAATGCTTTCAAAAATGGTCTAAACCAGAAATAAAATCACATACAGGTTCCTCCTCATTCATCACAGCTGCAGTGCCCCATTCACTGTCCCACCCAGCTCACCCTCACAGGTATACTCATCTGGGCTGGACCACCAATTTCAGTCAACCATTTTTGTGGCTCCTGTCCCGACTACCATACTTCAGTGTCTGTTGAACCAACACTGAGCCCACCCAGCCCGGCTCCGACTTCCACACACCAGCATCAGTGCCTGCAGGGTCCCTAGGAGCCCACAATATCCCATGCTCAATCAGCTCAGTGTAGTTGGTCTCCCCTGGGAGTGCCTTTCACCCCACTGCACAGCCCCCTCACCACAACACTAGTCCATTTCCCCCAAATCCTGCACACTATTTTCCTTACATTTTTTAGCTCCCGGGTTCTCACGCAAAGACCCCTTTTACCCCCAGTGAGAGCATGCACGTCAAACGACCCATAGAGCCCTGATGAGGCACAGCTTTGTTAGCCTCCAGTGGACACGTTTAACGTAATTAGTACATTCCCTCATTAAAAATTTCTGTGCCCACACGCCTTTTCTCACACACACACTCAAAGGGTTTGTTCTGCCTCACTGTTTTTATTTAAAAAAAATGCGCACTGCCATGGATTGCTTACTCTCTTCACCACATGGGCACAAGGCTGGGATCAGCCCTGGACAGGGTGCCAGTCCATCACATGATGTGCCCTCTCACAGTGGGCCAACCACCCTTTTAAAAATCAGATGGACATCATGTGGCTGGAATGACAGTCAATGAACAAATTGAAACTTCAATTACAGCCATTCATTCTTGTTCCAGTCACCATGGGGAAACAGGAGGCCTGCAAAGTCCTCCTAAAAAATTTTGGGGGAAAATAAATGTGAATTTGGACAAGCTGGCTTCGACGGTGTGTCACTGCCATTGGGAAAACCTTAGCTTGGGTTTCAATGAAAGCTGAATTCAAAGAGGAGAATTACAAAATGTATTCACCACCCACTTTGAGAGTGAAAACCAATGAAAGTTTTTTTAATAAACTAAAGACCTCTGGATCTGGCAGTGGTCCTAACACAAATTAAGTACACTTAGCTAGTGAGGACTGGAAATTGAGAAGGCACATTGCTGCAGAGATCCCAGGTGTGTGTCAGTCATAAGAAATAGCAGTCAACCGGGCAAAAGAAATGGCACGATAGCTCAGCTTGGACAGACACTTAAAAGGGCAGAGTGATGCTAAAGTCTGAGTTAGAATCTCAGAGGACCGCCAAGTCTATTTACGTGATTCCTTCCATTTTGTTTGCCACATAAAGCAAGAATAGTAGCAGAGTGGTGAGCACAGCAATCCTGGGGTCAAGTCCAATGGCCAGTTACTGCCTGTGTGTAGTTTGCACATTAGCCATGCAACCACAAGGGGTCTCCTCCATGTACTACAGTTTACCCCAAATCTCATACACAAGTGCTGTGAAATAAAAATGCAAAAGAGATGGTGACTTGCAAAGAGAACACTCCACTGACTTGTGATGTAGGTGGGTACAGACCTGCTGGACCGGGCAGGCCTTAGGCCGAGTTTATACTTCATGTGACGTGACGCATGCTGCAGTGGACGCTCCTGCTGTGCAAGCGTTTTACTGTTTGCACACGTACTTTATGTAAATCTGGAGGAATCCAGCAGGTGGCAGTGTGAGATATTATCATGGTGAGAACAGGTTCGGCTTCACTGTGTTGTGAATTACCTGGAACACCCATTAAATTCCGATGACAGCTTATCTCAATATTTCTGAAAAGGATGTTTAATGATTACATCCATCAATCCAGGGATGTGTCCATTCCAGCAAGTATTGGGCACAAGGCAGAAAGAATCTGTGGATGGGACCTCAGCTCATCGCAAGGTGAATACAAGCACACACATACACTGGAGTCCTTTTAGTGATCACATGACGCTCAGCAGACAGTGTATCCATACTACTCGTATTGCAAGACATTGCTCGTTTATCAAGTCAAAAATTATTAAAAAATTTAGCTCGTCTTGCAAAACACTCGCAAACCAAGTTACTCGTAAACCGAGGTTCCACTGTATATGTATATATATATATATATATATATATACTAATAAAAGGCAAAGCCCTCACTGACTCACTCACTCACTCACTGACTGACTGACTGACTGACTGACTGACTGACTGCCTGACTGACTCATCACTAATTCTCCAACTTCCCGTGTAGGTAGAAGGCTGAAATTTGGCAGGCTCATTCCTTACAGCTTCCTTACAAAAGTTGGGCAGGTTTCATTTTGAAATTCTACACGTAATGGTCATAACTGGAAGGTATTTTTCTCCATTTACTGTAATGGAGTTGAGCTTGACGGCCGTGGGGGTGGAGTTTCGTGTGACATCATCACGCCGCCCACGTAATCACGTGAACTGACTGTCAACGCACTATGTAGAAAACCAGGAAGAGCTCCAAAATACGCTGAAGAAAACATGCATTATATAATTGAGAAGGCAGCGAAACAATAAGAAGCGAGCGACTGACATATACTACCATATTCATCATTGCAGCTACTTTGGAAACAAAGCAAGGTATAAACCTAAACTTTAAATTAAGTTAATAGACAGGCTGCCGCTGGCGTTTTCCATGCCCACGGGTAATGCGGGATACAAGTTTAATGAGAGAACGCAGGATATAAACGAGAGTTTTGATCACTTTGTAACTAAGTTAAAATTGCAGGTGAAGGGGTGTGCTTATGCAAATTCCGAGAGACTGTGTTTGTGGGGGATTGACAGTTAAAGCGGGTGGAGGAGTCACGTCATCATATCCCCTCCCATTTACCTCATTTCGCTCTGAGCTGAGCTCCACGGCTAACGCCGTCTTCCGAAGCAACTTCGTCACACTGCCACCTAAAGTCAAAACTTAAATATATAAAGTCAGCATCGGAATATATAAACTCAGCGCTGGAATATATAAAGTCAGCGTCGGAATATATTGTCACGCTTGGGTCACAGATTTGCACAGAGACACAGGAGGTCGTAGAAACAAGAAGGATTTTTATTCAAACACTGCAAACACATGAGCTTAAACGTGCTCCATGACAAGTCAGAGATGACAGTTCCGCTAGGAGCAGAGACAGAGAGAGCGATAAAAGCAAGCAAACAATCAATTTTCAACTGACAGGCACTGCACAAGGCTTTTAAGTTAGCGGGGCAGCGAAACAATAAGAAGCGAGCGAGTGACATACTACCATATTCATCAGTACAGCTACTTTAGAAACAAAGCAAGGTATAAACCTAAACTTTAAATTAACTTAATAGACAGGCTGCCACTGGCGTTTTTCATGCCCTCGGGTAATGCGGGATACAAGTTTAATGAGAGGACGCAGGATATAAACGAGAGTTTTGATCACTTTGTAACTAAGTTAAAATTGCAGGTGAAGGGGTGTGCTTATGCAAATTCCGAGAGACTGTGTTTGTGGGGGATTGACAGTTAAGGCGGGTGGGGGAGTCACGTCATCATCTCCCCTCCCATTTACCTCATTTCGCACTGAGCTGAGCTCCGCGGCTAACGCCGTCTTCCAAAGCAACTTCGTCACACTGCCACCAAATACAGAGAAATCCACAAGTTAATACACACGCTGTCTCTAGACTTTCTCCACACTGAATCCTCCAGGCACTACTTACAAAAGGTTACATTGACAATCGTGTTACGTTATTTTTAAAATGTTTAATTTTCTTAGCACAAGCACAGCTGAGAAGCTTCGATGCATGTGCTCCATAACGCGTTAAAAAATAATGCATTTAATCACACTTTGCATTACAATCAAAGGGGAACTTTTGTCAATGCATGATTTCCTGGCACGCCGATTACATTGATCAGTGCATCCCAATTCATTTTAGCCTCGCACCACCTTGGTTTGAGAAGAAGTATGAAAAAATATGAGGTT
>JANRMT010062819.1:36117223-36141330 GCA_026402145.1 Polypterus bichir lapradei | reverse complement strand
TATATATATATATAGTCATAGAATGGACGCTACGGATCACTGGTGCTCACTTTAACCCCAACAGACAGACACAGGAACACAGGGTAAACACACCAAGAAGTCATTTTTTTACTCTTCTTTTCCTCTTATACAGCACCCCAAGCACCACAGCCACAAATAACTAAGCACGATTCTTTTCTCTTTATCTTTATCCTTCTCTTTCTCCTTCTCCACTACACCTCCCAACAAGCTTCGTCCACCTCCACCCGACTCTGGCTCGCTCTCTGGGTTCACAGCAGTCCTTTTAAATAGTCCTTGACCTGGAAGTGTGTGCTTCTGTCCTTCGGTCCATGTGACTCATCAGCACTTCCGGGTCAGACAGAGAAGTTGTATTTTCTTTAGCCCAGAAGTACTTCTGTGCTTCCATCCCCATGACTTTGAAGTACTTCTAGGCTATGTAGACAGTAGGAACTCCCCAGTCTCCCTGCAACGTCTCTTGGCGGCACCCACGGTACTCAACAAGGCTGTGAACCCGAACTTCAGATCCCATGGTGCCCTGCGGGAATCTGGGACACTGCTATGCTGCAGGGAAGCTGCCAACTAGCGTCCTGGGGAGGCAGTGTCCCAAAGCAGCTGCCTTCCCCCATCCTTTCATTTCAGGAGCGTCACGGCTGGATTGAGCTGCTGGCCATCTCCTACTATAAATATATACAGTATTTAAATGTGTGTTTGGAGTAGTCTGCTCTGCTCACGCTCAACCGCTCCACTAGATGGTACATGCAAGAAATTTTACATTTTTTCTGCGCTTGCTATGTAGGAACACAACAATGACATCAGGATCTGTTGATAGACCCACAATAAAAGTCGACAGAGACAATGGAAACTGAGGTGCTCTTAAGGCTCCAGCTGTTATCCTCCCAATGTTGTTGGAGAGTGCGGACATTTGGAGGGCTGAAATTTGAAAGTCCCAGTGTTGAATTTGTCAGCAGCTATGGCACTCCAGCATGTCTGGGGTTCTCTTCAGACAAGTAGTGTGGAAAAAATGTATGTAAATTTAATATAATATTGTCTTAGTACAACAAACCAGTTAGTGCCTAATTAAGTGCTTCACCATGCTCACCCCTGTGAGAAATCTCTGAAAGCAAAGAAGTTTCTCAACATTTCTCCTGGTAGAAAGCAAGAAAAATGTTATTGAAGACTGATGCAGTATAATGATAACAAACATGAGGGAAGTTTGGAACAGGATGATGACTATTATGGGTTACAAACAGACTATAAAATCTGCTTAGCAAGGGGACAAGAACAGAGCTGATAAACTGAACCAGTTCATCAACAGGTTTGACTCATTCTTGTCAGTCCAGTCCTCCCTCAACACTGCTAGGCTTGATATGCAAGCCAAAGAGGCTCCAGAATCCCAACTGCCATCTCTATCCTGCAAGACTTACAATATCACATATGTGGTCTCCAGATCCTTTCTACTTTCTGGACTCAGCTAATACTTTAACACCTCAGGGAACTATCCTGTCTCCCTTCCTGTTTATCCTCTACTCAATGGACTTCTATAGGGTGGTCCAGATCTAATTATGCAATTATCATTACGCTATAACTTATTAAGTTTATTACATAGAAAATCACCCCAAAAATCCCGGACCATCGAGAAGTGTGCGAACTGACAACATGAAGAATCGTCTTTGCGCCAAACTGGAATCGTCCCTGCATAAATCAAAGTCATCCAGACGATCTGGATCTGCATAATTAGATCTGGACCACCCTGTAGAAATTCTCTGAGGACTCCTCCATCATAAGCTACATTAATAATGGAGATGATTCAGAGTACAGGAGGTTTTGTCTTGTGGTGCAGAGAGAACCACCTGAAGCTCAATATCAGCAAAACAAAGGAGCTGGAGGTGGACTTTCATTGTGCCAAACAGACTCTGAGATCAGTCACCATTTAGAGGGAAGGCAGATCTACAGGTTCCAGGCAATTCATATAAACAGCATACAGGACTGGTCTTACAAGAAGGGCCAGAACAGACTGTGCTTCTTGAGGAGACTTGGGTCTTTTCATGCATGCAGCAAGCGCCTGGAGATGTTTACCCAATCTATTTTAGGCAATGTATTGTTCTCTGCTGTGATCTCCTAGGGAAGCAACTTGACCTCAATAGTTTTACAATACCTTTTTAGGAAAGCCTGCTTCATCACAGGGCTGAACCTGGACACACTAGAAGTGGTTGTGGAAAAGAAAATGGTGGCAAAATGGGATGCCATTATGAAAAAGACCCTCTTTCCCTTCCAGGAGGCACTCTCTTGGAGAACGTTTAGTCACAGGCCCATTCCACCACTATGGGCTAAGAATTGCCCCCAGGGACCATTTCTGCCAGCTGCTATTAGGAAATTCAATGCTTCATCCCAACATATCAGACTAAGTACTTAGACTCTTCAGTTTGATATTTCTGCACAATATACATTTATGATTAATGTATTTATCTATATATTGATTGTATTATTTGTAGTGCGTGTCTGTATCTTTGTTTTATATTTCTGTTATTGTATGCATCTTGTCACAGGTGGCTGGGTGCAGTCGGCAATCAGCCGCCTATTTAAGTAGCCGCCTCCCTGCAATCAAGGCTGTAGTCGGGTGAGGAGGAGGACAAGGTCGTAGCAGAGGAGGCGAGGAAAGGCCCGAGTGTTTGTGTGAAGAGGACTGTGCTTATTGACTTTGGGGAACTGGGGGTTTGGTGGCGGTGTACTTTGTACTTTTGTAAATAAACGTGGGTGATGGCTGAAACGGTGTCTGCCTGTGTGTGTCCGGGCCGTCATATTTCACAGTGGCGTAGTCGGCAGGATGCTCCACCTGGGTTGAGATGGGGACCTGTATTCCCTGAAATGTCTGTGAAAGGTCCGGCACAACAGGGGAGCCCACCCACGTGCCGCAGGGGCGGCGTGCACTCAACCCCGCAGCAACGAAGTGCGGCATGGACCAATGTGGGTCCATTGACGGACTTTGTAATTCAGGGGCGGCTCACCAACACGGAGCCCAGGAAGGGGGCTGCCGAGAAGGAGAGGCTGTGACTGCGGAAGCCGCAGCAGCAGAGCTGCCTGGAGAGACGCTCTCCGGCGAGAGAGGAGAGCGTGATGGCCAACCAGAAGTCCCTCCTCGTTATAGGCACGGGATTGGACAGCGTGTCCTGTTTTCTCGCCAGTGATTCGTCAAAGGCGAGAGCAGGGAATGTCCGTCCCGTGCTCCAAAGCAACCCGAATGGGCCGCAGGGAAAGGCCCATAGACAGCAGTCGGTAGGTGGAACCACCCACAAGGTAAGCCCACCGCCGGCTGCTTCTCTCTCCTTGGCGGCGATTTTACGAGCTGCAAGAAGAACTGCGCCTTGTGTTGTCGCCGCCGGCCGAGTGATGTGCCCTCCGGGCGGAGACGCTGGACTCAGGAGGGATGGCAGTGGCGTCGGGTCGAGAGCCGCAGGCAAGAGAGGATCGGCGTACTGCAGGAGCTCCTGGACGGAGAGGCACAGCGGGGAAGGTAAGTGAGACTAACCCCGTGAAGCTCCGGACGTCAGCGGGGCTGGGTCTGCCCTCTTAAAATGAGCAGATCCAAACTGCCGCGGCGTCCCAAAGTAAGCGGAGGAAGCGGCTTGGGGAAGCCAGTTCCTCCGACATGGGAGGACGTGTTGCTGGCGTGAAGGGCCGTCCTCTGCGGAGGCAGAGGAAAACCCCGCAGCGTGGGAGGTGGACACAACGCCTGAGCCCACTAGTGGTTCCATGGCAGGGATTGTGGACTTGCCGTACGGGGAAGCCGAACGTGGGAGCATCATAGGGTCGATCGGAGCAGAGAACGTTGGCCCAGCTGAGAGGACGAGCCGAGGGGCTGCATCAGGGCAACGTCCCTGCCCCTTGTTTTTCTGTTTTATTTACAGGCTCGGGCCCTACACTGCAATGTGTCGGATTGGCGCCAAGGCGTCTTCATCCTCACGGAATGGTCTGCTGGTCCCGGGAGGTCCCAGCTAGCGGGGGAGTACTGTCACAGGTGGCTGGGTGCGGTTGGCAATCAACTGCCTATTTAAGGAGCCGCCACCCTGCAATCAAGGCTGGAGTCGGGTGAGGAGGAGGACAAGGTCGTGGCAGAGGAGGCGAGGAGAGGCCCGAGTGTTTGTGTGACGAGGACTGTGCTTATTGACTTTGGGGAACTGGGGGTTTGGTGGCGGTGCACTTTGTACTTTTGTAAATAAATGTGGGTGATGGCTGAAACGGTGTCCGCCTGTGTGTGTCCGGGCCATCATATTTCACAATCTAAATTTCCCCTTAGTTTATACAAACTAATCTAAAATGCAAGAATGCTTACTAAAAAGGAAATGCAAGCAATGTAACAATAATAAGAAGAAATAAAATATACTGTATCAGGAATATTAAAGAATAACATTTCATCACTGGGTTTTTTGAGTGCAAAGCTTACTAAATACACACACCACAGTACCAGTTTAAATGAATTGAATTTAGTGGCTGCCCATACACCTTTATGGCAGTGACACGACTTATAACCAAGAGTGTAGTATGTAAAGTATATGTGGAGTCCACAACCACTGTAGCTTTTTCAGAGTATTCTGCTAAAATTATTGAGGTGCAACAGCTGCCCAGCTGATCCACCTGCCTTCATCTGTGATCGGGCCGATCAGGGTGCTGTCATCAGCAAATTCAGCACCTACAGCTGTAGCTGTTAGGGAAAAAGTTTCTGCCTAAATCTGTAAAGTGCTTCTGACTATTGGGACTACTTGTTTAACTATGATATTCTGTACCATTTGTACCTAGCACGTTGTTATGGAGATATTTTAATTTTTTTATTAATAATTTTAATAAAAAGCAAATAACAATCCATATGATTAAATCAAACTTAAAAAATCAAAATTCAATCCCCACCCTAAATATAGAATGAGAGGAGAGATAGCCAAAAAAGCAATTCTTTGAAGCAGCAAGGAAGGAAGAGTATCCCTTTCCTCAATACAGACATTTATTCTAAAATTAGATGCTGCCATAATTGTAAAAAGTTTTGAACAGATCCTTTGAGTGAGAATTTGATTTTTTCCAATTTCAAACAATATAGAACATTAGGTATGTACTGATTTAAAAGTGATGGATTGGGATTCTTCCAGTTTAAAAAGATAAGTCTATGCGTGCTAGTAGTGAAGTGAAGCCAATTACGATTTGTTTGTCCTTCTCCACTTCAGACCCATCTGGGAATACACCGAACACAGCTGTTAATGGATTGGGGTAATTGTGACACCAAGGCTGTCTGAAAGGCATTCAAAGGTTTTTGTCCAAAATGTTGTTAATTTGGTGCACACCCAAACCATGTGACCCAGTGAGGCTGGAGTGAGATTGCAACATTCACAAGTTGAGTGTTGCCCTGAAAACATTTTTGGATTATTTTAATTGGGATAAATGTGTTTGATAGAAAATTTGGCAGGGTCAGTTTAGCAATGTTTCTAGCTTGAAAGCAGTGGAAAAATTGTGTTGATGATAAGTTAAATTTGAAGCTTAATTGCTTGTATGATGCAAAAACATTATCTAGGTTCAAGTCTCTAAATGTTTTAATCCCAGACATTTTCCAAACATTAAATTCTATGTATGTCAGAGGCAGTGAAAACCAGTGGTTGTCATGTAGAAGTGCAACAGGGCTTCCTATATTGGTTCCATATTCTGAATGAATGAAGGGCAATTGGATTCTTAGTGCATTGAAGATAATTGGTATTTACTGGAGCACACAGCAGGGAATATAAAGAAGTACTGCAAGATTTTACTTCTATTGCAGGCGAGGCTTGTGTATATTCATTCATTTGTGTCAATGTCCAGGTCTTTATGGCCTGTACATTTGCTGCCCAGAAATAAAATTGAAAGTTAGGTAGTGTCATGCCTCCTTCTGCTTTAGATCATTGTAGATTTACCCTTTGGATTCGTGGATGTTTAGAATTCCAAATAAATAAGGTTATGAATGAGTCTAATTTCTTAAAAAAAGATTTGTTAACATACTGTATATATGGATGGTTTGAAATAGAAAAAGAAGCTTGGGAAGGATGTTCATCTTAAGAGTGTTGATTTTACCTGCTAATGTGAGATGGAGGGTGGACCATCTATTCACATCTTGTTTATTTTTTTCCATGCAGACAGCAAAATTTGGTTGAAAAAGAAAAATTAACAGAAATTAACACTTGACGAAAAGTTTGAAGTAGAATAGTGTTGTCTTTAGCCTCTGTAAAAGTTGCTAATAGTGGAGCTCACTAATTTGAATTTTTTTTTATAAAATTGCACAGGTGGCCATCAGGGGAGGCTGCTTTCCTGCTTTAAAGTGAGTTTTAAGCATCTAGTAATTCTGGGAGTGTCACAGGCTTATCCAGTTCCACAGCACTAAGGGTATCTAACTGTGGTACCTGTAATGAGTCAAAGAACTCATTAGATTGTATCTTATCTTCTTTAGACTTAGTGGAATATAAGGACTTATACTACTCTCTAAATGTGTGGGTTATATTTTTATGGTCTATGATTTTATCTTCGTCTGTTTTGGTAATTGCTGTTATTGTATTGCAAACTTCCTGCTTGTGGATTTGTTGAGATAAAGTCTTATTGGCTTTCTCTCTGTGTTCATAATAATGATGTTGCGATTTAAAGATGAGCTGTTCTGTTTCTTTAGTAGTCTTTAGTAGGTTAAATTCTGTTTGCAAAACCTGTCTTTTCCTATAAAGTGAGAATGATAAAATAATCCATCCTCTTAAAAATGCCTTCAGAATTTCCCAGAGTATACCTGCTGAGTCCTCTGGGGATGCATTTGTCTCCAGAAAATAATCAACTTGCTTGGATATGAATTCTGTATAGTGCTCATTAGCTAATGACAGGGAGGTAAGACTACAGCTACGAGATGAGTGTATTGGACATAATAAATTAAGCTCCGTGATCAGGAGCATCATGGTCAGAAATAACAATAGTGTTGTAATTACATGATTTGATAATGGGCAAAAAAATATTGTGTATGAAGAAATAATCAATTCTTGAGTAACAATGATGAACTTGTGAGAAGAAGGTATATGCTCTAAGGTTAGGATTTAAAAACCTCCATGGGTCTGACAAGTTCTGATCCATTATAAACCATATAATTATTTTTGCAGTATTAGATATTATTGCCGTTATAGCTGAAGATCTATCCAGAATTGGATTTAAAACACAATTAAAGTCTCCTGCCATTATAATTTTATGAGTGTTCACATTAGGAATAGATGCAAATAAATTCTGAATGAAATCTTTACCATCTATATTAGGTGCATAAATATCAGAATCACTTGCCATCACCATGACCTATCTCCCTTTAGGATCACATATTAAGTATGACGGTACAAATGGGAGAGTTCTGTGAATTAAGATTCTCATACCCCTAGTTTTCTTTGTATAGCCGGAGTGAAAGATTTGGCCAATTCAATCCCTTTGCAACCAAAACTGCTCCTTATTTATTATGTGAGTCTCCTGTAAAATACTATCTTTGCATTTAAACCTGTTAAGTGAGTGAATACATTCTTTCTCTTTAATTCATGATTTAGACCTTTTAACATTCCAGCTCACAAAGTTTACTATTGGGTCATAAAAACATTGCTTGTGAACTTTTGGTGCCATTTTGTAGTCTTAAAGTAGTACATTTTTACATATGATAGCTTTTACCTAAATTTCATATTATTGCCAGGTGTTATGGCTATGAAGCTTATTGTTGTGTTGGTATTAATGGTTTTGGTATACAAAGGATACATAAGAAGCAGAAAAGCTCTTGCACTCTCGCCCCCCATTTTACCTCTCTGACTGAATCAGACCACACTTCATGAAGTCCTGGTCCTCTGACATGCCAAGAGATAATATAATATATAATTGGGAAAAAGAAACAGAATGTATAGTTACAGCAAATGTTGCGTTACAAATGGTCCAGGTTGCATGTTGCAAGCAGAATCTTCTTTGCCTTGTCAGAACACAGTATGATTCATGATCGTGTTTCAAAAGGATGTCAGGATCAGTCTGCTTAGCTCTTTTTAGGCTTCATTCGCAGAGCTAAAAATGTAAAACTGACTTTCAATATATTTTTAATTTGGCAGGGCACTGCATAGACACTACAGTGGAACCTCAGGAATTCTTTCCAAAACTCTGGTCGCAACCTGATTTGGTCGTGACATGAAGTAATTTCCCCCATAGGAATGTATGTAAATACAATGAATCCATTCTGGACCATATGAGCTGTATGTAAATATATATTTTTTTAAAGTTTTTTAAGCACAAAAATAGTTAATTATACCACAGAATGTACAGTTTAATAGTAAACTAAATGTAAAAACATTGAATAACACGGAGAAAACCTTGAACAGAGAAAACTAACATTGCAAGAGTTCACACTATAGCCTTACGAACCCCTTACTGTAAACACTTTTTTTAATGAGTTTTAAGCACAGGGAAAAAAATGAACATTTGAAAAATCTGTAATTTATATAAAAACTAACCATAAACAACCAAGAAAACTAACCTTGCATGCGTCAAGTTCTGGCATGAAGGAAGTGAGGAGGAACTGGGTGGAGACGAGATTACAGTTTTGACGTAAAGTCCCTCTGCGCGATACACGTCTGACCAAGAACAATGTACTGTACAGGGAGAGACTGAACATGTGCGTAAATCACCGGCATGTACGAACCGGAAGGGAAACGAAATAGAGCACAAAGAGTTCACAGCGAATGCACAGGGAGAGACTGAACACGTGCAGAAATCATCGGCGCGTACGAACCGGAATTGAAACTGGCTTGTTTGTCACCCGAGTGTGTGATCATGAACAGAAGCAAAAGTTTGGCAAACTTTTTGGTCTTAACCCGATTTGTACGTGTTCAGAAACATTCATGACCCGAAGTTCCACTGTACAGTATTTAATACTGTAGTATGCAGCGCATTTAATAGCTGTTGCAGGGGATAAATCTGGGAAACATGAATGCAGTTATATTCATATATAAACTCCTCTTTTTCTCTGAGAAGTGACATGAAATTTTGTTTGGCCTGTAGTTTGCCGAAATTGACAATAAGGCTTCTTGGTTTTGAGGCATTTGATCCACATATATGGTAGGCTGTTGAGATCTTGGTGTCCAATTTGAAGTCCTCTCCAGTTATTTTAGAGAATAGTTCAGCTACTGTATGAATTTCACTGGGTTTGGGCCTTCATGTTTTTCAGGGAGACCTTTGATTCTGATGTTTTTCCTTGTATATTATTCATCTAGTGCAGTCATTTTGTCAGAGAGCACTTTGCATTCTGATTTTGTAATTGTTGGAGGAAGTCAATTGTTCAACTATTTCAATACGAGTCGTAAACATTTGCTTAACATCTTTAAGCTGAACAGCAAGTACTCTAATTTTACTCTCAAACTTATTTGTATTTCCTGGATTTTTCATAACTTTTTCCTAGAATTTCTGTAAAGACTGTAGTAAACTTTTTATTTAAATGTTTCTCAAGGTTTTATATCTTGATACTGTTTCTCACTCTTCTTGTTTAGGTCCATTATTCCTTTCTTTATATTGCTCTTTATATCATTTATGCCCCCACCCCACGAGTGCAGCAATCATTTCCTTCAGTTTGAAAAGTGTGTTTCTGTCTTCTCCGCACTCCATAGGAAGAATTGTGAGTCCGGTTGGGGTTGATAGCGGGATGAAAGTGTCATGCACAGTTCCAGTAATCCTCCTGAAATCAATGAATCCTTCTTGCCCACATCACTCACAGTTTTGCTCCCACTTTCACTTTTGTGAAAGGATACTTTGCCCATTTTTTACTATCATCTCAAAATGACACTGCTGTTAATGCAGCACAGCTCCAGCTCCATTTCATGCAAAGCACGAGGCCAAATATTTTAACAGTGGTATTATATTTAACAATTCCTATTTAGGAATAGATATTAGTCAAAGACGTTTAACCTGTTTATTTTGGGACCTTTAGATATACAAAAGATTTAGGTGTGCTAAAGATTTTACCATTTATTATTCCCATGTGGAAATTTGTATACATACAGCAGCAAAAAACCTAAAAAGCAAGGATACAGACTCACAGGACAACTAATACAGCCAGTCAATCAATCAATAAGTAAATGCATAGATAAAAATAACTAAATGTATCTTGTGCAGAAATTTCAAAATTAACTTAAAGTGTATGTTGAGAAGCACTGAATTGCCTGATAGCAATGGGTAGAAAAGAACCCCGGAGGTGCTTCCAACATGGTGGAATGAGGCTGTGGCTAAAAGTGCTCAGAGTGTTTCCTGGAGGGATTCTTCATGATGGTATACAAGCTTTGCCACCATCCTCTTTTCCACAACACCTTCAGATTGTCCAGTTTGTCATGTAATGGGGCAGGCTTTCCTGATTAAGTTTGATCAGGCATTGTGCTTCTTTTGAGCTCAGGTTGCTTCCCCAGGAGACTGCAGCATACAATTCCACACTGGCTACTATGGACTGGTAGAACTTTTCCAGCAGCTTGTTGCACACATCAAATGGCCAGAGGCGCCATATTAAGTACAGTCTGCTCTGAACCTTGCTGTCAGACTAGTCCAGTTTGATTTTTATGTAATTTCCCCAGGTACTTCCATGTCCTCTCCCTGAATGGTGACTTTTCTCAGAGGCTCCTTGGCATGCCTGACATTCACCACCAGCTCTTTTGTCTTGCTGATATTGAATTGCAGGTGGTTCTCCCTGAACCACAAGACAAGATTTAAGATTGTTGCTTTGTTATATTCTATAGTCTTGCCATGATAAACTGACTGACTGGTGCACATGACACACTTCCTCAAGCTTGCTGTATCAAACAACATTAATCTTGTACACATAACGATGATCAAGACTATTTTTTATTTTCAGGGTATTTCCTTGACACTAACCATACCTGTTTGACGAATTAAATGGTCTCCTTTTTTTGTTCTTCATATGTTCTTCTGTTTCAGGAATCTGAGGCACAGACATTTTCTATGACCTTGATATGTTATAATTTTTATGTGTGGTGGGATGGCAACCACTGATGCAAAAATATTTTTGATGATTACTTTTTAATGGTTTCACAAAAATAACATTAAACATGAAGCAATCCAGTTTAGTCATGGAAATGTAAACATTCTTGCTTATTACATTACATTACAGTCCAAAACAAAGATACATATTTTTAACAAAATGTGAAAAATATACAGTACCACTGATGGAACTTTGTAAAACTGGTTAGGCAGGTCAAATTGAATTGCTAACACCTATAACATATTAACTTAGGGAAATCATATAGGCATTACAAAGCTCTTCAACTGATAAGACAAACATGCAACAACAGAGACTGCTTCAAGAAACAGTCAGAAGCTAACAATATGTTACTTAAAATCAAACTTTCAAATACATTATTTGATATGATGTTCTCAGCCAAGTAAATATCACCAGTAGGATCCTTAAGGCGTACATTTGAATATGTCACATACTATCAATGTAATTGCTGTCCAGACTCATCAACTATTTTCAGAATTCCAGAACAGATGACAAATTCAACTACACTTTACATGAAGCAGAAAAGTGGGCAGCCACACTAGAAACTGAACCAGAATTTGAACAAAGAACTTTTGATATGATTATTTGATTATGAACACACAACGTTATCTATGATGATGTCCAGAAATTGGAATTCCAGTATTCTATAAAATTTTAGACAACATCAATCATTAAAATAATGATATATTCCAAATTATACATGATTTAAATTATGTCTCCACAGTGAATGAGCTATAGGAAAAGCTTTATGTAAATTGAAGAAATGTTAACAGAAGGTGATCAGAATGACATCTTTGTAATTGATTTGTATTAAGAATTAAAAATATAAGAAACAACCTGGAAGAACCAAAGGATGGTTATTCTCCCCAAAGATTTTTTTTACAATTAATATACTTAAATAATAATACTTATTCATTGGTAAATCATCCTGTGGCAAACTGTTTGTAATTTGTGTAACAATGCAGGTTTTATCAGCAAGTGCGGAACAGAGATTTTCCAAATCAAAATGGACAAAACCTTATTTTCATAAAATAACACAAAAACATTCGATAGATTTGTAACATTATCAAATAAACATTCGCTTATCAAAGGTTTTATCAAGTAGAAATGAATCAGCAATGTAGGCATCAACAGACAGATGTTACAGTTTATTTTTAATTTATCAATAGCATTTTCGATTTGTTGATACAGGTATTACATATTTTTTACTCATTTGCCTATCTGTTTAAATACAGTATGACTGCAAATAGCTAAAAAGTGCTGGAATTTTGTCCTACTCATACCCCATACTACACACACACACATAAATATATAACAACACAGTGCCTTGAAAAGGTCTTCAGCCCCAAAAATATTTTCACATTTTACTGTTTCACATTCTATAGATTGATAAAACTTTATTTGTATCTGGAGGAAATTTGTCTTTCACAGAAACTCATTAAATACATAAATAATTACACACTGGAGTGACTAAAAAGGAAGAAAATTAAAAAGAAAGAAAAAGTTCCGACCTGACAAATACAGTCTCCATGAGGCATTATGCAGTCATATAGCCATTGGTATAAAAGAGTCCCAGTAGAGGTCTTGTTTGGTAAATGTATTAGCTATTAGGTTTTATAACCTAGGAATTCTAACTCGCTTGTATTTTGTTTTGAGCTCTTTACTTGTGATGGTCAATTTTATAACCTCAATCTCTAACACTTGTTCCAGAACTGTTCCCCACTAATGATTTCTTGATTATGTTGATACCTTTTGTAAGTCTGCCATGTAAAATCAAAAAGGCTACTTGCTATAATAGCTGTAAGAAGTGTTTCAACTTTTTGGAATTAAATTAATAGTTTATATTTTCTTTCTTTTTTGGGCATCGGTCGAGCCCCGGGTTAACAACAATCACCACAAGTACTGTTAGTCAACAGGGTGCTGGCAGAAATTGGGCTACTGTTGGCCGAAGAAGAGGGGGGAGACGTGTCCGGAGGCAGGAGGAGAGGAGGAAGGTAAAGAGAGTGGAACTGAGGGTAAGAACTTTGAATGTTGGCAGTATGACTGGTAAAAGGAGAGAGTTAGCCAATATGATGCAGAGAAGGAGGTTGATATATTGTGCGTGCATGAGACTAAATGGAAGGAGAGTAAGGCCAGGTGGATCAGAGGTGGATTCAAATTGTTCTATCATGGCGTGGATAGGAGGAGAAATGGAGTAGGGGTTATTCTGAAGGAAGGTGGATCGGAGGTGGATTCAAATTATTCTATCATGGTGTGGATAGGAGGAGAAATGGAGTAGGGGTTATTCTGAAGGAACAGTATGTCACGAGTGTTTTGGAGGTGAAAAGAGTGTCAGACAGAGTAATGATTATGAAGCTGGAAATTGGAGGTGTGATGATGAATGTTGTTAGTGCCTATACCCCGCAAGTTGTGTGTGCAATGGATGAGAAAGATGATTTTTGGAGTGAGTTGGACGAAGTGAACAGTGTACCAAAGGGACAGAAAGTGGTGATTGGAGCTGATTTCAATAGACATGTTGGTGAAGGGAAAAGAGGGGACAAGGAGGTAATGCGTAGGTATGGTGTCAAGGAGAGGAATGAAGAAGGTCAGAGGATAGTGGATTTTGCCAAAAGGATGGACAAGGCTGTGGTGAATACATAGTTTAAGAAGAAGGAGGAACATAGGGTGATGTACATGAGTGGAGGAAGATGCACACAGGCAAATTACATCCTATGCAGAAGAGTCAATCTGAAGGAAATTGAAGACTGCAAAGTAGTGTCAGGGGAAAGTGTAGTTAAGCAGCATAGGATGGTGGTCTGTAGGATGACGTTGGAGATCAAGGTGAGGAAGAGAGTGAGGGCAGAGCCAAGGATCAAATGGTGGAAGTTGAAAAACGAAGACTGCATGGTTGAGTTTAGGTAAAAGGTGAGACAGGCACTGGGTGGTAGTGAAGAGTTACCAGACAGCTGGGCAACTGCAGCAGATGTAGTATCAGTGACAGCAAGAAGGGTGCTTGGCATGACATCTGGACAGAGGAAGGAGGAAAAGGAAACCTGGTGGTGGAATGGGGAAGTACGGGATAGTATACAGAGGAAGATGATGGCAAAGAAGAAGTGGGATAGTCAGAGAGATGCAGAAAGTAGACAAAAGTACAAGGAGATAAGGAGCAAGGTGAAGAGAGAGGTGGCGAAGGCTAAAGAAAAAGCGTATGATGAGTTGTATGAGAGGTTGGATACTAAGGAGGGAGAAAAGGACCTGTACCAATTGGCTAGACAGAGGGACCGAGCTGGGAAAGATTTGCAGCAGGTTAGGGTAATAAAGAATAAAGATGGAAACGTACTCACAAGCGAGGAGAGTGTGTCGAGCAGATGGAAAGAGTACTTTGAGAGGCTTATGAATGAAGAGAACAAGAGAGAGAAGAGGTTGGATGATGTAGAGATAGTGAATCAGGAATGGAGATCAGTATTATAGACATATGGAGTGTCCTTTTATAGAATTTTGAAGTTGCTGATCACGAATATATTTTTGATATTTCATTCTTTACTGGTGGTCCTAGCCCTCTAAAAGGCACTCCAAAAAAAGTGAAAATGACAAATTTTAAACATAAGCATGTGGTATTTCATTTTAGACTATTTCAAGGTAAGTGATTATGAATAAGAAGTTACTTTTGATCCTTTACAAAGGATCTAGCCTTCTATGAACACCTTTTACAGGGTGCAAAATTACAAATTTCTATTCAAATCAATAATATAGACACTTTAAACATTTAAATTACAAACTTTAATATTTCAAATATTTGACACAACTATTCTTGTGTATTATGTATACTTTATCAAGTAAATCATTACATTTCTTATGAACACTCCGAATGAGGGCGGCTTACGTTAAATCAATTTTGTGAAAACAATAATAGATGGATGGATAGATAGATACTTGATTAATCCCAAGGGGAAATTCACATACTCCAGCAGCAGCATACTGATAAAAAACAATAAATTAAAGAGTAATAAAAAGGCAGGTGTAACAGACAATAACTTTGTATAATGTTAACGTTTACCCCCCTCCCCCAAGTGGAATTGAAGAGTTGCATAGTGCGGGGGAGAAACGATCTCCTCAGTCTGTCAGTGAAACAGGGCAGTGACAGCGTCTCTCGCTGAAGCTGCTCTTCTGTCTGGAGATGATACTGTTTAGTGGATGCAGTGGATTCTCCGTGGTTGACAGGAGCCTGCTCAGCGCCCGTCGTTCTGCCACGGATGTCAAACTGTCCAGCTCCATGCCTACAATAGAGCCTGCCTTCCTCACCAGTTTGTCCAGGCGCGAGGCATACTTCTTCTTTATGCTGCCTCCCCAGCACACCACTGCGTAAAAGACGGCACTCGCCACAACCGTCTGATAGAATATGTATCCATTAAATCCTACACCCCGCCCAGGGGCAAGGACTACATAGCATAACTTTCTAAAATCATTCTTCTTCCGTAGTTATTGCCATTTTTATATAGGGCCACTATTTTTTTTAACTAGGTTTCTCTAATAGATGCTTCGGCATATTTTTACGGCTGGATGCCTTTCCTGCCGCCATTCCTCAGTCAGACTGGAGAACGTATATTGAACCCGTCAAAATGGGTAAATCACTTACCCAAATAAAATGGTATGTTCGATTAAAAATCGAAAACGTTTCTGCACGTAATAACTGTATATTACCATTCATTTGCTCTCAAAAATTCGCGTACATGCTCGTTAATGCAGACCTTTATGCACCCAGCTTCATTTCTACCGCAGCCAAACCGTTGCACGTGCAAAGACGTCGCCTGTATTCGGATGAACGCCGCGGCTGAGTTTTCCCCGCCTGCTCGACGGTTGACGTCACAGATTTACTGCTTCGCTCCCATAGGCCATTACAAGCAGTCCCGGCTCTCCCCTAATTCTATTGGCTGGCGTGCCAGGGTGAAGGGTTACAGTTGTCATAATGACTGGATTTCCCAGAGACAGAGAATGAAAACGAAAAGGGGAAGCAGTTAACATTTCAGTCACTGACGTCTTGGACAGTTGCTGCATGTTGTCATTTATTATGATATACACACATTTGTAAGCCTGGAAAAATCTTAATCTGTGGCATTAGGAGCATGCGCTGCTATAAAGCGCTACCAATAAACGGGCTAAGTGGTAACACAAGAGCCTTTCATTTAAAAGACAGCGGGCGATGGAGCTTTGGGGACAGATAGGTGTGCAAGAGAGTGAAATACCAAAGGACATAATAAAGGCGTGCTAGCGACGTGTCAATTTAAAACAGCGTAGAGAAAGGCCGGTGTTCTTTCTGGAGGCTAGTCTTGTGTTTTGCATTTCTGTTTGACGCGGCGCAGTTGTTCGACGAACAGTCACAGCAGACTCCACAGGAGAGCTTATCGTGTAAAACGCCGGCGGCTGCTGCAGCGGCTGCTGCTGCTGTCAGTGCCTGTAGATCGCCAGCCAGAAGCTCCCCGCCTCCTCAGCTACAGCCACCACCACCTCTTTGTCCTCCTGCTATTCCTGCTTCTCGCTTCTCCTGTGCGGAGCGCTCTGGGGATACACGCCTCACCCTGGTCTTCCTTCAGGCATTATACAGTATTTTTAAAGGGATACTTGCACTTTCTGGGCCGAGAGTGTAAGATTTTTTTCGAGCATTCACTCTGCCCGCTAAATTCACAGAGCCATGGCCGGGCCAGAACAGGTTCATGAACAGGTAGATGACAGCACGGACCAAATAGATGATGCGGAGCTGGCACTCCAAGGAATCAACATGCTCCTTAACAACGGCTTCCGAGAGAGCGACGAGCTCTTCAAGAAATACAGGTGAGGCGATGCCTGTCGGTTTGCTGCTTTTGTCTACTAGTCTACTAGATTTGGTTTAAAATGGAGCTCAGAAAGTTGGGTTGCTCATTCATAAAATGGTATACAGTGTGTATTTAAAATATTTTTAATACTAGAGGTAAACCATTGCTGAATAGGGATACTGTATACACTTCACAAATGACATGTTGATAAAGCACGCCTTATACTGGATATATACAATATAATAATGGCAAACAGACTTACTGTATATCTGATATAATGTGCAGTTAAACTGACAATTGCTATTTTTTGTTAGGTTTGCCTTATTTAAATGAGAGATTATTTCCTCTGTCTTAAATTTACATGTGATTGAGATTCAACGTTTTAGTACTAGGAAGTACCACTACAGAGCAAGCAAATCTATTTTCCTGCTCCCTGCTTACACTTTTTAACCAATCCATAATCCAACCCCTTTTAATCTGCACAAAAGTGGTTCTCAACCTTGATTTGACTCCTTCAAGGTTCCCTAGAGAACCACAAGAATATGTGAACCCCCCCCCCCCCCAGAAAAAAAAAAAAACCAAAAGGCCAGGATCTTTTCCCTGTTGTATTTTTTTTTCTGCAGTCCTCATAAAGGTGCTTGTTTTGGAACTTAGATTTATTATCAAAGCATATTTGCAGCTGGTGTTTTTACACTGCTTATATTTTTTAAGGCATGGTACAAAATTAAGAAGTCATTTCTAAGATAGGCTGTCTTTTTTTAATTAAATAAGTTTATTTTTTCTTGTGCCTGAATTTCTTAATTCTTCTTGCCATTTTTAAAGATAAATAATAACCAATAATTACCAAAATATAGAATTTGTCCCTGCAGATATTTTCGGTAACAACAAAAGCTGATCACTTCTCACTTAGCTTAAGTACTTGTTAAATTATGCATAAAATGTTTATGTATTTCTGGAAGTAAAAACAACAAAAAAAAAAAACAAAAAGTAATTTTTAAAGTGCAGAATTAGTTGCTGCAGGCATTTTTTTTCTTAACTTTTTTACGAAAACTGCTTTGTTATGCTGTGGATTCAACACCGGCAAGCCTCCATCAGTGATAGTGACATTTAACACGAGTGTTAATACAAATGTGTTTTCTATCTACTTACACAACTCATCCTGTGGAAAAGACAATTGAAGCATGTAGGGTTGTGGCAGCAGTTGGGTAAGCCATGGAAGGGTGGCCAGCACTGACACCTATGGACTTTTAAAATGTGAGCAGAGAGGCAGCAGTAGCGCATGTCAAGCAGCATTTCCTTCATGAGGGCACAATTTTATTCTAAAGTACATTTTTAATAGCAGTATAGCATTTCATTTTCTTTTTACTTTTTCTTGTGGGGTCCTGTTCTTATTCTACCTACAATGCATTGTAATAATTCCCTTCATTCATCATTAGAAATTTCTCATTTTTTGTATTCCCCAGCTTCCTCTCCATAGATAGAGAGAGAGAAGTTTGTGGTCAGAGTGCAGGGTCAGCAATTTGTACAGCATCCTGGGGCAATTGCAGGTTAAGGGCCCAATGGAGTAGCATTCCTTCGAGCACTTCCGGGATTCAAACTGCCGGCAACCTTCCAGTTACCAGCACAGATCCTTTAGCCAGAAAGCCACCACTCTGGTCTTATCTGTGCTGAGAAGATACATGTGAACGGACATAGGAGATGCATTTTACTGCCAGTTGTAAGTGCGATTCTTCATATAATATATAGGGATCCAATCTGTAAATGAAATGAACGTTAAAGGGGGTGTTTGAGAAAACTGAGTCATTATGTGCTGTCAGTATCATATATTGGATATTGATGAAGCGGCCCTCTTTAAAAAGATATATTTGACACCCCTGCTGTACAAGACTTTAGAGAGACGGGAGCAGCAAGCTTTAGGCAGACACCAGGCTGCGACAGGGGACACAGTCCATCACAATTGCTCATTTATCCATGCTTTTCCTGAATATCCTTTTTTCAGTCCAAGGCTGTGGGGAGCTGGAGACTTTCCCAGCATTAACCGGCCTTGAAAGGAATGTCCTCGCATTCCAAGCCACAAACACTCACATTCATTCACTCATCCATCCATTTCCTGAATTCACATCTTCACATCTATGTTGTGGTGAGCTGAAGTTGTCCCAGTAGGGAAAAAAGATTTTAATGAGAAGCTACTACACCAAAGCATGAACTTTTGAGTTGAGAGGTAAATGATATGTTGTAATTACTTTACTACTATATTGCTGAATGTTAATTATTCAGTGTGTGATGTTTGTCTTTCAGCTTTTCCCTTAACAGTATGTGCTATTCATGTTTGCACTTTCATGCATGCATCCATGCATATCTTTGGGTTTCTAGAAGAAGCCATAGAAAAAAGAGATACAAGAGCTATGGAAGTATAAGCATATATGCAACATAGCAAGAGAGTTCAACACAACCTTGAGAAACAAGACGGAAGGCAGCAGCATATTTTTTTTTTTTGTAATGGGGTTTATGGGGCAGCAAGGCACTCTGTACTCTGAACAAATTCAGATTTGAATCCTGCAACTTGGTTGTGGGCTTACCTCCCACATGCCAAACAAAGGTGTGTTAGGTTTATAGTTAATTGTAAACTAGCCTCATATAGGTGAGTGTAGCTGTTTGCATGCATAGGCGACCCTTGCGATGAACTGATGCCTTGGCTCGAGTTTGGGCCTTCCTTATGCCCAGTAGGCTTTGGCCCCAGTGAATCTGAACAGGATTAAGTGGGTTTGGAAAAGATATGGTAACAAGCAGACATATATATATATATTTATACTATAGTAGGTCAGCATGGTGCTGAATAGTTACCACTGCTGTTTCCTAACTCCATAAGGCTGAGGGTGAATTCAGCTTTTGCAGGTAAATGTTAAGATATACAGTATTTGTGACCTTAAGTTTCCAAGGATGTGCAATGAAATGACACTCCATTAGGTGGTTGTCCCTGCCTTGTGTCCAGTGCTGCCTGGATTATGTCTAGACCCTACTGACCCTGACATGGACGAAAGAGGTTTAAGAATTGATAAATGGATTTACTGTTTCGTTTTGTCATGCACATTTTGTCAAAATTAGAAATTTGACTTGTTTCTGAGTAAACAAATCCCTCCATTCTTTTCTTTCCACTTTTACGGTCCATAAGAAGCAAAGACTATGATGAAAGGGATAAAGGAAACACAGGAACCCACCCTGTTGAAGAATCATAGCCAATTGTGGGTCATACAGAGAAGCATCTATAGACACGTTCATCCTGGTGGAATTTAGAGGCCCTGACCAATGTGACAGCAGCATGTCTTTTGGTTGAGGAGATAACTAGAGTACACCTTTATAAGCAGAGGATTGAAATTTAGTGCCGATTAGTTACAAAGACAGTTGACAGAAAATACATTTTGTAATCCATCTGATTTTATAAAACTGTCCTTATTAAAGTGTTTATTTTTGCAGAATGCTACACTGTTCACTCAGAAAAGCTATCTTTTAGTGTTATAGGATCAGTATGCTTATAAGAGCACACTAAAATATGTTCCTAGTGGAGGTCAGGCAGTCGGTCGTTTTCCAACCCGCTATATCGTAACACAGGGTCATGGGGGTCTGCTGGAGCCAATCTCAGCCAAAGCAGGGTGCAAGGCAGGAACAAATTCCCAGGCAGGGCACCAGCCCAACGCAGGGCACACACACACCAAACACACCCCAGGGACAATTTAGGATCGCCAATGCACCTAACCTGCATATTTTTGGACTTTGGGAGGAAACCGGAGCACCCAGAGGAAACCCACGCAGACACAGGGAGAACATGCAAACTCCACGCAGGGAGGACCCGGGAAGCGAACCCAGGTCTCCTTACTGTGAGGCAGCAGTGCTACCTCTGCGCCACCATGCCACCCTCCTAGTGAAGGCTTACAGCAATTAATAGTGTAATTCCTCACTGCATGTAATCATTGACAACAGAACAGCCAGTTTGGCATTCTCCACAGGGCTCTTGAATGTTAACATATATTTCCTTTTGTATGACGCTAATTCATATTCTTTTAATAACGCAGACTATTGGAGAAGTAGAACTTTAACACAGAAAAGTCATTTTTGCAACAAATACTGTAATAGTTTTATACCATTTGTCAAGTGATTTTTATAGTTATTTACAAGCCAGTTCTAGTGTAACATTATAAGTGGCATAACAGAGTTTCCATGCAGAAGAATGAGAATTTTTATCTCTTTGAAAGCCAAATTACTTTTACAATATTTGCAATCATACATACAGGTAATGTTACATTTATTTCTTTGAAAGTTACATGATTCAGTGGCAAGTTGTAAAGTCTGGTTCATTAACCTTCAAGGTGATTGTCTTAATTACTTCACTGCATGTCACCCATGAACAAGTCACAGTATAATATAACAACAACAAATAATGAATAGCACACCACACAGTAAACAGAACATCACACAACATATAAAGATGGAAAAAAACAATTAATAGAGCATTATGTACTGAATGAAATATATACATACACTGCCTGTAAAAAGAATTTACCCCTTGGAAGTTTTTACATTTTCTTGTTATACAGCATTGAATCACAGTGGATTTCATGTGGCCTGTTTTGGCAGTGATCCACAGAAAAGAGTACTTAATGTCAAAGTGAAACCTGATCTCTGCAAGGTGGTCTTGCGTAGTAATACAAACTAACTGACTACATAAGTATTCATTCACCCCCTTTACTGTGACTCACCTAAATCATCACTGGTGCAGCTAATTGGCTTTAGACGTTACATGATTTGTTCAGTGGAGCTCACGTGTCTATAGTCAAGGAGTTTCAGTTGATTGTTTTATAAATGTACTTCTGAATCTGCAAGGTCCAGCTTGTTGAGATTCAGTATTGTGGCCTCATCTACCCAATGAAGACAAAAAAATACCTCACTCTGTGAAAAGCACAAATCAGGGGATGGACAGGATAACTTACAGGTCACTGACTGTCCCGTGGAGTCCAGTTAAGCCAATCATTATGGAAAAAAGTATGGCACAGCTATAACTCTGCCTAGAGCAGGCTGCCCACAAAACCTGAGGCACTGTGCGAGAAGAAGACGAGTGAGGGAGGCCACTGAGAAATTCATTAAAACTCTGTGGGAGTTATATGATGCAGTGGCTCAGATTGGAGCGACTGTACATACAACAACTGTTGTCTGAGTTCTTCATCAGTCTCAGCTTTATGGGGGAATGGAAAAGAGAAAGCTACTATAAAAAAATAAATAAATAAAATTAAAAAGCATACTTGATGTTATGGCTTGAGTTTTCCAGAAGGCACATGGAAGACTATAGGATCAGCTAGGATCAAGGCAACACAGGAACCCACCCTGTTGAAGAATCATAGCCAATTGTGGGTCATACAGAGAAGCATCTATAGACACGTTCATCCTGGTGGAATTTAGAGGCCCTGACCAATGTGACAGCAGCATGTCTTTTGGTTGAGGAGATAACTAGAGTACACCTTTATAAGCAGAGGATTGAAATTTATAAATCAGCTAGAAGGTTCTGTTGTGTGGTGAGACTAAAATCGTCTTTTCGGTCATAAGAATAATTGCCATGTAAGCACTGTATATTATCAAAAGCTCAGTGTCTTCACTATGAAGCATGGTACATGGACCAACGTGCTATGAAGATGTTTCTCTGCAGCAGGCCTGTCAGTCTGGAGTATAATGTGAATACAGCAACACAGACAGGCTGTATGGCTTAGTGGGTAAGGCTTAGGACTCTGAGGGTGTCAGTTCAGATCCCAGTACTGACACTGTGTGACCCTGAGCAAGTCACTTCACCTGCCTCTACTGCATTTGGGAAAAAGAAAGAAATGTAAACGTTTGTGCCTGACCAGTTTTACAAAGAAGAATGGGGAAAAAATTATAGTGCCCCGAAATGTAAAGCTGATGTCATGGCTGCCAAACAAGAATCTTGTAAATACTGATGTGAGGGGTGTGAATATTTATGTGATCAATTATTTTGCATTTAATATTTTATAATATTTTAGACCACTTTACAAAGTTCTGTTTTCACTTTGACATTAAATAGTCTTTTTTTGTTGATCAGTGTCAAAAAAGTCAAAGTAAGTCCATTGTGATTCAGTACTATATAACAATACATTGCAAAAACATCCAAAGGAGAGAGTACTTTTTATAGCCACTGTATGTATACAATATTTATTTTTTTGTGCTGGTTTGCCCTGTGTATGAAGTATCATTTTATCTTCATATTCACACAGATTTCCACCAGTTAGTCCAGTTTACTGCCATAGTTAAAATACCAGTATTCAAAGATTTACACAATCTGCTTCTTTAAACTGTCTTGGTCTTATTTTGTGTGTGTGAAAGAGAGACACTTTGTGTACATATTGTGTATGTGTGTGAGAGAGAAACTTCATTTGTGTGCACACCTGCCAATGCCAGATATCCTATCTTGGTCTGCTTTTTGCTCTGTGTGTTTGTAGTGGCTGAAATTAAGGCTCCACTCCCACAACACACTCAGTTGGGTTAAAGTGACAGAGAAATTCGGCAGATTGATGAAAAAGACATGAGATTTAAAACGCAGGTGTAGGACTGCTGTAGTATTTAGTATTTGTGTGGAGTTCTGAAAATGTCAAGACACTATCTTTCTTGTCCCCATTTTCATAAATGCAATAAAAATTAATAGCCACCATAAAAAGTTTTATTTATTTCTACCTAGAGTTTATATTTGCAGTTTGTTTATTTTGCAGTTGTATTTGAGACTTCAGTTTGAATTTTTTATTGTTATTTCACTTGTATTAAAAAAAAAAAAAAAAATCTCAGAAGTCCTCTAGGGCAGATTACGATGGTTGCAGTACAGTAATATCTTCTGACCAGTGCTGGCTGCACAGTCTTCTTTGTCTTTAATAACATGTTTTGTGTTAATAATGAAAATCAGTTTATCATTGGCCACACCCTTCATCTAAATGGACTCTCTCTAAGTGTAGTCTTCATTTTATAAAAGATCTGTGACATCCTATTTGTAGTATTCTTTCTGCTGTTTATATAAATTAAATTCAATTTCAGTTTGGTTTATTCCTATTAAGTAGACTTCATTTATGAGCCTAGTGCACAATAAAATAATTCTAAACATGGAATAAAAAAGAGATACAATGTAAACATAATGTTGAAAAATAAACAGAGAAACATTATGCAATATACACAATAATATATATATATATACTGTGGACCACCGGAGTACGTACCGC
>JANRMT010062819.1:36073064-36094723 GCA_026402145.1 Polypterus bichir lapradei | reverse complement strand
GTCATTGTTGGTGAGTAACCATAATTAATTTTCTTCTTACAGTGCTTAGTACATGTACGTACGTTTAGTGTCACTGTACACACATTTACTGTATACTATTTTTCTTGCATTGTACGTATTTATTGCTGGTGGCCTGTCTATCGTAATGGCTGTAACATATGTGATATCGGAGACACACAATATCTTTAAAATAATATTTAGGTTTTACTGTATATAAACAGTGTGTTTATATACATAATTTCAATGAATCTTACCTAATATCTAAGAGAATACAAAGGGATTATGCTGTATAACTCTGCGGGGAATATTTATAAACAGTGTGGGAGAGTTTATAAGGGCTTAAAATATATAAAAATAACCATACAAACATATGGTTTCTACTTCGCGGATTTTCACCTATCGCGGGGGGGGTCTGGAACGCAACCCCCGCGATCGAGGAGGGATTACTGTACTCTGGAGCAGTCTTTCTTCAAACACCTCTCTGTATTTGGCTACATTCATCCTTGTCTCAATTTTGACCAGTTCGCCTGTCCTGGCCGCTATGAAGCACCCTAATAGCATAATGCTGCCACCACCACGCTTCACTTTAGGGATGTTATTAGGCAGGTGATGATCCTTGTCTGGTCTTCACCAGACATAGTGTTTTGAGTTTTGCCCAAACAGTTAAGTTTTTGTCCCATCACACCAGAGAATATGTCTCCTCATGCTTCCAGTTTGATGAAGTGTTGCTGAGATGATTGTCCTTCTAGCATGTTCTCCCATCTCAGTTAGTGGACTTCTGAAGCTCTGTTAGAGTGATTGTTGAGTTCTTGGTCATCTCCCTGAGGAATGATCTTTTTGCCTGCTTACTCAGTTTGGCCAGATGACCAACTCTAGGGAGGGTCCAATTAGTCCCAAAATTCCTACAATTCACAATTATTGATGTCACTATTCTCTTAGAAGCACTCATAGCTTTAGAAATTGTTTTATGCCCATGCCCTGGTCACAATTTTGTCACAGGGGTGAAGAAAGAGTTTGTTGGACTTCATGGCTCGTTTTTTTTGTCCTGACATGCAGTTTGAATTGTTGGACCATATATACACACATGTGTGCCGTTCTAGACTAGTTGAAGGACCACCATTTACAGCTCAAACTTGCAAAGACCGAGCTTCTTGCTACACTGGCCAGTCTGTCTGTTCAGTTCCCTATCTTTGTACAGATTGACTCATGTTACTGTCATGTGTCAAGTCAGTATGCAGCTTTGGGTGGTGATCGATGAACAGCTGTCCTTCTCTGACTATATTTAAATGGCCCCTCACTAATGCAGATTACCTTTTTATAACACCTGCAAAATCAGACCTTATCTTACTGAGTATGTAGCACAACTTCTGGTCCATGGTTTGGTCTTGTCACGTCTGGATTACAGCAGGTGCCTACTAGCAGGAGGACCTGCATGCACTATCAAGCTACTGCAGAGGAGTCCAAAATGTAGTAGCCTGTCATATATTTAACCAGCCAAGACAGATGCATGTCACTCCCCTCTTCAGGTCGTTCTCTTCAGGTGGCTCCCTGTGCAGCATGCATTAAGTTCAAATCCTTGATGCTTGGCTACAGAATAGTCAATGGGGCAGCACCTGTTGTATATGGACACCTGGACAGGGGCTATTCTCCTTCTCACCCACTGAGGTCTGCCTCTGAACAGTGTTTGGTGATGCTACCTCTTCTACCTCAAATCTCTTTTCACATGTAGCTCCTAGTTGGTGGAACGAGTTGCCCTCCTCCATTTGAACTGCTGACTGTTTTATGAATATCTGTCAAATTGTTAATGAATATGTTTTTGCTCTGTAGGTATTAGTCATGTTGTTAACTGAAAATTTTTGTTATGCTAATTTTACTGCTCTTCACTTGTGGTGATCAACTTTTATAAGCTGTCCTGCTACACTTCTTTAAACAGTCCCTAGACTGATGTTATTCGATTATGTTGACCTCCTTTGTAAGCTGCTTTGGATAAATGTGTCTGCTAAGCAAATAAATGTAAAGGTAAACAATATCCAATCGATTTAGCTTGCCAGAGGTGGACTACAGTCAAGTTCTAGACACATCTCAAGAATAATTAAAGCAAACAGGATGTACCAGACTACAACTTAGAGTGCCACAGCAAAGATTTGCAAACCTTTCTGAACACATTTTTTCACTTTGTTATCACAGGTTATTGACTGTAAGTTGATGGAAAAAGCATGGAAAAATGATCCATTTAAAATTAAACCTGCAACACAGTAAAGTGTGCAAAAAAGTATAGGGTTCTGAATACTTTCAGAATCCACTGCACCATTACCCCTGACACTAAGCTCTTTGCCTAGAATTATGACCCACACAGCACTTTTGGCCAGAGCTTGGTTTGGTAAATTGCATCACTCAACCAGCAGGTATTTAAGCATGGATCCAGGGAAGGACACTGGTATCAGTCTTTCATATGAGGTTCAGATGGTTTTTGGTTAGACTGACAGGAGAGAAATTCAGACAACCTATAGAGAACACATTCAGTATGGTAACCAGAAATACCTGTTACAAAAACCGCTATACAGGAATAGCTCTGCCTCTCATGGTCACATGTCATGGGATACAAAATACGGCACAGCAAGGTTATTTATCAAAAACGTGTAAATGGGGAAATGGATAAAAGGAGATGTTGGATGAAGACCCAGCAGTTCACTTTGAGAAAGGAGAAGTGTAACAATTTTTGGGTTTCAGCCACTTTAGTTTTCAACTTTGTGTTAATCTACATGTATTTTGACAATTTACTGGCCTATGTTAGATACTCAACAATTCAAATATTTACATTAATCTTTAAGAAAATTAGCATTGTGTTATACATTGTACTAATCATGACGGTCTCTAGCATCTAATACCGCTAACCTTTTATTATCTGATTATCAACTGACCCAGCTGTTCAGAATCTAAAGATTTTTGATTTTATTATCTCAACACAAATATGACCTTATGATGCCAATCATTTCTGCCATACACAAATGCAGATATTTCTGTAAGATGCATCGTGAAAATAAAATCACTTGTTGATGCTTCTGAATCTTAATTAAGTTGTGCCTCATAGATAATACTTCTGCTACACGGAGTGAAAAGTATTCAGTGTGTTGATTCCTATATAAAGCCTTTAATTTAAGGAGAAAATGTCAGTGTTCTGCAGTGTTAGAAGCATATTTAAATTTTGATCCCCAGTAAATTAGTGTTGCAATTCACATCGTAGAGGTACTTTTATTCTTCTGCAAAATATCTAGGGGCTTCATTTTATTTAGTTGCAAAGGTTTGCTGCTGTTTTTGTTTGTGCAGGACAGATGTGGTGCATGGTTTCTTTAAGCCATTTTATAGCCATGATAAGCAATATGACTTATTTATCAAAGGATGTAATTTCACTTAACTGTTCTTGGTAATATCATGCACCTTACAAAACTTCAGCAATTGGTGCACCAGATATTTGTAAAATAATATATTTTCTATTTAGAATATGATATGATTCAGTGTATTTAAATGGTATTAATTATTTAGTTTGGCTCACTGTGTAGCAGGAGACCTACAGTTATCCCCGGCTTTACTGAAGTAAGCCATATAGTTCAAAGAGAATAATTAGCAGAATTAGAATCTAAATGATAAATGAAGAATAACCCTTGGACTTAATATATAGTAATAGCACTATTAGGAGCAATAATTACAATCAGGCACTGTGGAGGAATTTTAGGTTACTCTATCTTGCATAACTACTTTACCTCTGTTTCACCACAGTGAAATTCAATTAGATATTACTATCAGTAGTTCTGGTAAAGATCAATGGATTATTATCCAAAACTCTGTGCAAAGTGCAGTCAATGACAATTTAATCCCAATTGGGTCCTACAACGTGAGCCGCAGTGGCAGGTTCTGATGGCAGTGTTCAAAGTAAGAGATTTCACCCAGGTACATTTTATATAACCTTAGTCAAAATAAATGTGTGTGATGTGCAATTTTGAGATGATTTAGAGCAAATTCTGCGCTAATGAATAGTGTGGTTATTCAGTTGCTTCCTTTCCTTTCATTGCCTGAAGTTGTAGTTGAGATTTTCCATTCCCAAAGATTATCTTTGGATGTGCTCTTCTGTTGACTTGAAACTGGTAATGTTTGGAGATACTAGCTATGTCTTCATTGTTGCTATATAGTGTAGTCTTCATAGCAAATGCTGAAGGAATGTTAGGAAAGTCAAGCAAATAAGGCATATAAAGGATATAAAGAAGGAGCTAAACAAGAAAACTGAGCAATAGCTTCAGGATATAAAAACATTTAAGTGCTAAATTTACTGTAATCTTTACATAAATTCTAGAAAAAACTGATGAAAAACAGAAAATATGAGTAAGTTAGAGAGTAAAATTGGAGTACTTGCTACTCAGCTTGAAGAGTTTAAGCAAACCGTTACAACTTGTATTGAAATAATTGAACAATTGATATCCACCGTTGAAGAAAAAGTAATGGCTGCAAAATCGTAATGCAAAGTGCTAGGGGACAAACTTGCTGCATTGTAGATAGATATAGAAGGAACAACATCAGAATCCTAAGGTCTCCCTGAAAACAGTAAAAGTCCAAACCCAGTGAAATTTATAGCTGAATTGTTCTCCAAAATAACTGGAGGGGACTTCAAATTGGACACTAAGCTCTCAGCAGCCTACCGTATACATGGATTGAATGCCTCAAAAACAAGAAGCCTGATTGTCCATTTCAATAAACTACAGATTAAAGAAAACTTGATGTCTCTTCTCAGACAAAAGAGATTATATTTTAAAATAACCATATTAATTTTTTCCCAGATTTCTCCACTTCAAAAGCTGTTAAACACCACATTCTACAGCATTAAACAGTGTCTACTCAGTGCTGAAATCAGACACAGCCTGTTGTTTCCTGCCAAGTTGAAAGTGGTTATTGAAGATCAGTTTTACATTTTTAGAACTCCGGATGAAGCAAATAAATGTATTGGTAGCACTGTTCTTGAACGGATGATTACAAACATAACCGACTCAGTCCCAGTACCAAGTAGCCTTCATATGTTATCATTTTTTAGTTTAAGAATGTTGGAAATTCTGTATATGATTGTTTTGTAAGCATGCAATTGATTATAAAAAGTAAACCTTAAAGAGTCTCTGGTATTCGTACCATATTCTTAGTGACTGTTAAACCACTATTTTCAATTTTCTGTAATTGACAGTAATCAGTGACCACCCCACATTGTGCACAGACCAACCAAATCATACATATAAATCATGATATATCCTAGGATGGTTCCTTTTTAAAATCATAATACATTGTTTCCATTTTCCTTAAAGGAAGATTTGTTAAAATAATGTACACTAGCTGTGCTATCCATCCTAAGACAGATAGATAGAAATCTAAGTAATCATGGTATATCTTAGTGTTAGTGTTTGCAGTGCACCATGCAATGCACATGTCTATGTTATATGCTGTTTGGTATGAGATTTGTAAAAGTAGTGTTAATGTTATTGATGCATCATCTATTGAATGACAAATGTAATGCATTTTATTGCTAACATTGTTTATGATGTGGCATCTTTTGGGATGACAGGCATAACAACCAGAAAGAAACACAGACGCTTACCCTTTTGTTAAGATGGATAAGGGTGCTGAAAAAATTGAACAACGTTAGTTCTCCTGGCTATTGTAAAATGAAATTCCTACAAGCTAAAAAATATCATGTTTGACACTTTTCATCAAGTTACTAAAGTGAAAGCTGAAAAAATTTATGATTTTATAATACTCCTTCCATGTGTTTACTACATATGGGACTGATGAACATAGATGTTTAATTTATAGTTCTCTGTATATCTGTTTCATTAAGCAAAAATGGTGCAATGTTCAATTTACAGTAAATGGCAAAAAATTGTGACAATGAAAAAAGTCTCTAATCTACATTCTAAAACAAAATAATCAGAATTTGAGTTTTCTATGATAGTCATAGTAAGATGTTTACAATGCTGTTGCGACCATTTAGATTTTTCCATAAAAGAAGTATCTTGCTGGTTATTGTTAACAGTGTGAAGAGTGATGCTTGTAGGTATGACAAAATTAAGTTAAACCCAAAAAAACTAAAAAAATTGCTCAAGAAAATAACTTTCTGATATTGGACTCATTATTTTTATTAGAAACAATGAGTTGACACTTTCCAATCGCATGGGTTACTCTTTTAAAGATGCCTACTATGACAGTGTGACATCACAAGCGTGCACAAAAGCCACCCACCCTAAGAAAATTTACTCATAAAATATTGCAGGAGAAAAAGCATGAAAAGTTCCAATGATTTGTGTTTTCAAGTTTCTGTCCTCTAGGTGCTTAAATGCCCTTTGTTCTTGAAACAATTATAATATACACTGTAAGTAGGTAGATAGAGCTTTTTTATTTTTATTTTTTAAATTTTGTTGTGTATGTGTTAAATATTAGCATCTACAGTGATCAGTGCTGCTACTATCTACTGCTTGGGATATGAATTAGCAGGCAGTTTAGCATAGTAGACTCCATTCAGTACTCCATGTTGATAATACATACTATCAAGATGGTACATTTTTGCATCTCTCACATGCTTCTGACTATCTTGTCCTGTAAAACACGCTGCCATTGTAGACTGAGAATTGTGTGCCTGACAGACAGCCTCTGAAATTCAGATATTATTCTTTACCCTTCAAGCTTTTTGAAGTTGCATGGGCCCTGATCTTTACCAAAGGATGTACTGTATAGCATTATAAAGGGACAAGATAGTTAGAATGCGTGTTTTATTTGCTCAATGACTTTCTTCTCCTTTGGTGCTCTATATTATTTTGATGCTTGTATTCTAACTATAATATAGCTGTGTGTTAAAGGAATTAAATTCAGATGCCAGTTTTCTGTACTGACAGCAGAGAGAAGTAATTTTAATTTTTTGAAAAAAATACATATAGTGTGCTTGACATTTGTAGTTTATAAAATAGCTAATAGTTATTGTATATTAGGTTGATAAAATTTGCATAGTTTAGTTTAGAATGGGGTCTGATACAACTGGAGGGGTCCCCTTGAAGTTTTGCATGCATTGTAAAAATTATGTTTTAAATCAAAGAGCAGTTTCCCCATCAAGTTTCATGCAATTAAAAATAAAACATTTTATGAAATTTCTGGACACGATACATAAAAATGGAAAAACAAAAACTGGTCATCTGGTTACTCTATTGTATGTATTCCTTAGGTGATGTCGTTTCAGTTATGAATCACTTCATAATGTGTAATCTGTCTTTGTAGTGTCTTTAAATTATTCATCTCATCTTATTTTCAGTTCAACTTCTATGAATTATTGTGCTGCACTAGGTAAACTGTAACCAGGGTTTTCTTCTTTTTTTCTTGCTTTGGAAACTACCTGTATATTTATACTGTTGATCTCATTTTATTTCATTCAAGTAGCATAATGAATGTAGACAGCTGAAGAAGTTAGATGCTTTAGGATATGTGATGTGCTCCAGTTTATTTTTCAGTTAGAACTGAGTCACATTTTTGTTAACAGAGTGACTCAGAAAACAAAACCTCCTTTTTAGCAGTTTAGATTCAATTGTAATCTTGCACATCTGGAATGCAAAAAGGCCATGCATACAACTCTGCAAAAGTTTAAATAAGAGGTTGACTTTCAGGTTGCTGCTGGGCTGGCAGATATTCCTAATTTAACACTGGAAGGAACCAGTAAGTAACAAAGCTGCTTTTGCTTGGTTGGCCTTCAGGAGGAAATCTTACTCAAACACCTCTCTCTATACATGTTTTTCTCTGCGCTCCAGTCATTAATAACTATTAGCAATTTGCTCTACTAGAGAGAAGAGAGAGAGAGAGGCTGTTTTGTTCTCCAGAGCATGATAATCATATTACTACCTACTTTACCCTGCACAATATTCAGTTCATAAAAGTCATTCGTTATCTAGACCTTTAGAGACCTTCATACTGACAATACATGTGCAGAGTTTGCTCAGGTATGTTTCAAATATAGGTTTTTAACAACTCACTACTTTTTATGTACAACTTAAAAAATTCATCAAATTGAAAATGGACCTCTCAATTCATACTTTAGACAGGTAATAGATTTCAATTATTAATTACCTACAGTACACTCCTCTTAAAAGTATCCAAAACTTGTCGGTGACAGTATCCTAATTGTGAATGATGCAATCAAATACCAGGCAGAGTAGGTCTTATTTTCGGGTCTATCCCACACTAAGACCATTTTGTGAAAAACAGTTGCTTTATTTTCTTTAAAAGGATTATTAAGGGTAAACAACAGGTGATATAATATCATATAGTGATAAATATATTCTATGCTACATTGCTCATGTGTTGATTTATATTAATTAATTGAAAGAATTCTGTCCATCTCTCCATAGAGCAATTTTTGAAAGTGATATATTAAATTAAAAAAAAACAAATCTTCCCAAAATAGAATGATGCAACACTTCCTTTGAATTTGGCAAGAATTTCTCAATGCTGCTCTAAAACAGACCTGCCAGGCCACTGCTCCTTTCTTTTTATTGATGTTTTAAGATACTTGAGGAACTACCTCTGCTGTTATGAACAATTTTGGATACTTATTTTATTCCCTTATTTTAGTTGTAACTTGAGTAATTGTGTTTTGTTTTTGTTTTTATTTTTTATTTTATTTTTTTCTGCACTGGACAAATGCACCTAAAAATATTGTTGTACAATGTCTCATTGCTACAATGACAGTAAAGATTTTGATTGATTGATAATTGCCATTTTCTTCACATAGTGCCCAGAACTGGGTAGAAGTGGAATATTAAGTGTTGATTATGATTTAATGCTTATTAATTTTCTTAAATGTTGTACTGATTGTATTTTTGATTGAATTGTAGTAGTAGTAGTAATGATAATAATAATAATACATTAATTACATTTATTTAGCACTTTTCTAATTATGTTTTATTTATTGTTGTTCAATAAAAATAATTTTTAAAAAGTATTCAACTGCTAGTGGTAGCAGATTTTAATACACTTTTTACAAAAAAGTGCAAGCTTTTAATTTTCTTAGCTTATAGATATATACAAGTAGAACACACAGATTTTTTTTTTCTCCATCCTGCTCACAATCACTTGCACTTCTTTGTTCTTGCATGCTTTTCAGTATTTACAAGTTGTAGTATCCATCAGTTGTTGGCAATAAATCTTAGCAGCTACTGTCTGACATTATTTGCTGTGCACTTATTCTGTGATGATGTTCAGTATTGTCTTAGAATCTGGTAGAGCATCTTCTTTGTTATGTACATTGCATTATATAGTGTTGACTATGATGCCATACATCCAACTATTTATTTTTGGACCTGCTTTCATGCAGCAGACAGCTGCCTAAATTCACCTTTGACCTTTAGTTGTAAGGATTGCATTTTTCTCTTTGTATGGCAATTGTTTAGGACCAGCATGGACACTCTTCCTTAACATGCTGCTAGCCCTCTGGAGAAATGTTATATGGAAGTGTATTTGTTCCATAGAAATAAACTGTTATTGGCAAATTTCTGAAGCTAATAGAATTTGTCGAAGGATGATGATAGTCGGTCCCTCCTCCTCTTTCATGCAGCAGCACCATAATAAATTCTGCATTGTGACTCTCAGAGGGAGGAGAAATAAAGACAGAAACACCAGGGCTGTTGTTTCTAAAACTATAAAAAGTGCTCCATTCAGAACACAGTATCTGAGAACATGCTCTGCTCTTTTTTTGTCAAAAAAGCTGACTTTTTAAAATTTTTTTTAAAGTAGGATTAGAAACCGTTGTTTATTTTTAAGAAGCTTTTGTTTTTGTTCTGTTAAGCTGAATATTACAGTTAAGCCAGAGCAGTGAAGGTTTAGCATTGAAAATTCTTTACTAGGTTATTTGTCTAAATTAAATTTGTCATTATGGCAGTTTATTAGTTACATTTATATATCAGTAAAATATATATATATATTTTACTAATTGCTTCTTTTCTTTCATGTAGGAATGGAAGTTGTTTATAGTGTTGCATGAGATGAAAATCCCAGATTAAACACAAGCAGTGATGTAAACATGCAGCCACAGAATGATGACAGGTTGCTACACCGACAAATTGCACAGTAAGAAAACTATGTTACAGATAACGTAACAAAGATCACAAATGGAGATCACTGATATCTAGCATTTTTACTTTTGATCACAGAATTATATTATTAATTTGAAGCAGACTGTTTACATAAAGTTGCATATAGTGTAGGGGGCTTGAAAGACCTTGAATTAATAATCTGCTCTCATTCTGGAAGGCTGAGAATTAGAAACAAAGGAAACTCTTTCTAACTACCAAATCCTAGAAGAATGATTTTAAGCATTTAATTACAGCACGTAGTTTGTCATTAAATCAGCAACAATTAGCCCCTTGTAAGCTGACTTTCCATCACATAGAGTACAAATGGCAAATTTACTTAAATTAATGTTTCTGCCATTTCAGTCTTTCTTCATAACTCATACCGCATTCTTAAATACACAGTTTCTATCCATATTGTTTGCAAGTACTCTACATGTTGTCTTGATCCTGGGGTTTTTTCTGTGAGTTTGTTTTCTCTTCATTGTCATTGTTGGAATGTACTTTTCTTGCTTTCCAAGGTCTCACTGTCCCCATTAGACTTTTACACATACTTCATGTAAGCTAGGTTGCACGCCAATGTTGTATTCTGGGGGTATACTGCAAAATTCCTCCAAATTGTCTCTTTCATGGGTGCTTCCAGAGGATTCTTTTCCAGGTTATTACATTGCTCTACAATGGCAAAGATTGTTTCTGGAAAACTCTTTTTACCCTGGATACCTTCTATTGTCTGATGTGTATAGTGCTCATTTATTTTTAAGTTCTTCTGAGTATAAAGATAAGATCTAGTTTAATGGCACCATGATAAGCTTCTTTCTGTTATGTAGTGCTTTGTCTTTTTATCGCCTGACAGTCACATGTAAATACAGTACTACAGAAATTATGATAACCTCATGTTCTGTGGTGTTATGTTCACAAGCTTTAATCTTTGCAGAAATTAATTTTTAAAGCATACTTTTCAGCCTTTGGGTGTCTAAAAGTTTCATTTTCAGGCACATGTGCTTAAAGTGTTTTTTTTATACATTTCATTCTCCCTTTTATTTTGCTATTCTCTATGTAATGTTTTTAAAGACATGTTTTGAACATTTTGAATGAGGCATTCTCTTCAGCCATCTAGAATGAAGTTTTTATGGTGTCAAGGCTTCTGTGAAGCAATCCGTGAAAACTGTGATACTAGTTTTCTTTATGAACGGTGTGGTGAAATTTCCTGACTGCAGTACTCCTTTATTCCCTTCCCCCTTGTCAGCTAACAGAGGTTTTGGTTTTGGGCCATGTTTCCGTGACACAGCAGTATGCATGAGCATAGATTCACTACATTATTTATTGGTCTCTGTTTTTATTTAGTGATCAGCAGGATTTTACAGGGGAAAGACACATTTTACATTTCCTATGAAGAAATAAGCAAAAATGAAACAATTTTTTTTGATTCTACAGATTTTGCTCAATGTGTATCATCTGGCAAAATACCAATCTAAATCCAGTAAATATTCCTTATAAAGATGCATTAAAAAAAAAAAAAAAAAAACTGTTCTTGTACCGAGTGGCACAGTGGCGCAGTGGGTAGCAGGTAGGAATAACAGGTTTCTCCAGAGCAAGATGTTTATTTCAATATATTTTTCAAAGTTATATTAAATTACTTGATTTTATACAATGGGGATAGTTTTTAAATTACTATAGTAATTAATCTGTTCAGTTTGGGGAGTACTGCTCATTAACAGACCTTAGTTCAGGTCCATAATATTTCTAGTTTACAAAAAAAAAAACTTTCAATTGAGTTAATTTACAAATATGGATGTAGTGAGAGAGGACATGCAGGTGATGGGTGTAACAAAATAAGATGCAGAGGACAGAAAGATATGGAAGAAGATTATCCGCTGTGACAACCCCTAACGGGAGCAGCCGAAAGAAGAAGTAGATTGTACACTAAAGTACAGATTTTAATGACCAGTATTCACCTTATATTCATTACTAATATAATCTTTACAATTCATATTTGCAGTCATGAGAAATGAGTGATTTTGACTTTACTATATCATGATGTCTATGCTAGAACTGCCAGTAATGTGTGTAAGAGGAGGTCTATTACACCCTCCTCTTTTGAATAATACTTACGGCTTGAGTCTTTGCATTTGTTGCACATACTGCATTTGCATATTCAAATATTTTATTAGAACATTTTGAGAAACAAAATCTTTCTTGCATTAGAGTTTATCCACAACTCCCCTCACTTAAAAAAAACCAACAGAAAAGCTCGTAAGGTTTTTTCAGCAAAGAATTTATATTTCTCCGTGCATTTTCTTACATGTCACCATTTCTTTATTTTCCAGTATAAAGTACAGTAGTGTGGGTGAAAATGATTAAATTATAAAAAGTAGCTAGAGTCTACGGCTGTGCTTTGCTGACTCTGCTAGCAGATCAAGTGGAACACATTTCACAAAGATGTATTCTAGAATAGCAGACATAAGACTAAATTAACAAATTAAGTTTATCACTTCATGGCACCAGTATTCCTACTTCCAAAAGGGTGTGAGCACTAAAAAGAAAAGAACTTAGTAGCGTTTCAAAAAAATGAGCAGACACTTAAATATACAGTGTCCTCCATAATGTTTGGGACAAATGCACATAATTCCTCATCGTTTCTTTGGCTTTCATTGGTACATCTTCTGTAATCATGTTGAACAATGGCAACTACAGACTCCAAAGGTAGTCTGTAGGCAGAAGCATGCCTAGTTGTCCTATACCTGCACTAAGGAGGCAAAAAACACACCTAAGTAATCATAAACACCTGCGATGCCAATTGTCCCAAACATTAAGGTGTCATGAAATGGGGGGACCATTTATAACAGGGGTGGGCGAAGTCATTCCTGGAGAGCCGCAGTGGCTGCAGGTTTTTGTTCCAACCCAATTGCTTAATAAGAAGCACTTATTGCTCTAGAAACACTTCTGCTTCATTTTAGTTATCTCCCTCATTAAGATTTTGAACCCTTATTGCTTATTTAAGTGTTAAATAGCTGCATTCTCGGTTTTTAATTGCTCCTTATTAGCAATAAGATGCAAATGACAAAAGAAACCAGCAGTTCTCCATTTTGCTTGTTACCCTTTACACCTGTGTGTATTTATCGTGCACTATTTGGTTTAATTAAATACTTGGAAGGAAAGAGAAGAGAAAAAAGTGAAGGATTGAGAATTACCCATCCGTTTTACACTTCAAAGTATTTGGATGATATCCTTAGAATGGAAAAAAAATCTAGGATATGAGAATGACTTGACATAGCAGAGTTAAAGCATTAACAAGCCATGAAATGTAATTATTGGCAAGGATTGTTTTCTAATTAAGCAACTGGGTTGGAAGAAAAACCCACAGCCACTATGGCCCTTCAGGAATGACTTTGCCCACCCCTGATTTATAAGAAGTGGTGTAATTTCTACATGCTGTGATCAAAATGTATGCAAATACATTTAAAGTCTGCAATGTGCACTCGAATCACATCTGGATTATTTGATTTTGTAGCTTTAAACTGGTGCAGTGGGGTAAATCGAGGAAAAATTTTGTCCCAAACATTATGGAGAGCACTATAGTATAGGTATTTCTCCTCACTACAAAAAATTCCAAAGATCAATTAGAGGTGTGAATTCATTCAACTGTAAAACATTCATCCTAGAGCAAAGACTGGCATTTGTCTATGTTGCCCTTAGTAAATCATTTCTGAATATTTAGTGAAGATCAAAAAATTTTTTCGTGGTGAATCATGTGACACTAATCCTGATCAGGTCATCCATTGGGTATGAAGTAAATGATGATTTTATAGACCTAAACCTGGAAAAAGATTATATTGGTGGCCCCACAAGTAAAGCAGGGGAGGTTTAAAATGCCAGGATAGAATCCTTTACATCTAGAATGTTTGAGGTGAAGAGTAGATGAAGCATAAGTGGTAAACCTCTGATGCTTATGAAAGACCAGAAGTGGGTGAACAAGCTCCAAAATGGTCAAAGCCTCATAACCTTTGCTAGAATTGCTGAGTGAGGCAGGCAGGGTTCATTTGGTGTTTCCTAGAAAAGTTATTAATAAATGTTACTTTATTAATCAATAGAACGTACAATAATTGTAAGTTTTTAATAGCAAATAATGCAAACATGTATTTTAGGGTTTTGTATTACTGTCCAGCATAAATCTGACTCAATTCCCAAAGCAAATCTGAGCATCACATATGGTATATAACTCAAACTTAATGGTTTAATAATTAATAAAGTGTCTAGGTTTTTTTTTTTAGATATTCAAAGTTTTCTTTTTAAATTGAACATCATTTACAACTTCTTAAGGAGTTATAATGGCTACTTCCTTTTAGTTGGATGAAATCTTAGGCATTTTTTCCTAATGCTTTCATTTTTGCATACACTATTGTATGTGTAAAATAATTTATAAGTAACACTTTTACAAGAATTAAAAAAAAGCAGGATTTCTAATGTCATGTCAAGCACACTGCTATTTTAAGTATTACTTATTTATACCATGATTACAAGAGTCTTTCTGGCAAAAAAAGTCTTTTATATTATGTTTACTAAAGTTGCTGGTGCCTGTCTGGTTTGGTCCTGTGATGTACTTGTGGTTTCAGGCTTTTGTCTGCTACCAATGTGTTCTTTTAATTCTTCTGTTTTAATTAGACATGCTGTGATTTTTTTTTTTCCACTTAGTACATTTATTATACCAATCCACGTTTGTCAAGAAGAAAAGTATTTTATACACAGGAATGAAACAGTTTTCCTAATTTTCCATGATTAAATTTTGTTGAATTACTTCATTTAGCCGAATGTTTCAGCTATTTAAGCTATTGCTTGTTTTATTCTTTTGTAGATGTACAGGTGTACCATGTCAATGTTTTGTTTGACTACCATTGTTGCGATAAGAGATCACTTGGCAACTGAAACACCTTAATTCAAGCTGTGGTATTCTGAGAAGTTGGCCCAGGGCTTGTATATTTTGGGCAGTTGTGACATCAAAGCTTTTACAGGCCAAGAGAGCAGGATTTGCTTACTCATAAGAATTTGGTTCTTATGCGTAAAATGGTTGGGTCATTCATTTCTCCTACCGTGCCATGGCACTCATGAGGTACTTTTTGTTGCCTAAGTAGCATGTAGGTGGAAGTAACAGTCATCTTAGCATCTTATTGCTATATGCATGATATCTGTACCTTGTTAATTGTTTTCACAGTTAAGGAAACAAGCTTTACAGAAAAGATTAAATCAAAAAGTGAAAACAATGCTTACAGTGTTAAAGGCTGTGAAAACAATTTTAGCTTTCTTACCTTATATTTTTATATCACACATGTTCATATATTTATGGCTATAGAGTGAGAGCAGCAAATAGCCAACTAATTAAATTATAAGTACACTTAAAAGGCAGGAATGAGTCACTGACTATACAACTGGTTGGAACAAATATCTGTGGCCACAATACTAAATTTGAGAATAACTGATCCAGACTAATGAAACAATTTCATTAGCTCAGTGTGTCTTGCCAAGCCAGGTAACAGTGTGTGCTGATCATTATATTAATGAAAAAAACAGCAATTGACTGACATAAAAAGCAATCTGCCATGTCTTGTGCACTATAGTTGGCTGTTTGAGTAACAAGTCTTTTCTCATTGAATTATTTAGAATTTCTTACTGAGGAGTACATAATGTGAAGATAGTTTCACTTGATATGGCATTGGTTAGCCTTATGACATTTTGCACACTGCATGAAGAAATCTGGTGGTGTGCAATTTGCAAAAAGTAAATAAATATAAAGCAGTGAAGACTGCTTTAAAAGATAAAGATAAACTTAAGGATTGCACTCCATTGCTGCAAAACGTAATGTTTGAATCGAGTTCAGAAGAGAGGGGGCCTGGAGACTGTCCTGGGATCATTGGCTTCAATTCAGTAGCAAAACACACTCGAGCACACTGCTACCACAATACCAAACACGGCCAATTTGGAGTCGCCTGTCAACCCAATCAACTTATTTTCAGAGCTGCTTGAGGAAAAATTAGAATACCAAGAACAAAACTCACACGGACATGGGGAAAAATTGCAAATGCCACACAGAGCACAACCAGGCATCGGATTAAAACCCATGATGCAAGGATTGTATGGCAGCAGTGCTAACCACTGCACACTCTGCATTGCTTCATGTTTTGTATTTATTTGTAAATAAATTTGTAATTTAATTTTAATAGCAACCAAAGTGAAAGGGTTTGTGTGAGATAAGGAATTTGCAAACTTCACAAAGACAGTGTCCGGGAATGGAATTCAACCCAAGATACTGAGACCATGAAGAAGCAGTGCAAACAGTTACCTCACCTTGCATTGCTTCATATTTTTCTGTAATTACAGCTACCATGTACATGGTTTGTAATAGTAATAAAAAAGAAAGAAATGCTTTATGAGGTAAAGTTTATTTAACTAATTGTTTTTTTTTATAAACAGTTTGAGGCAGGGTGTATTCTTTGGGCCAGAAGTAAGTTCATGCTGTTTGTACTGCAGAGTATAGTTAGTGTTTAAGGTGGTGCTATTTTTTTGTTTTCTTTCTTTCTTTTGTGGAAAGTTTAGAAACTGTGTGCAAAGTGCTGAAGCTCTATTATACCCAGTGGAAACGCCTAAAAATATTTATCTAAGATAATAGCTTGTCAAACATTTCCAATAGATTACTTTTAAAAGGTGTCACGCATAGTCATGTAACAAAGACTGTCATCGTTTTTTCAAGTAGTGAAGTTTATGCCTATGGACAGCAATGAAACATTTGAAGTTGTATTTAATAGTCACCTATTGAAAAAAAAAATTATGATTCTCTACACCCAATTAGTCAAAGCATACACTGGGAGAGAATGAAAGGAAATTCTGAGATGATAATAGATGGTCCCAGTTTGGCTTTACTGGATTAGGTAGGTATGTTTCACTCACAGATGAAGTTTTGTTAGATGTTAACCTGGAAAATAATACAAGAGCAGGCTGTAATTCTGTCCTGAACATCATTTCCTTTTAGACTTTTGTAAAGTCAGGCAGACATATTTTTCCATTGAAGAGTTGGGATATTACTACATACATACAGTTATACAAAATTGGGCCAGCCCTTGTCAAACCGCACATTTCACTGAACCTCTTAATGAAGTGTTTACGTGACCTATGCCCATTTAATATACAGTATGTTTTGCATACTTTAACAAAATAAAAAATATACAGTGAACATAACATTTGCAGAGTGCTCAGCATGTTTTGTGCTTAGTAACAACATCTTCTTCCTCAGAATTTACAGCTTACAAATTTTTCTTGTGGCCAGCTAATCTCCGTTATGGTCTTGCTTTAGACATATTTAGGCACTCTGCTTTAAGGGCGTCTTTCAATTCTAGAATGTCTTCATGCATGTACTGAATGTTTGAGATCTCTAGCTAGATTCTGAAGGTAATTACAAGACCTTATTTTTGTATTCCTTCTAGTTCATAATGTCATGGGTGATTTTGAGGTGTATTTAGAACTGTTGTCTTGCTGAAATATTAAACCTCTGTCAGCTTCTTTACGGACTCTGAATCCATGTTTTCTTCCCTGTATTCTTTGTGTGTTGCAGGCTACCTCTTACCCCAAGGCATAATAGACTTTTCCACATACTTACAAAACTGCCTTTATTCAGATATTTTAAATGTGTTTTTTTTTCAGTTTTTGTGTCATCAGTCCATATTACTTTGTTTCAGAAGTGCCTAGCTTATCTAAATATTATTTTGCATACATGGTGTTTTTACTTTTGTAATTAAGGCAAAGGATGGGTTTCTTTCTGACAGCTCGTCCATGCAAATTGTTTTTGATTAAGCAGCTCTATACTGTTGATCACTGCTATGGTGTCGGCTAAACCTTTCTGTATATCTTTTGCAGTGAAATGTGGGCTCCATTTTGTGCAGTGCCTTACAAAAGTGTCATCCCCCTCAGTGTTTGTCCTGTTTTGTCACATCACAACCTGAAATTATACATTTCTGGGCGGTTAGCACCATTTTACACAACAGCCCTACCACTTTAATGGTGCAAATGTTTTTTTTTTTATTGTAACACAAACAATAATTAAGACAAAAAAAAAAAACATATATATACAGTGGACATGTTGGACCCGGACACCGATAGGCAGACACAGAAAGTCTTAAATCACACGTCTTTATTTACAGCCCTTAGGCTCCAAGACTACACACAGTGCATAATCACCAAGCAGTGATTATATATAATGTATATATATATATATATATAATATATATACAGTATATATACAGTACAGGCCAAAAGTTTGGACACACCTCCTCATTCAATGTTTTCTTTATTTTCATGACCATTTACAGCACTCCATCACTCTCCTTCTTGGTCAAATAGCCCTTACAAAGCCTGGAGGTGTGTTTGGGGTCATTGTCCTGTTGAAAAATAAATGATCATCCAACTAACCCGACTTCTGCACAACACAACTGCTGGTCCCAACCCCATTGATAAAGCAAGAAATTCCACTAAATAATCCTGATAAGGCACACCTGTGAAGTGAAAACCATTTCAGGTGACTACCTGTTGAAGCTCATCGAGAGAATGCCAAGAGTGTGCAAATCAGTAATCAGAGCAAAGGGTGGCTATTTTGAAGAAACTAGAATATAAAACATGTTTTCAGTTATTTCATCTTTTTTTGTTAAGTACATAACTCCACATGTGTATATTCATAGTTTTGATGCCTTCAGTCATGAAAATAAAGAAAACACATTGAATGAGGAGGTGCGTCCAAACTTTTGGCCTGTACTGTATATAATATATATATATCTATACTAATAAAAGGCAAAGCCCTCACTCACTCACTCACTCACTGACTCATCACTAATTCTCCAACTTCCCGTGTAGGTAGAAGGCTAAAATTTTGCAGGGTCATTCCTTACAGCTTACTTATAAAAGTTAAGCAGGTTTCATTTCGAAATTCTACGCGTAACGGTCAACAATGTCCGCCATGTTGAACTTTCTTATTCATGGCCCCATCTTCACGAAATTTGGTAGGTGGCTTCCCTGCGATAACCGAAACCAACGTACATACTTATTTCGGTGGTATGACGACACTGTCAGCCGCCATATTGAACTTTCCAATGTCACTAATTCTCCAACTTACCATCTATGTAGAAGGCTGAAATTTGGCAGGCTCATTCCTTACAGCTTACTTAAAAAAGTTAAGCAGGTTTCATTTCGAAATTCTACACGTAACGGTCGATAACGGTCGACAACGTCCGCCATGTTGAACTTTCTTATTTATGGCCCCATCTTCACGAAATTTGGTAGGCGGATTCCCTGCGCTAACCGAAACTGACGTATGTACTTATTTCGATGGTATGACGCCACTGTCGGCCGCCATATTGAACTTTCCAACGTCACTAATTTTCACAATGTCCGCCAAGTTGAACTTTCTTATTCATGGCCCCATCTTCACGAAATTTGGTAGGCGGCTCCCCTGTGCTAACCGAAACCAATGTACATACTTATTTCGGTGGTTTGACGCCACTGTCAGCCGCCATATTGAACTTTACAACGTCACTAATTCTCCAACTTCCCGTGTAGGTAGAACGCTGAAATTTGGCAGGCTCATTCCTTACAGCTTACTTACAAAAGTTAAGCAGGTTTCATTTCGAAATTCTACACATAACGGTCATAACGGTCGATAATGGTCAACAACGTCCGCCATGTTGAACTTTCTTATTTATGGCCCCATCTTCACGAAATTTGGTAGGCGGCTTCCCTGTGCTAACCGAAACCGATGTACGTACTTATTTCGATGGTATGACGCCACTGTCGGCCACCATATTGAACTTTCCAACGTCACTAATTTTCCAACTTCCCGTGTAGGTAGAAGGCTGACCACATCTTCAAGAAATTTGGTAGGTGGCTTCCCTATGTTAACCAAAACCGATGTACGCACTTATTTCGGTGGTATGACGCCACTGTCGGCCGCCATATTGAATTTTCCAAACATCACTAATTCTCCAACTTCCCGTGTAGGTAGAAGGCTGAAATTTGGCAGGGTCATTCCTTACAGCTTACTTACAAAAGTTAAGCAGGTTTCATTTCGAAGTAACGGTCATAACAATCAACAGCATCCGCCATGTTGAACTTTCTTATTCATGGCCCCATCTTCACGAAATTTGGTAGGCGGCTTCCCTGCGTTAACCGAAATCAATGTACGTACTTATTTCAGTGGTGTGACGCCACTGTCAGCTGCCATATTGAACTTTCCAACGTCACTAATTCTCCAACTTCCCGTGTAGGTAGAAGGCTGAAATTTGGTACTTATTTCGGTGATATGATGCCACTGTCGGCCGTCATATTGAACTTTTCAACGGTCTTTGTTACTTATGGGCCCATCTTCAAGAAATTTGGTACACGGGTTCCCAACGCTAACTGAACCCTACTTACGTACATATATATGTCCATAGCCTGCAGCTCGGTCACCGTGTGAGGCGGCGTTGGGTCCCCCATCCCAACGCCTCCCACGTTGTTGGCTGCCTGCCTATATAAGGCCGTCTGTCGCACCAGTCTCTACATTCCCTTCCTTGCTTTGCCACGGTATTCACGTCTCCCTGCTGATAACTACAGCCTTTTTATTTAATCCACGGCTTCTCCGCTGTTTTATTGTTCATTTATTACGATTATAGTTATTGTGTAGGTATTTTAGACTTACTTTACATTGTTCAGGTACCCATTTCCTTTATCATTCCAACCGTACCCCCATTAACATGTTTATCATGTCCAACCGTACCCCCATTAACATCGAGGTGATCACCATCGATCAAAGAACTGTCACTTACCAAGTGGTTTCCATGCTCGGAGATGGCACCTGCCTTTTCCATTCTCTTTGTTACATATTGCACGGCCATATCAGGCTCACTCTTGATATCCAGAGGAACATTGTGTCTTATGTATTGAATGACTGGGACAGGTTCAAGGTGTGGACTGATGACGGTACAGGAGATAATTATACTACACAGCAGCACTATAAGAGTGAAATACTTAAGTGTACCGAAATGGCCAAATATTTTACAGCTTTGGACAACCGCCAATGCCTCTTAAACATATTAGATTCACAGGTGACGATTTCAGTAGTGGACACTTTGATGTTTAGAAATGTTTAAACTCTCAAAAGCTGGATGTGAAGTTATCAATCAAACTGGTTGTATACTTACAACGCTTGACAGATGCCGAATGTCTCTTCAACACAAGTCCTACAAATACTGTCGTAATTGAAACAAACCATGAAACTCGAACCGATTATGACAGCAGCAATCCAAGCTGTGAGATTTGAAACAAGATTACTGTTCACATGGCCAACTGTACGTTGCATGCTCAAGAGTAAGCTCAGCGCACAGCTACAGCTTGGTCATATTACAACTGGAGGGCCGAACTGACAACGTGGCATACAAAGAGATCCTTAACAAATAATTATTGGTATATTTTCCCTCAGTTTTAAAAAGGTTTAATTTGTCTTCTTAA
>JANRMT010062819.1:36041323-36063064 GCA_026402145.1 Polypterus bichir lapradei | reverse complement strand
GTGCTCCTGTGTAGTATAATTATCTCCTGTACCGTCATCAGTCCACACCTTGAACCTGTCCCAGTCATTCAATACATAAGACACAATGTTCTTCCGGATATCAAGAGTGAGCCTGATATGGCCATGCAATATGTAACAAAGAGAATGGAAAATGCAGGTGCCATCTCCGGGCATGGAAACCACTCGGTAAGTGAAAGTTCTTTGATCGATGGTGATGACCTTGATAGACATGTTAATGGGGGTACGGTTGGAACAATAAAGGAAATAAATACCTGAGCAATGTAAAGTACGTCTAAAATACCTACACAATAACTATAATCGTAATAAATGAACAATAAAACAGCAGAGAAGCCGTGGATTAAATAAAAATGCTGTAGTTATCAGCAGGGAGACGTGAATCCCGTGGAGAAGCAAGGAAGGGAATGTAGAGACCGGAGAGACGGACGGCCTTATATAGGCAGGCAGCCAAGAAAGTGGGAGGTGTTGGGATGGGGGATCCAATGCCACCTTACACGGTGACCGAGCTGAAGGCTATGGATGGATATATGTACGTAAGTAGGATTCAGTTAGCGTTGGGAACCAGTGTACCAAATTTCTTGAAGATGGGCCCATAAGTAACAAAGACCGTTGGAAAGTTCAATATGGCGGCTGACAGTGGTGTCATACCAACGAAATAAGTACGTACATCGGTTTCGGTTAGCGCAGTGAAGCCGCCTACCAAATTTCGTGAAGATGGGGTCAGCCTTCTACCTACACGGGAAGTTGGAGAATTAGTGACGTTGGAAAGTTCAATATGGCGGCCGACAGTGGCGTCATACCACCGAAATAAGTATGTACATCGGTTTTGGTTAGCGCACGGAAGCCGCCTACCAAATTTCGTGAAGATGGGGCCATAAATAAGAAAGTTCAACATGGCGGACGTTGTCGACTGCTATGACCGTTACGTGTACAATTTCGAAATGATACCTGCTTAACTTTTGTAAATAAGCTGTAAGGAATAAGCCTGCCAAATTTCAGCCTTCTACCTACACGGGAAGTTGGAGAATTAGTGATGAGTCAGTCAGTGAGTGAGTCAGTGAGGGCTTTGCCTTTTATTAGTATAGATAAAATATATATTTACACACACACGGTATTTTTTCATATGACTTCAACAATTTGGACTATATAGTTAACGGCATTACTTACAATCCAAATGAAAATCCATTTCAATTCATATTTCTGAGTTTTGTAGCTCTTACATTGATTTCTTCAATCTCTAAAAATTCAGTTTATTAATCATTCTTTGAACGTGGAAATTAAAGCTGATAACATTTTTAACTATTTTATAAAAATGAATGATTCTTATTTTCAAATATTAAGCCATCCTCTAACAAGAACTCCTGTTTACTGAAAGTAGGCACAACATCTAGGGATGGTAGATGGGTCAGAGTATTTATTTAACTTTTAAATTGTCTTCACCAGATTAAATTTAAAGCAAAAGAAGACAATGAATGTTTCAAATCTTGAAAAGGCAAGTGCTCAAACACCACCTTTTCTTTTTTTCACTATAATCTGTTAAATTCTGCACATAAAGAGTGATTGTACTTGAAAGTGTGCAGAAATGCATATTTCAGCCTACTGTGCAGTTTTAGAAACTAGAATATATTTCACCACACTTTTGTGAAGTTTATTGTATAGTAAAGTGCATTTTAGAGCTTTCAGAAAATTGCATTTGATTCAGCTGACTACAGACATTTTTGAAGAATAATTTAAGCTTCATTGTTAAAGACTGCAGTAAATGTTATACACTGTTAAAGCAATGTTTTAAAATTAGGTAATAAAATGCTTATATATGTAATCTATTCAGTTTTTCAACCCATAATATCATTTTCTTAGGTCACCAAGTGATATTGTTAAAGTATTTTCTTTTGAGTTTTTGTAGAGACTTTTTCTCATATCCATACATTTTTAAAACAGGCTTGAAGGGAGCTTGAATTGATCAAGGCAAGAATCATGAATTTTTGTCAAGCATTAATTACCATTTTTCCAAAAACAAATGAGGACTACAATGTGCATCATGCAGGCCACTTTCATGTTTGAATAATGCTGTTCAGATATTCTCCAAAGCTTTTAGCAAGAAGGACTGAGAAAGTGCTTCCTTCTATAATATTACATGTCCAAATTGGATTCATTAAAGGCAGTCACTGAGCTTCAAACCTTTGGTGTCAGTTTGATATAATATACTTATCCAGGAAATCTAATATTCCAGAGATCTTTTTCTCTTTGGGTGCAGAAAAAAGCCTTTGACAAAGTCGAATGGGACTATTTATCCTCCACATTGCATACGTTTGGGCTAAGCCAGACATGTCTGCATAGATAAAATTACTTTATACCAGTACAGAAGCCTCAAATTCATATTAACAACATGAACTCTGACTGCTTCAAACTGGAATGTGATACTCAACAAGGGTGCCCTCTATCACCATCACATTTTGCATTAGCCATTGAGCCACTGACTATACATGTCCAAATACATCAGAGATAAAAGGGTTAATCAGAGAAGAACTCGTACAGAAAATATCACTATATGCAGATGATATGGTACCTTATATATCAGGCTAAGAAATATCTTTACCATTAGTCTTTAACACGTTATCAAAATTTAAAAAGGCATCTTGAATCAAAATGAGTTTCAATAAAAGTGTGATTTTTCCAGTAAACTGTCTAGCACACCAGACTAGACTAGGCTTCAGTTTATCTTATGAAAACAGTTTAAATATCCAGAGGTAAACTTCACAAGTACATATAAAGATTTTTTTCAACACAATTTTGTTAACAGCATGGAAAAAAAATCAAACAAGATGTGAATAGATGATCTACCCTCCATCTCACCTTAGCAGGGAGAATAAATACTGTCAAAATGAACACTCTTCCTAAGCCTCTATTTCTATTTCAGAGCATCCCTATATACATTAACAAATCATTCTTTAAGAAACTAGACTCAGTTGTAACCTGTTATATCTGGAATTTAAGACATCCACACGTTCAAAAGGCAACTCTACAAAGATCTGAAGAAGAAGGTGACATGGTACTATCTGTTTTTCAATTTTATTATGGGGCGGCAAATTTACACAATTTAAAGACCTGGAAATTGCCATAAATTGATGAATTTACACCAGCCTGGTGAGCAATGGAAGTTAAATCTTCTTGTACTTCTTTATATGCACTGCTTTATGCCCCTGTAAATACTAACATTCTTCAATATATTAATAATCCATTCGTCCACCAATCACTTAAAATATGGAACCAATGCAGAATGCTTTTATCTGTTTTCCCACTACTTGATAATCCACCATTTTTAACCATCTCAAAACCTATTTATTATTTAGTCTTTGGAAAACACTCGGGATTAAGACACTAGAAGAACTGTATATAGATAGATAGATAGATAGGTAGATAATGTATTTGTATCTTCTGGACAGTTACACTTCAGATTTAACTTACCAGCAACACAATTTTTCCATTATTTTGAAATTAGAAATTTTGTTAAAAGAAGCTTACCCAATTTTCCAGACCTCCCATTCATTGCTATATCAGAGGCAATACAGATCAGTCTTAAAGACTCAGACAGCATTTGAACAATATATAAAAAACATCTCAAAGTATCTTCCCTTGAACAATCCTAAGGTATGGTGGGAAATTTGACATTTCAGTTAATAACTAAGAAAAGGAGTGGAAGCCAGCTATACATAGAATTCACTTTAGCTCAGTATTTGCCAAGGACTAAATAATTAAACTTAAAATCCTTAATCAATCAAACTTATCTAATTTAAAATTGTCCAAAATGCACCCAGAATAAGATCCAACTTGTGAACGTTGCAATCTAGATGTGGCATCACTAGACCACATGTTTTGGGAATACCATAAATGAATATAGTTTTGGAAAAAATCTTTAAATACTTCTCATACAGTCTTGGTGTCATAATCACTTCTAATCCATTAGCTGGTATATATGATGTACTCCCAGATGGGCGTAAAGTGAATAAGAACAAACTGGTTGTAACAGCCTTTAGTTACACTACTAGCCCATAGACATATCTTGCTTAACTGGAAAAATCCCAACCCACCATTTATAACTCAATGGGTAACTGATGTTCTGTAGACTAAATTAAAAAATTTTAGAGTAAGCATTCAAGAGTGAAATTTTATTTTTTTTTTTATTTTAATTTTTGTCCCTGCTCTTGGTGCTCATCTCTTTGTTTCAGATTGGGGTTGAATTCTTGTTCTGTTAGGTTTTGTTTTTTTATGTCCTGTTGTTTTTTTTTTTATTTTTTAATTTTCTGAGTTTTTTCTTTCACAAAATTGATTTTGAACTTATTTGTTGTAGGAGTTATGCAAACTGTATCTACTTGGTTGATCCATGGGCTGGATGCTAGGCCACCAAAGGGCATACACATGCTCATGATGGGTCAGTTTTGCTAACATACACCTCTATGGGGTGTTGTAAGAAGTGAGAGGCTTCAGGAGAAAAAGTCTAATATGATCTGGCATGAGAGTGTGTGTGTTCATGAGACTATCCTGTGATGAATTGGTTTCTACCTTGAATCTGATGATGTTGTGACATCTGCAGCCCTAAAATATGATTAAGGTAATGAATGGATGAAATATCAGAGCTCTATATGTCTTCAAGCCAAATGACTATGTGGTGGATAGCCTAATAATGCTGAGAACCAAGTTTAATTCCAGCCTAAGGTGCCACCTATGTAAATTTTGCATGTTCACGTGGTATTCTCATAATATCCGATGTCACCCAGCGGACCAAACCATTCAGGGCTAGATGATTAGTGACGGTAAATTGTATCAGTGTGTTCCAGTGTTGGTGTGTGCATGAGTTATCAAGTAGCATCTCATTCACTAATAGACTAATAGACATCTGTTTTACTGGACTGAAAGGGTGAGCTTTGTTTAATGACTTACTGAAGCACCTTAGATGGCAGTTGCCTTTTTGAGTTGTTTGAACGGGGCACATCCAGATACAGTATAGAAGTATTTTACCATAACTATACTAAAACAGTCAAGCTCTGTGTAATTGCTTGAAAAGAGCTGAAAACTGCTTTCTGTAAAGTGATTAAAGAACTTTTTTTTGTGTTTAAGTTAGGCTCTGAATGGTTCACGCAACAAAATTAACATTTTTTACTCCTTATACACACAAATGTACTTTTGGTTTGTTGCCATGTTGAAATACACACTTCCATCCAAATTACTGCATTCCTGAATTAAAGTAACCGGGACACTTCTTGCTTGACATTCTGGAGGTTTTTATTTTTACTTGTATCTAGACAAATGTCTCAAGTGTGCCTATGTGAGTCATTCCAATACAATAAGTTCAATTTTAGTTTCATTCATACTAAACAGATACTTATGGCATACTTATAAGTACTATTTTTACTACTTCATTTGGGATTTATTGTGAGTTTCCCTGTATAATAAGTCACTTTTTGCACCAAGCATTTCCGTAACTTCGTACATGAAGTGTTTTAAGAGATCCTTGATGGTGATAACAGAGCATTTGCTTCATAATACTTTCAATAATGCACTGCTGATGTGAGGTACAGATTTAAAGGAAAACAGATAGAAAAAACTTAACTTATAACATTATTTTATTTCAAGATATAAGGAAGCAATATAAAACAAAATGTTCAATCATACAGTATAAATAAATAGAAACAGAGTAATTTGGTTTATGTTAGAAAGTTACAGGTTTATAACCATTATAATTACTCTTACTTTTGCAAAGAAGCTTGTATTGTTTTCATAATGAAACATTAACATTACTTTCTTAATTTTTGTTGTTAGAGTGACTTTGTGTTTGAATTGTATTAGCCACCTGTGTTCTTTTTAAGCACTCTGAGTTTATGTGGTTTCCCATTTACACATAGCAGCATTGACCCCACAGCTCAAAATAATCGTTCTGTCTAATTTTAAAGCCTTTTCCAATAGCTAATCATCCACAACAAACAAACAAGCTTTAAGCCCCATTCTCGTTTGTGCTCCCAAGCTATGGTAGGTGCAGATTTATGCAGTCACTTTAACAGTCATGCTAGTTAACTGCTCCTTCATAGCAACTTGAGCCGCGTGCAGTTTTACAGCCTCTTACATGTGTTCTTTACACTGTTGTATTTATTTTTTTCTATTGCCTCATTTTGTTGCCAACTAAAGTTGATCTGGGTTTCTAATTGATGATGCTGTCATGACATCACAGTGGCAACCATTGCGATATTGCTCATGGCAGGACATGTGTATGCACTTTTCAGAAGCACTGGCACTTCTATAGCGTGATATCTTAGATTGTGATATTTTTCCTTAAAAATTTTGAAGAACTTAATCAAATAGTGACATTTTACTTGATTGTGGTTCTGTTTATTGTTTTTTTTTTTGCACATTGTTTTCTTGACACACATTCTATAGTATGTGCTCCTGTTTCTTTGTTGTGACGCAAGCTCTTGCACGTTATACAGTGGCCCATCACCACCTACAGCAAGTTGTGGTGGGCTGTGCATTGCAAATGTTTAGTTTGGGTCTGAATGTATAATTTGGGTATTGGTAAAAACAAAGTTTGGGAACTAAAATATCACTAAAAATAAAGTTAAGACATAGTGCTAAAGCTTTGGCTGATTGATTTTCCCTTCCTGTATTTCTCCACTGCTTCTGCAGTGCAATTCCTGTGTAATACAAGTTGGAAAAAAGCAGTTTTGATGGGAAGGATCAGGGTCAAATGGCACTAAAAGTTCTTGGTTAAGGGATGGTAGCAAAAGAATGTAGGGTCTACAGGCAGAGATAAAAGAATAGCCCCTCATTCCATCCTGGAGTCTTTAAGGATTAGCTTATTCTCATTAATGTCAGTGATTCCTATGTAAGACTGTCATTACATCTCATGTCATCTCATCTTCAGAAACCTAATGTTTTTTTGAAATCCAGACTCAATTTTTTTCAGGCTGAAGCAGTATATTAAGTGGAGTGACATTAGGTTTTTCTGTTTTAATACTATGCTGGGCTTTCTTAAAAATCAGCACAGGATTTCTTTCACCCAAAACCTCTCCTTAGTAGTTTACTGCCAAAGTCATGACATTAATTTCTAGTATAGATGTGTATTGTATACTGATATATGACTGTAAATAAATCTATCTGGCAATGTAGCTTACACTTTTTAACTTTTCCTGGACTGTTATATACAGGTATAGTCTGTAAAAGCTTCCTGTGTGTTTTTCTGATAGTCCTAAATGTCTGATATACAGATAGAAAAGGCCACACTTTTTTTACTACCATATGTAATTGTTTTTCCTAAACCTAATATAGACTGGTTTCATTACAGTGTTTGACATTTAAACTTCCTGTATCTTCAGTGACTCATATATTTAAAAAGGATGTTTACTGTACTTAGTTTAAAAGACTTTCTTTACTTAAGTTTGCTGTAAATCTGATACAAAAGCTCATGTTCCTGTTCTTGTATTATCTATTTAGAATATTTCTAATTCAATGAGGTGCAACAAGCTCTAATATGGAAAATTGTTTCTGGCTTTAGAAACAAAACAAACCATTTACAGTAGTAAAACGTGACATTCTACCATGTAGATCTGTATTAAAGATGCATATTAATTTATTTTCTGACAGAAAGAGGGGTTTCCACTGTCATGTGGTAGGGTAAAAGCCCATAGCAAGTGATGTTGCATAATGTACATCAGTTAAACATATTCTGTTGTCATGGGCACCTTTCCTGGTGCTTACTCATGAGACTGAGATCTCATGTGTGCAGTTGTAGATTCCTGCAGGCAAACCAGAGTTAGCCCGAGTCTTTCTTGTTATGAAACACATAAGCAGCTGCTGTAATAGTTACACAGTGTGGTTAGCATTATAGGTTAGTTAGAGCAAAGTCTGAACCACAGGCAAAACAAGAAACATTTATAGGGTTAAAAGATTTGGTCAATTTTATTTTTGCAATATTAACTGTTCTTTGAAAATACTTACGTTATTTAAGCAATCAATTTGGGTGGAGGGATTTTTTTTTTTTTTTCAATGATTTTTCCTAAAAGATTATATATTTTCACATTTCCGTATTAGGAAATGAATGTAAATAAGCAGTAAGGTTCAATCTCTCCACAGCTGTTATATTTCTGTTTATTTATTTATTAAAGAATGCATTAATTGATAGCACTGGATTTCTGGAATCAACCTGACATATTTTAATTTGGCATAATTTTGCGAAGTACCTTCAGTATTTTAAAATTATGGCACTATTATAACTTTGCCTTATGCTCAGAAGTATAATCCTGTCTTCAGTCATTTCATATGAAAGGGTATGGTTTAAATTTTTACCTAAATTTATATACTATAAAATATATTTGTATCTATAAAGCAACCTATATGTCCGAATTGCTTGCACATTTTTGATTGGGGGTTATGTTACATTTTTTGGAAACTTTATGATGTCTTCTAGTTCGATTTTAGGTGTCTTTTAATTTGAGTGGGAGCTGTAAAAAGATGGTCTGAAGAGACCCTTAATATACCAAAGGTTGTGTGTTTGCTAGTAACAAAGGTTAGACAGGTATAAGTGATCTTGCAAATCATCAAACCTTATAAGTGCACTTCCAGAAACAGCTTTGCAACCTTATTAACTGGTAACTTAAATTTACTTCATAACACTCTGTGGAGATCAGTGACTCACCAAATCTTACATTTCTCTGTTAATGCTGTGCACCAATCCATACCACAATAAGTACATGCTTATCCAATGCATCTTTATTATTCCTATGCAGAATGTACATAGTCGTTGCATTTGTATGAAAAAATAAAGCATTCAGAAGATATTAATCATTTGTCACTAATAATTAAAAAAATATATAAAACATTAAGAGGTATTGCATTTAACTCTCTACGTGAGTTATTTGATTTTTGAAGTGCAAATCTGATCATTTCATTATATTGTTAGTACAAAATTCCACTCATGTATTGAAATTAATAAGCTTAGGCTATTTAGGGATGCTATTTATTTAAAGAATAATAAAGTAATTGATGTTATCTTCAGACTTCTGCAGACCTGGTGGCACCAATCCCATAAATCACAGATATTAATTATGTGAATTGTGAGTATAATAAGAAAAGCTAATCAGTTAAGTTGAGTTCAGTGTAGCTGTTCATATTCATCATGCTGTAAGATCAAGAAGAAAAGAGAATAGGTAAACTCCAAAACAAAAGGTAAAGTCTGTTTATAATATTGTATTATGTACTGTGTCTAATGTTGCCTATAATTGTACTTATTTATTGTATACAGAATATAGATATCAATTTATAATTATACAGTATGTTCTATCAAATCATAATACTTTATTTAAAGTATAAAGTTAAATTTGCATGCATATTTCCATGAAAGCTAAATTCACCTGAGGTCTGAAGTTGTATATAAATTAATAGCATACATAAAGCAGTTGATATAAACCAAAAGTGTCAGTGATGTTAGACTTTTCAATATTATTATGTGTTTAGAGAAAATATTATAGCATATCATATAATTTAAAAATGGACCCAAGCAAAGACATTTCTTTAATTCACTAATAAAGTATATATCTTGGCATATTTTATATTATTTCTACAGTATATAACTTATTGTTTAAATACTGTATATGTGTATGATGGAATGTACATGTTTTCTCTGTCTGTTTCTACTTGCAATTTTATTTTTGTATTAAATTCAATTTTAACAGTTGACTGTGTATGTTTAAGTCCTGTTGAAGTTGTAGTATGGTTTATCAACCAAAATTATAGCCTTTTACAACCACCACCACCAAAACAAATTCAAGAATGACCAACAGAGAAGACACTGTTCTGTGTACGAAAGAGAAATTGTAAAATCTTTGCATTCCCTAATTTATATTTAATTTTTTCTTTTTCTTTGGATTTTCTTTCAGTCCATAAGACAGGTGATAGGTTAGCACCTCTGAATTTGCTGATATGAGGCAGTGTGTATGTGAGTATTTACCTTAATGGACTGGAATGGCATCCGATGTAAAATTTTGCCAGATCAATATGCGGACAATAATACAGATTTCCAACCGGATTGGTCAAGGCCCTGGTTAACAATGGCCACCACCAGTACTGTTAACCAACAGGGTACTGGTGGAAATTGGACTACTGTTGGCCGTAGTAGGAGTAGAATAGGGGGGAAGACTTGTCCGGAGGCAGGAGGAGAGGAAGAAGGTAAAGATAATGGAATGGAGTGTAGGAACTTTAAATTTTGGCAGTATGACTGGTAAGGGGAGAGAGTTAGCTGATGTGATGGAGAAAAGGAAGGTTGATATATTGTGTGTGCAAGGGACTAAATGGGAGTAAGGCCAGGTGGATCGGAGGTGGATTCAGATTGTGGATGGGAGGAGAAATGGGGTAGGGGTTATTCTGAAGGGACATCATCTCAAGAGTGTTTTGGAGGTGAAAAGAGTGTCAGTCAGAGTTATGATTATGAAGCTGGAAATTGAAGGTGTGTTGATAAATGTTGTTAGTGCATATGCCCCGCAAGTTGGGTGTGCAATGAATAAGAAAAAAGATTTCTGGAGTGTTTTGGACGAAGTGATGGACAGTGTACCCAAGGGACAGAGAGTGGTGAACAGATTTCAATGGACATGTTGGTGAAGGGAACAGAGGAGATGAGGAGGTGATGGGTAGGTATGGTGTCAAGGAGGGGAATGAAGAGGGTTAGATGATAGTGGATTTTGCGGAAAGAATGGACATGGCTGTGGTGAATATGTATTTTAAGAAGAGTGGAGGAAGATGCACACAGGTATATTATATCCTATGAAGGAGGGTCAATCTGAAGGAGATTGGGGACTGCAAAGTGGCGGCAGGGGAAAGTGTAGTTAGGCAGCATAGAATGGTGGTCTGTAAGATGACGTTGGAGATCAAGAAGAGGAAGAGAATGAGGGCAGAGCCAAGGATCAGATGGTGGAAGTTGAAAAAGGAAGACTACAAGGTTGAGTTCAGGGAGGAGGTAAGACAGGCACTAGGTGGCACTGAAGAGTTACCAGACAGCTGGGCAACTACAGCAGAGTAGTAAGGGTTACATCAAGAAGGGTGCTTGGCGTGACATCTGGACAGATGAAGAAGGAAAAGGAAACCTGGTGGTGGAATGGGGAAGTGCAGGAGATTATATAGAGGAAGAGGTTGATGAAGAAGTGGGATAATCAGAGAGATGTAGAAAATAGACAAGAGTACAAGGAGATAAGGTGCAAGGTGAAGACTGAGGTGGCAAAGGCTGAAGAAAAGGCGTATGATGAGTTGTATAAGAGGTTGGACACTAAGGAGGGAGAAAAGGACCTCTACTGATTGGCTAAACAGAATGGCTGAGCTGGGAATGATGTGCATTAAGTTAGGGTGATAAAGATGGAAATGTACACACAAGCGAGGAGGGTATGTTGAGCAGATAGAAAGAATACTTTGAGAGGCTGATGAATGAAGAGAATGAGAGAGAGAGAGAAGGTGAGATGATATGGCGATAGTGAATCAGGAAGTGCAATGGATTAGCAAGGATGAAGTAAGGACAGTTATGAAGAGGATGAAGAATGGAAAGGCCCTTGTTCCAGATGACATACCTGTGGAAGCATGGAACTGTTTAGTAGAGATGGCAGTGAAGTTTTTAACCAGATTGTTTAACGGAATCTTGGAAAGTGAGAGGATGCCTGAGGAGTGGAGAAGAAGAGTACTGGTACTGATTTTTAAGCATAGGGGGGTTGTGCAGAGCTGTAGTAACTACAGGGGGATAAAATTGATGAGCCACAGCATGATGTTATGGGAAAGAGAAGTGGAGGCTAGGTTAAGAAGGGAGGTGATGATTAGGGAGTAGCATTGTAGTTTCATGCCAGGAAAGAGTACCATAGATGCGATGTTTGCTCTTAGGGTGTTGATGGAGAAGTATAGAAAATCCAGAAGGAGTTGCATTGCATCTTTGTGGACCTGGAGAAAGCATATGATAGGATGCCTCGAGAGGAGTTGTAGTATTGTATAAGGGAGTCGGGAGTGGCAGAGAAGTATGTAAGAGTTGTACAGGATATGTATGAGGGATGTGTAACAGTGGTGAGGTTGGATGCTTTCAACGTGGATGTGAGCCCTCTGAGCCCTTTTTTATTCCCAATGGTAATGGATAGGTTGTCAGACGAGATTAGACATCAGTTACCGTGGACTGTGATGTTTGCTGATGACATTGTGATCTGAAGTGAGGTTAGGGAGCAGGTTGAGGAGACAATGGAGAGGTGGAGATACAGGGTAGGATTCAAAAGTAATGAGCCTCATTTTGTTCTGACGCGAACGTACCTTGCCGCGCGCCCCACTTGCCAGCGACAGCAACAGTGGGTGTTGGCTTCACAACGCAACAGAGCTCCTACGCGGTAGGATCAGCCTTGACGGGAACCCCTGTGTGGTAGTGCGTTACACGGCGGAATGGAAAGTTCGTTAGAGCAACGGTACGCAATCAAGTTCTTCGGAGTGAAGGGGATCATCCACTACGAGTTTGTCCCGCAAGGACAGACTGTGAATGCTGCTTACTACTTGGAAGTCCTGAAAAGGCTAAAAAGAAGCGTCGCGCGCAAGCGAAGGGACATCAAGGACAACTGGAAGCTTCACCACGATAACGCGTCCAACCACACCGCCTTCATCGTGAGAGCCTACCTGGCCCAGCTGAACATTCCGGTGGTCCCCCAGCCTCCCTACAGTCCGGATGTGTCGCCTTCTGACTTCTTCTTGTTTCCGCGCTTAAAATCAGCGCTGAAAAGAAAACGCTTCGACTCGATCGAGGACATGCAAGCAAATGTCAAGGCAGCCCTTGCAACCATCCCAGAACAGGCCTACGTGGACGCCTTCGAGTCATAGAAAAGCCGCCTACAAAAGTGTATTGATGCAGGAGGTGCCTATTTTGAAGACTATTAATTAGTTGTACCGATTTGCTCAATAAATTTGTCTTTTTGAACAAAGGCTCATTACTTTTGAATCCTACCCTGTATACTCTAGGGAGGAAAAGAATGATGGTCAGTAGGAACAAGACAATACATGTGTGTAAATGAGGGGGAGGTCAGTGGAATGGTCAGGATGCGGGGAGTAGAGCTGGCGAAGGTGGATGAGTTTAAATACTAGGGATCAACAGTACAGATTAATGGGGATTGTGGAAGAGAGGTGAAAAAGAGTGCAGGCAGGGTGGAATGGGTGTAGAAGAGTGTCAGGAGTAATTTATGACGGACGGTTATCAGCAATAGTGAAAGGGAACAGGACTGTAGTGAGACCAGCTGTGTTATATGGGTTGGAGACGGTGGCACTGACCAAAAAACAGGAGACAGAGCTGGAGGTGGCAGAGTTAAAGATGCTAAGATTTGCATTGGGTGTGACAAGGATGGATAGGATTAGAAATGAGTACATTAGAGGGTCAGCTCAAGTTGGAGGGTTGGGAGACAAAGTCAGAGAGGTGAGATTGCGTTGGTTTGGACATATGGAGAGGAGAGATCCTGGCTATATTAGGAAAAGGATGCTAAGGATAGAGCTGCCAGGCACGAGGAAAAGAGGAAGGCCTAAGTGAAGATTTATGGAGGTGGTGAGAGAGGACATGCAGGTTAATGGGGTAACAGAGCAAGATGCAGAGGACAGGAAGATATTGAAAAATGTGATCCACTGTGGCGACCCTTAACAGAAGTAGCCAAAAGAAGAAGAAGAAGGAGGAATGGCATCCTATATAGAATTGGTCCCAGCCTTGCAAATGTCCTTGTGCCCTTGAATTGGAATTAGGACATTTTAGGCTGACAGATTGTTTAATGCAGTTATTTTGTAAGAGTGAGAGTGATGCACTGATTGTGAGATTAGTTGATATAAAAATCCACAGCAACAGGATTCTGCCAGGACTGAACTTGGGAACCACTAGATTAGTTTATCACCATCTATCACTTAAAGACTGTGGAGAACATAGAGAGAAAATCCTCCCTTATGAGATTGTTGGAAAAAGTAAGTTATTTGCCAGGTGTAGCCATGCTGATATTATTTAGTGAACATTAAGCTCTTTCTCCATTAATTATGTATTTTAGGTCATAGAACCTCTTATGTGTGAAGGAGTGATTTGAACAAGCCGCCATATGAAATAAAATGCAGCATGAACTTTCTCATATTACTCTAGTCATTCATTTTAGTACTAAAAAGCTTACAGAATAATTTTTGCATATTGTTAAAGGTGACTGTAGATTTTCGGTATGTTCATGCTTGCACTTTGCTAATTCTTTTTCTCTTGTTACATATAGAATTTCACAACCTCAATCCTGTGGTGTTATTGTACCTTCTAGGTTTTTACCAAATAATTTATTAATTAGAACTGAAGACCTGCCTGCAAATGGTCTGTAACTTAATTGAAAATTTAGTTATTTACTTGTTACTATATTTAATGTACCAACACAGAAATTTCTTAACTGGCCATGTTCTGCTTTACTATTGAATTTAGGTAAAGTTTAGTGTTTTTTTATAGGAACAGCTTTGTTTTACTCAACTAATTTGTTATGATTTTTTACAAGCTTTTTCCCCCCCTAAAGATGATGGACTGGTGCTTAGCATACTGTGGAATAAGGCTGAACTCAGTGAAAAGAAGTATATAATATAACCATTTATAATTTCTTCCAGGATCTAATTCACCATTAGAAATGGCTGTGCAGTGATTTTTTTTTAATTTAATCTATCAATAATGCTATTGACAGTGCAGACATGTTTAATGTAATATAACACTAGTCTCTTTATTATAAAAAAAAATCCTGGGAGAGAAAGACTAGGGAGACGAGACGTGATCTTCAAGTGAAGATCACAGAAGACACTTAAAAGACCTGCGAGATAAAAGAGATTGGCCACGGAGCATCTTGCGGGCACCTTAAACATGAGATTCTTGCAAGACACGCCCTACTTTCAACCTATATCAAATAAGACCACAGGCAGCAAAACACCCAGTCGTGTAAAGGCTTTGAGTACACACAGATCCAGGCCTTTTCTCGGCGCATTTAAAGCGTACAAGGACAATACGTTATAGATGAAACGTTGACGACTAAGCGCAGAAGAAAGAGCAGTGCAAAGAAAAGAGACTCAAAAGTGTTGGAGAGAAAAATAATGCAAAAAAGTAAAAGAATAATCTAGGTGCAAATTCAGAAAATAAGGAAAGTAATAATCAGTCCAGAACAAGTGGAATTGGAAAAAAAAGCATGTCCAATCAGGCTCAGAATTAAAAGACAAAGAGTAAAAGATAAAGTAGAACTTCATAAAGATGTTCAAAAACATTGGCGCTATACACACGCAGAGCAGGTTAGAGATTATGAAAGCAGTGGAATTCGAAAGGCTTAAAAAAAAAAAAAAAAAGTTGCCGCGATACAAATGCAGAGAAAGTTAAAGAATATGAAAGCAGGAAAATTAGAAAGTATCAAAAAAAAAAAGAAAGTAAAAATCACAGTAGCTCAAACAAACGGAAATTATTACTCGAAAAAAGGGAAAATGATCACCACGGACCAGGTGTCATTGAAAAAAAAGGACAAAGCGAGGTCAGAAATAAAAGAAAAAAAGTAAAACATCATAAAGAGTTTAAAAAACAAGGGGGCCAAACACATGCAGAGCAGATTAGAGATAATAAACAGTGGAATTCAAAAGACTCAAAAAAAACATAGGCACGATACACATGCAGAGCAAGATACAGAATATGAAAGCAGAAAAAAAACAAAAGTGTCAAAAAAAAAAAAGTAAAGATTGCATTAGCGCAAACAAAGAGAAATTATTACTTGGAGAAATAACAGAAAGGCGAATAGAGATCGAATATATGGACATAGGTGATATGTCAGAAGTATGTAAATATTGTAAGGCTTTGAAGTTTAAGTCAGAGAATTTCAAAAACGGGGTTTACCTCGCATGCATTTATTGGTTACTTTGCAAAAAAAATTATTAACTGCTGATGATATAGATCGTTTTGTCTGTGCTGAAATTCCAAACAGAGAAACCTTTCCTGAATTATGGTACACAGTCATTAAACGCATGTCTCATGGACCTCATTTAAAAGATTCAGCATGTTGGATCTCGAAAGATTCCAAATATTGTTTTTAACAAAGTTCTGAAATAAAAGTAAAACTAATGAAATAGCAATAATTCAAAGAAAAAAAAAATTTTTTAAAGTTTGTATACGGATAAACAAAAACGGGGATTGGCGAGCGAAGCTCCCCAGTTTAAAAAATGATTGAAAGGGTTCATTCAGAAGAATGTACCACTTAAGACTGTGTTGCTTAACTGTTGCCAACCCTACGTTTTCCTAGTCCCAATGCATTTTTATTCCATTTTTCTTCATGCCACTGAGTTTAACATTAGCTAACCCATTGACAACCAGCCTGATTGAGTGTGCTAGGTGATACGTTCTTGTTTTGTCCAGCTGCCTGAGAGACATTATGACTAGCAAACTCTGGAAGCATAACAAACAGATAAGTACAAGTGTTGTCTGTAATGTTTTGAGAAATAAAAATTATGAAGAAGGGGATGAAAAGCATCAAAAGTTCAAGGTTAAGAAAAACAAAATAAGTTGACATTATGTACTGTATATGACATGTAAATACTGTTGGGCTATTAATCATACACAGCCAGCAAAGCAGAAAAAAAGAATACTCCTCTACTCTTGAGTCTGCATTGTTTAGTGCACCACTTCTGCTACTGTTTGAAGAGCCTTCCTTGTTTTAATATTGCAGTACCAAGTATTGGGGTGAGAAAAAGTAAGTTTCTATCCACTGGATTTCCTACTGTAAAAAATAATAAAATAAATAAAAACAGCAATTCAGTTCTTTGCAATAGTTGTGAAAATGGCTGCTCATGGCGTTTTAAGCTAAGATAATATTAACTTAACCTTCATCTCACCTTGCATTATAGTTAATTAAACAGCATTTTTCATCAATTGTCATGTAATTAATGACTGAAGAGGTTTCACAGTGGGTTACAGATTATTATACTTGTTATTTTGCCCACATACAGAGTGTTCCTAAATAACTGCTCACTATATCAATGATTAAATTAATATTTTAGAAACTTCCCTAAGAACTCTGCTACTGGAACTTTTCCCTTGGAGTGCATTTATAGCTATTAGTCTACAATCATTGCATTAGATTCTAGTTTATTTAACGTTGTTTACACAGGTGGTGTTTTTAACCTTAAGAAACTGTAGTCAAAGCTTCACTAAAATGTATTGTCTAATAGGGACCACATATGCTGCCAGCTTCACTAGCTGGAGTTAAAGATGTTGTTATGCACAAATCAGTTGTTCTTTAGCATGCCCTACAGTTAAGCTACTCTCCCTTTATTGACTTATATGTCATTCTTCATTTCTTCTAATATCAGCTGTGTATTGTTTATCTCCTTGAGGTACAGTACTTTGTCGTCTCTTGTTTTAGATGACTGTGATTGTATAAACTACAATTATTTTTAGGTTTCTGTTGTGCTTCAGTAATTTAACTTGCGGGTGTTCAGGACTGACCAGAAAAGACATCAAGGTATTTTTTTTTAATTTTTTTTTTTAATAACATTATACAGTCCATCATAGCAGAATCTTTGACTATCCTTGGAACCTGAAGAGCACTGTTGAAAAAATGTAGACATATCTAATTTGCTGTCTCCACCAGAGGACATCTGGAAGTTCATATGCCTTTTACTGGATAAGTTTAGAGTTGTTGATTAATCTAGTGTGTCTTTGGGATGTAGAATAAAAGTGCAACACACAGAGAAAATCCACATGGATTTGGGGAGAATGTGTGAGTTCTAAACAAACAGTAGCCAGAATCAAAAGATTACTGAGATGTGTGGCAGCAACACCATAATATCATTTTAATACATATTGTGTTGCACATACAGTAAATATAAGCTATCAGCCGACAGTTTGGCTAGAAAGTGTGAAAACATAGAATACAATCATACCTCTAAATGATTAATACATTAGAAACAGCTGTACTTCACCCTGGCCCTTGACATTTTAAATGTCACATTGTTTACTAATGGTATTGAAGATGTGACCACATACCCTGACATTGCACTATTCACACCAAGATCTTGCTGCATAATAAATTTATATTAATGATTAAACATGCTGCTGACCTAATTTGGTTCCTGTCATTAAACAAATCTCTGGGGAAATGGCACATCTTTCCAACTGTCAAAAACCATCTCTTGTGGCAGGGTCATATTTAATACACACAAAGCTTTTTCAGCAGAAATCACTTATCAATTTGGTAATGGGCTTTGTTGGTGATATACATATTTAGATTTTATTTTTACAGCAATTGCTGTCTAATAATGTATTCTCAGTGCTATACAAATTACTGTTGTATGAAAAAGGTTAAGGACTTTACGAGATGTGACAAAATATACTATAGATTGGGTGAGCAGGGATTAAAATAAATGTATATGATCTAAAATATAAAAGTGAAGTTACTGAAATGTAAAATTATACTCGAGCCTTTTAATCAAAATGGGTTTAATGCTATATTTGAAGTATTTTAATACCTGACATTAATCTATTTTGAGTTTCTGTTGTATTTAGCTGCATATTGTAACAGAAGAAAAAAATCCAGATATATTTTCTAAATTTATACACCAGAGTATGTTTGGCAAACATTTTGTTTTTCATTCTGGTGAGAAAAAAGTGTTAGGAGTAATATTACAGGTACAAAGGGAAAAAAACTTTGATGTTAGACCTGTCAAAATATTAGTTGTTTCATAGCATAATTCAGTGCTAAGTTGAGACTCTTAACATTCTGACACGTCCAATCTTTGTTGTCCTTTAAGAATAAGTAAATTATTTTTGCCAAGTTTTTTTTTTCTTTTTCTTTTCTGAGTTGTGGCATACATTGATTTGCCCTAGAATCTGATGGTGTGAAATGAAGCTATAGATCGAATTTAAATGAAAAGTGGTGTGAATGAAAGTACATATCCCCAAGCTACATGCAGTAAATGTGGAAAAAAGCCTTAAAACATACTGAATATGTCCACTTTGTAAAGAGATAATTTTTGGTTTCAGAAAACATGGTAACATAGTAAAGTTATTAACTCTGGAACTATCTTATCCACTAACAGTAAGTAAGTAGTAATAGCTGGAGTATGGGGTGCTGTTGGGCTAATGGAAAGCACTGTGTGATAGACTATGAAGAATAATCCAGAGAACATGCAAACTTCAAATGATCACTTAGACCTATGAGGCATCAGCTGTAAGGAATGTGCCACTGTGCCTAAATGATCAAATAATATACTTACTCTAATGAAAGCTGTCTGTTTAGACTTTCCTGCGTTCATCAATTCTTTCTGTATATTTTCTCAAATTTGAAAAATATCTCCGGAAGACCATGGTTAATGATTGCATACAAAAGCAAAACATAAAGGCAAACAAATCCCACAAATCACTAAACCAAGAGTGATACCTTAAATGATAGTGGAGTCAAAGAGCAGGAAGTCTAAAATTTCTGAAAATTGTGACTCAAAAACAAGAATCCAAAAACAAAGACACATCAGCAAATCTACAATGAGCAATGCAGTTTCTCAATGCAAAGCCAGTCTCCTAAGTGCCTTATCAGGTGGCTCCACATACAAGAGGCAGGGCAGGTAACTAAAAAGCTAATACTATACATAAAAACCTAACATAATACAAAATGGAAAAATAATTAATAGGTAATGTCATATTAGTAAAATGACAATCTATACTAATAAAAGGCAAAGCCCTCACTGACTGACTGACTTGACACTCACTCACTCACTCACTCACTCATCACTAATTCTCCAACTTCCCGTGTAGGTAGAAGGCTGAAATTTGGCAGGCTCATTCCTTACAACTCACTTACAAAAGTTAAGCAGGTTTCATTTCGAAATTCTACGTGTAATGGTCATAACTGGAAGCTGTTTTTCTCCATTTACTGTAATGGAGATGAGCGAGAAAGCCGTGGGGGCGGAGTTTTGTGTGACATCATCACGCCTCCCACGTAATCACGCAGTACATAGAAAACCAGGAAGACCTCCAAAAAGCGCTGAAGAAAACATGCATTATATAATTGAGAAGGCAGCGAAACAATAAGAAGCGAGCGAGTGATATACAACCATATTCATGAGTGATGCTACTACGGAAACAAAGCACAGTGTAAACCTAAACTTTAAATTAAGTTCATAGACAGGCTGCCGCTGGCGTTTGTAATTTAGTGCCTGCCCATATAAGGCCGTCCGTCAGCGGCAATCCAATAGAAACACTGCCACTAAATATTCACGGGTGAAGGACTGTGCTTATGCAGAGGAAGATGAGATGGTCAGGGTGGTGTTTGGCACAAATTCAGCGAAACTGCGAGAGAAAGTTTTAAGTGCCGGGACTTCGGTAACATTAAATACATCCATGGACATAGCAAGACATGGCACCAGCACAGCTGGGAAACTTCGATGCATGTACACCGAGCGGCTCACGTGAACTGACGCAGTGCACAGACAAAAAGCAACAGTTCCAAAGAGCGCTGAACAAAAACCGAATTACACAATTGAAAAGGCAGCAAAAATATATGAAGCGTCTGATACATACAAGCATATTCATAAGTGCAGCTACTGCGGAAACAAAACATACGGTGGAAAAAGTCAATGTCCCGCTAAAGGAAAAAAAGAGTAAAAGTATAAAAAAAAAAACCCGTGCATGCAGTGTGTCAGGTCTCAGATAAAGAAGAAGACGAGCTGTTTATTGATGCAGTAAGAAACGAATCGATGAATGAAACCTGTTATCTTTACAATGATTGACAAACACGGAATGTAACTTGAACACAACACATCCTACAAATACGAACCTGATTGAAAGAAATAATGATAATCAAGTCCTTGATGACAGCAACACTCAACACTAACACTCACAAAACAATTACTGTATATTGACAGTCATGTTACGTTATTTTTAAAATGTTCCCTTTTCTTTTTCATAGCTTCTTTAACACACTACGTCTCCGCTGCGATACGCGGGTATATATATATGTATATATACCCCGATCTACATACTCGAATAATGGATACTTTATTCGCCATCAATGATTGTTTTGGTAAAGCCATACTCAGTGTATTTATTAGATGAACGGTAAAAAAGTAAGAGTAAGGGGAGGGTGACTTATTGAGGCATGCAGGCAAAACCACAATAGCACGCGGGCTCGATGTACGAAAAAATATATCTTTTCAAGTTCTATTTAGTCCATATGTGTGAAACTCAAGGGCCGCGGGCTACATCCGGCCCGGCGTGTAATTATATCCGGCCCGCGAGATCATTTTATATACTGTATTATTGTTATTAATGGCCCGGGTATATGAAGCGCTGGTAACACAATAAACTACAGATCCCATAATGCAGCGCTTCAGCTGCCTTGCCGAACATTTACCGCGTTAATCAAGTCTAGCTTATGATGCTGCAAGTTATTGCGAAGCTAGCCCACACGATGCTGAAGAGAAAAATTGATTCTGAAAATAGAGCCTTTAAAAACCGATGGGAGGCTTTGTATATGTTTACTGACATTGCCGGTAAACCCGTGTCTCTCATTTGTGGAGGTAATGTGGCTGTAATTACAGAATTTAATCTAAGACGGCACTATGAGACAAAACATCAGGATAACCTGAAAGACCTGAATGCAATGCAGAAGATACAGAAAGCAGAAGAGTTAAAGAAGAATCTGACACTTCAGCAGACGTTTTTAC
>JANRMT010062819.1:36014604-36034178 GCA_026402145.1 Polypterus bichir lapradei | reverse complement strand
TGGTAGGGCTGAGTCCTTCTTTGCAATAAACAAGCAAAACATACAACGGAGTGTGAGGTTAAAGGGAACTTCTGTCCTTTAATTCAGCCTTATATCCACTAGAACAGGCTTACTCTGCCATGTTTACCCCACAACATGAATGAAAAAGTAAAGGTGATCAAATAGGAACTTACAGCTCTTATTTACAAACAAAGGGAATTCTGTTTCACAATTTACTTTGTCTTCACTGCTGCTTGAGCACATCACCAAAACTAGCAAACAACTTACACAGAAAAAATGTACAATATCTACTTTTGACACCTCAGTTAAGACAGTATGGTTAGTTGGTAGTGCTCTTAAACTATCACCTAGTGTGCAATAAATGTCAAGGTGACCAAAGATAGAAAAAAATAATACAGTGAAATGGACAGAAGTGCTGACAATACATTCTTTTCAAGATTGGATATGTAAGTGACCAACATGGGTGATAGCATGCATTTTGTGTAAATATAGTTTACTAGGATGTATTTACTGCTATTTTTATGTTTTATATGCATTATCATGCATTGTTTTGTATTGATAATATTTTGGCACAACACAAGGCTTACACATGTTGTTTACTCCAGGAAGCACAACCTGAATATGGCAAAATGCCAAACATTCTGGGAATTCTCAGATTTTTAAGTACCAAAATCACAAGTAGGTTAATTGTGATATGATTTTCAGGTTCTAGACCCTTGATTCTGAATTGTGATGTGTGTCTGGAACTTTGTCAGTCAGACTGTGATTATTTTTAAAGTGAACAATTATTTTCTATTTTCCCATAGCCAGTAAAATAAATTTTTGGACAGACAAATATTTGGTAGTGCAGAAATGAATTTCCATGCTACCCTCCTTTACAAGGGTTAGGCCCTGGGTCTTGATGGCATTCTTTCATTTTCTAGAAGCAAATTTCTGACTGTTCGTTAGCTATGGAATACAAGTGCATTCATAAGATATGACAACTATAAAGTGTTGATACAGTTATAATCTCCATTGAAGCAATATAACACCCAACATATGTTATTTATTAACATAGCTATCACAGATTTCGAATTCCCTGCAAATATTTTAGGAAACACTGTCTGATATCATAAAAAGTAGCTTTATTCACCTTGTCTTTATATATAATACGCTACCGTGGCTGTTTGTCTGTCCAGGATTTTAAATCTCCTGTAGCTCGCAAACTATTTGACCTATTGACCTGAAATTTGGTACACATATACTAAGTGATGTCTTCTATCCGCTGACCTCCAAGGTTATTCCTCTTTTTATTTTTATTTTATTTTATTGTAGAATCGACTCTCGGCAGTGGCCAGCAGGGCGGTTGTGCCGTGCATGCATATGGGCGCCGTTCTCATCCCTACCACCTTTGTTGTCCCTTCCGTTACCTCTTCATATCTTAAATCATTCTTGAGGCAGATTGAAGACTTAAGTACCAGCTTAAGTGAAAAATTTAAAAAAAAGCATACTAATTAATTGCAGCACAAACACTGACTTAATCAGTTTTAACGTGAAAAGATGCAGACAAAAGAAGAGAAGAGAAGAAGTGGGCCGCTAGGGTAGAGAAAAGAAACGCATCAACCTCTGAGCAAACAAATGCTAAACTACAGAGAAAGTGTATGAAAACTATGAATGCTCAAGTCAAGTGTATTCACTACACGTTATCATGCAGTGCACCATTACTGGTATAATATATTCTAATAGGTGCTTATTGATTAGTTGTCTAATTCCAACTCCTATTTAAGTTTCTTGCCCCATATGCTTAAAAAACTGTTGTCTATCTAGGTAGGCCTTATCTGGAAAAACTATATCACTGCAGGAAAACTATATCACTGAAAAAAATAAATCGAACCCCACAGTTCCTTTCCCTTCATGGTCATTTTAACTAGTGTAATGTGCAGATTTTCTTGATAAATCTCTTTTCCCCTGCCATTCCAACTGCTTGCCAAATAAAGATTTTTCTGTACTAGCATGTAACATCTATTGCTTTTTACAATTCTGTCTGTTCATCTATCCATGCATACATAAATGAAACAACTCTGTTTTCCTCTATGCACATGAATTTCTGTGATTTTTAAATAATATCTTATTTGACATTTCACATGTGTTAGGATTATTATACAAGTAGTACACTTCTTTTGGTTTTTCTTGTAATTCTTCCTATTTGGCTCTTTTTTTCCATCTTCTTTCACCATTTGTAAAATGTAGCTTTGGCAAAATTGGGGAACACTGATTATTGAACCTTACTAGAAAAATCAAATATCTGCTAAGTAAGTAATTTTGTTTGCAATGTATTTCAGAATGACATGGTTTTCATTTCATTCATATTTTGGGTCTGTATGTTTTTTAACTGTAACTTTTACTTTTTTTATTAGTTCCACAGCATGGCATGCCAGCACATTGAACTATATACAGTGGGATGCAAAAGTTTGGGCAACCTTGTTAATAGTCATTATTTTCCTGTATAAATCGTTGGTTGTTACGATAAAAAAGTCAGTTAAATATATCATATAGGAGACACACACAGTGATATTTGAGAAGTGAAATGAAGTTTATTGGATTTACAGAAAGTGTGCAATAATTGTTCAAACAAAATTAGGCAGGTGCATAAATTTGGGCACCACAAAAAAGAAATGAAATCAATATTTAGTAGATCCGCCTTTTGCAGAAATTACAGCCTCTAAACGCTTCCTGTAGGTTCCAATGAGAGTCTGGATTGTGGTTGAAGGTATTTTGGACCATTCCTCTTTACAAAACATCTCTAGTTCATTCAGGTTTGATGGCTTCCGAGCATGGACAGCTCTCTTTAACTCACACCACAGATTTTCAATTATATTCAGGTCTGGGGACTGAGATGGCCATTCCAGAACGTTGTACTTGTTCCTCTGCATGAATGCCTTAGTGGATTTTGAGCAGTGTTTCGGGTCGTTGTCTTGTTGAAAGATCCAGCCCCGGCGCAGCTTCAGCTTTGTCACTGATTCCTGGACATTGGTCTCCAGAATCTGCTGATACTGAGTGGAATCCATGCGTCCCTCAAATTTGACAAGATTCCCAGTCCCTGCACTGGCCACACAGCCCCACAGCATGATGGAACCACCACCATTTTTTACTGTAGATAGCAGGTGTTTTTCTTGGAATGCTGTGTTCTTTTTCCTCCATGCATAACGCCCCTTGTTATGCCCAAATAACTCAATTTTAGTTTCATCAGTCCACAGCACCTTATTCCAAAATGAAGCTGGCTTGTCCAAATGTGCTTGAGCATACCTCAAGCGGCTCTGTTTGTGCTGTGGGCGGAGAAAAGGCTTCCTCTGCATCACTCTCGCATACAGCATCTCCTTGTGTAAAGTGTGCCGAATGGTTGAACGATGCACAGTGACTCCATCTGCTGCAAGATGATGTTGTAGGTCTTTGGTGCTGGTCTGTGGGTTGACTCTGACTGTTCTCACCATTCGTCGCTTCTGTCTATCCGAAATCTTTCTTGGTCTGCCACTTCGAGCCTTAACTTGAACTGAGCCTGTGGTCTTCCATTTCCTCAATATGTTCCTAACTGTGGAAACAGACAGCTTAAATCTCTGGGACAGCTTTCTGTATCCTTCCCCTAAACCATGATGTTGAACAATCTTTGTCTTCAGGTCATTTGAGAGTTGTTTTGTGACCCCCATGTTGCTACTCTTCAGAGAAAATTAAAGGAGGAGGGAAACTTACAATTGACCCCCTTAAATACTCTTTCTCATTATAGGATTCACCTTTGTATGTAGGTCAGGGGTCACTGAGCTTACCAAGCCAATTTGAGTTCCAATAATTAGTTCTAAAAGTTTTGGAATCAATAAAATGACAACGGTGCCCAAATTTATGCACCTGCCTGATTTTGTTTGAACAATTATTGCACACTTTCTGTAAATCCAATAAACTTCATTTCACTTCTCAAATATCACTGTGTGTGTCTCCTATATGATATATTTAACTAACGTTTTTTATCTTAACAACCAACGATTTATACAGGAAAATAATGACTATTAATAAGGTTGTCCAAACGTTTGCATCCCATTGTAGATAGTATTTTATTTGTCCTAAAGGGAAATGTTCCTTGTACAGAAACTCAACAAATTAGAAGTAGTATAACAAACAAAAAACCCCTTTAAACACACAGAAGAGTTGTCAAAAAAAAAGCATACCCTTTGTATGCATTCGAAGATTATTCCTAAGCCTATGAATATTGTTTTTCTAAAGGTGTCAGCCATCGTGCATCACGTGGTGACACTCCCATTTATAAATTTATCTCTTTTGTTGAGATATTTATCACAGTTTGTACTTCTATCAGCTTGTATTCATCTTAAAGTAATTATACCCTGGTCATTCACTACAAGTGTTCATTCTTGGTGTTACATATGTAAAATGTCTACCTCATTTTATTCAGATCTAGTATAGGAGTTTGAGTTGAGCTGAAATACTGTCTCCTTTATTTAGTAATACTAATGTTCTTTTTATCAATGGCCACCATTTTCAAATGGCTATCTTGGTTTCACATTCCTATATCCTCCTGCCATTTAACATTCCTTTCACATTCTTTTTTTTGTCTCACTTTCTTTTTCTGTTCTGCTTTAAGTTCTGTTACAGTGTTTTACAAATAATAGATTGCAGTGTAAGTTTTCTTAGTGGTTTGTCTGTCTGTTCAAATGATTAAATATACATATATGTTTTTATTTGCTGTGAAAAGCTGCTGACTGCTGACATTACCATACATATTTAACATTATGTTCATTATATCCCTTTTATTTATAAGAACACCACATTTTTTTTCATGTTGTCTTTTTACCATATACAGGTCAAATTTTATTCTTAGTTCTGAATTCTGCACTATCAAAATTAATTTTTAGCTCTGCTTGATTTCTCTTTCACCATGCAAAAAAAACAAACTTTATTCTAAACAGTAACTTCAAAGTGGACATGTCTTTGCAGGAGTAAACCTATATTACTTACCGGTTGATCACTTTCTGTGACTTAATCAACATATTCTGCTAGTAGTGCAAGTAAATCTACTTATACTACCTTCAAGCAATGAGAAACACATGTCTTGGAAATTTGCACATCACTTTGTCACAGTATCTTTTTTTTTGTCTGGGATTGAGAAAATCAAAGTAGAAATGGAAAATAAAAGCTTTGTATTTGTCTTTGCTTTTTATCCTTACTTATACTTTCCTGTTGTAATCTTGGTCCAGGGAGAGATTTTGTTGTATAGATGCATCTAGGTGTATAATTGTATTTTTTGTTTCTAAAAATTGAAGTGATTAATTACTGTATTCTTTTGGTAAAGTGAAGCAAGCTGTAGCCACATCTTTAATTCCTCTTACAGCTTGAGATTCTTTGTACAGTTCACAAGGAACTATTCTGTCTTGAGAAATAGCAATGTAACCCAGTGTAAGTAGGATAATTTATGTGAGCTTTTAATAAATTGTGGCATGTTATATGATTTGAAATATCTGAACTGTGAGCATTTCATAGATTTGACTAATATTTGTCCAGCTACCTTTCACTGTAATGAAAAAGGTGGGTTAAGAAAATTAGGATAGTGTAAGAAATATTTTATATTGAAAAATTGTGATTTAAAGTAATATGAATTATTTAGGCAACTTTGCACAACTAGAAATTTGATTGCAATGTGACAGATTGTTTTGAATAATTTCAGCATAAAGAACACAATTATCTTCATTTTAAATGGTTTGTACAATTGGTTTGATTTCACAAAATGGATTTCAGTGTAAAATACCTATTAAAATATATTATAACACATGTAAATAGAAAGAAGCACTTGTTGCAGCAAACTACCTCTAGAACAATAACAAGGAGGAACAAATTTAGCAAATATAAGGTTTTTTATTAACAAAATAAAGCAAGCAGGAAAGCATTAACCAGTGAAAACACAAAATTACCATGGTCAAAGTAAGACAATCAAAACTATGCTCTCAATCTAGGCCTAGCTACACAAGGCTTACACAGTTCCTCTAGATAAATGTTTGTCCAATTCAGAATTTTATCAGAACACCTCCTTTTCCTCCTCTGACCTTTCTCTTTCTCTTAAACCATGGTTTCTTCCTCTTAACAGTTTTTTTTATCCCAATTCTATCCTCTAAGACCTCCTGCCATGAGATAGCTTTGAAGCCCCAATTTAGGATTAGTCACCACCACTCTAATTTTGCTACATGAGTAATGGGCTAGAACTTCTTGTGGTGGATTATTGCCTCCCGCAAACCCTTCAATCACCCTTAAAGCAAAGATTTTCACATGATACCTTTCATGCTGCCACTCAACATCCCATTACCTTCAGGAAACTACATAGTCTTTCTTTTCCAAGCTAAAATATATAAGGCCCATTAACAGGAGAGTATGTCAGACTACTGTCCTCCTGCCAGTTCTACCAATAACATTGCCCTTAATTGAGCAATCTGGTCTTGCTTTCCGCATCTAGAAGCCACATTCTGGTGCCTGATGTTTACCCAGCGTGCCCAGTACATACAGGTCCCTCCACTGTACAGTGGCCCCCTCCCTTTCTCACCAATATTTGAATGGCCCCTCCTATGCCATTGTGGTTCTTCCTGTTCTTTGGAGTTCTCTTGTGGGAGTCAAGGCTGCCCTTTTTTCAACTTTGTGTTGATGATGCATGTGGCAGCCTCTTTTCAGCAGAGCACGGCACCTCACAAGTTACAAAAAAATATAATTAATAGCACTGATTTGTTACGCTACTAACATCTAACCCATTATGCTTTCTTAAATGTTCTTTTTTCCAGAAATCATAGTCCACTGATGAGTTTTGGAGCCAGTTTTGTCAGTTTCTTGGTAAGTGCATTAAATGATCTATGTTTACAGGCTGCCTTTCCTGTGTTTTAAGGTATTTTACTTTTAGTGTTGCCTTAAATGTATTTATTCAGGTTTAAGATTCATCTTTCTAAAATGGCTTGCCATTCAGTTAATGGCTAAACAGAGACTAATAAATGTCTTTTTTTAATTAGCAGGATTATTAGAGATACTGCTACTGAGTAATTTTAATTATTGACAATAATAATTTAAACTATTACTAAAGTAGTGACTAGTCTTTATTTTTAAAATTAGGGGCTAGAATAGGGTAAATTGACAGGGAATTTTACAAGAAGCGTGTTTTTTTTTTTTTTTTAAATCCGAATTTTTGCTTGTTTTTTTTTAAAGATTTGCTCTTAATGGTAAAGTTATTTCTGAATATGTACATTTATGGGATAGTTGAGATTGCATGATTAAGTGCTTTCGTTAAACTTTTATTTTACCTAAATTAGTTGATATTTGTGATACATTGTGCTATCATTTTTAGTAGCTTCCTATGCAGTAAGTGATGTAATAATGTGGAGCATTCATGAAGTTTGAACCTTTTCTGATTTTCAGACATATTCAATGTATTGTAAAATGTGCTTTTTTATTGTTTTATTGTTTTAGAATCATGCACCAGAAGAACTAGAATATTTTCTTCTTGTAATATTTAGTAAGGCATTTTTTATTCTTCTGACATTTTAATATCCTATCTTCATTCAAATAATAGAACATAGAGGTCTGAAATTTGTCATCATCCTAAAACCTGGTCCCTCAGTAATATTAACTATTTTTATATTTTACACCATTTATCTTTTTTTAATTGGTGGAAGTTATGTCCAGAGACAGCTTGCATTTCCACTGATAGTACATGCAGTTGTGTTTATTTCATACACTTCACTAGAAGTCACAGTTTGCTTATTTTTTCTTTTTTTGCTGTTTTGCTTGCAAAGGAGATGCAGTACATTGCAGACATCAGATTGTATGTTTTCACACTATTTATCCATTAGCTCAAACGATCATGACCTGTACACGTTTCTGTAATTCATCTGCCAAACTTAAAACTGTTTGTGTGTTATAATTCTCAGCTCTTTATTATTTACCTGCCAACATCTTTTGAATTTTAATAGCGTAAAAGTGTGAATGGATGGCAGTCATGCCCATTCATTTGCCTATGTGAAGTGTTCATGATCTCTTTGTGTTTGTATGAATTTTCCTTTCGGTACTTATTTACCATGTGTGTATGCGTTTGTGCCTTGCTGTGGACATGAGACATGGCTATCTTAACTTTGTGTTTGGTGTCCTGAGACAGGCTCCAGTACTCCACACCCCTAAACTGGATTAAATGAGTTTCTGAATGTCAGAATATGTTATGACTGAGTGAGTAAGACATGAGCTAAAGACAACCACTTCCTGCTGATTGATTTAGGAGATTAGTGCAAAGGATAGTTTTGATCAAAACTATTTTGATTAAAAAATATTTTTATCTTGGTGAATTTCATTTGTTTACATGTCCACTGGAAAACCACTGGATGTTAACATTATATTATAAAATGTAAGGCATTATCATTCACTGTAAAGAAAGAGTGTTTACTTTTTTCTTGGACAGATAAAATAAAATATCTACTCTGGTGTTATAGATGTAAACATTTCTATTTACTTCACAGTTTCTAAAGACAGAGTCAATGCCCTCCTTCACATAGTGTTTCCTGGAAATCCTGCTTATTGTATTATATTAACAAAGTTTTTTATTATCGCACATAGTGTCCAAAGATGTTTTGTCAGTTATCTCAATTTTATGTTATGTATGAATAAATTTTTTGAAAATGAGGAAAAAGTCTTCATTAGGATGACTTGAATCTTGAATTAGCATGAGAGAGCATACTGGTTAAGGAAAGAAAGGGAATCTAACTTATTTTGACTTATTGTGAAAAAAATCACTGAACTCAAAAGCAGGATTATGCTATACCCAGTTAACTTTTGAAATTGGCTGACAGATCAGTAGGAGCATTGTCACATAGAGGATAGAGAAATTCTTAATTACATGTCTGACTTTGTAACACATAACCATTCCTATGCCTATTGTGTCATGATAAATAAGAATTGCAATAAAATACATCATCTTACAGTATTTAACAGAAAAATCAAATTAACTTGCCTTAACTCTGTTTCCATGCCACTTGTTTATTAATGCACTAAGGTCCTTAAACCTTGTGAAGTGACCCCTGAGGAAAAAATAGAAAACCAAAAAAAAACCTTTGTTTTTAGAATGATTTGCAATCAAGTTATAGATAATTAATCATAGAAACCAATCTAAGTCTACCAATATAATGCAAAGTTGACCTTCACACTTAATCACTCACTCATCAACGAAGACATTATTTTACATTTACAACAACAGCAACATTTATTTATATAGCACATTTTCATACAATTAGTGTACCTCAAAGTGCTTTACATGATGAAGAAAAGAGAAAAAAAAAAGACAAAGTAAGAATTACAATAAGACAACACTAATTAACATAGAATAAAAGTAAGGTTTGCTGGCCAGGGAGGACAGAAAAAACAAAAAAAAAAAAAAAACACTCCAGATGGCTGGAGAAAAAAAAAAAATCTGCAGGGGTTCCAGACCATGAGACCTCCCAGCCCCCTCTGGGCATTCTAACTAACATAAATGATCAGCCCTCTTTGTATTTAGGGTTCTCATGGAAGGACTTGATGATGATGGTCCTGTAGACTTCTGGCTTTTAATCCATCAATGTAGGAACATCATGGTGCTTTGTGCCACCACAGAAAACTGGGGAAAAAAAAACAGAAGAGAGAGTAGGGGTTAGTACGGATTTGGGAGCCACCATGAATAGTTATGATAATTAGTTGAATAAACAGAGCATCAGGATTAAAGCCATGTTAAAGTAATGTGTTTTTAGCAGTTTTTTAAACTGCTCCACTGTATTAGCTTGGCGAATTCTTATTGGCAGGCTGTTCCAGATTTTAGGTGCATAACAGCAGAAGGCTGCCTCACCACTTCTTTTAAGTTTAGTTCTTGGAATTCTAAGCAGACACTCATTTGAAGATCTTAAGGTTACAATTTGGAATATAAGGTGTCAGATATTCCGATATATAAGATGGAGCGAGATTATTTAAGGCATTAGCAGTATTTTAAAGCCAATTCTGAATGACACAGGTAACCAGTGTAGTGACATCAAAACTGGAGAAATGTGCTTGGATTTTCTTTTCCTAGTTAAGATTCTAGCAGCTGCATTCTACGCTAGTTGCAAACGATTTATGTCTTTTTTGGGTAGTCCTGAGAGGAGTGCGTTACAGTAATCTAGTTGACTGAAAACAAAAGCGTTAAGTAATTTCTTAGCGTCTTTCAATGATATAAGAGGTCTAACTTTTGCTATATTTCTTAAGTGAAAAAATGCTGTCCTAGTGATCTGATTAATATGCGATTTAAAATTCAGGTCACAGTCAACAGTTACCCCTAAATTCTTTACCTCCTTCTTGACTTTTAATCCTAATGCATCAAGTTTATTTCTAATAACCTCATTATATTCATTATTGCCAATCACTAAAATTTTTGTTTTCTCTTTATTTAGCTTGATAAAATTTACTATTCATCCATTTAGAAACACAAGTAAGACATTGTGTTAGTGAAACAACAGAGTTGGGGTCATCAGGTGCTATTGATAAATACAGCTGCGTGTCATCAGCATAGCTGTGGTAACTCACGTTATGCCCCAAGATAATCTGACCTAACGGAAGCATATAAATCAAAGAGCAGCGGACCCAGGATAAAGCCTTGTGGAACACCATATAGAATACCATGTGTCTTTGAGTTATAATTGCCACAACTAACAAAGAATTTTCTACCTGCCAGGTAGGATTCAAACCAATTTAAACACTGCCAGAGAGGCCCACCCATTGACTAAGGTGATTTCTAAGAATATTGTGATCAATGGTATCAGATGTGGCACTCAGATCTAAGAGGGTGAGAACAGATAAATGGCCTCTGTCTGTATTTACCCGCAGGTCATTTACTACTTTAACGATGCAGTTTCTGTACTGTGATTTGTTCTGAAACTTATCAAGAATAGCATGTTTATTGAGGTGGTCATTTAGCTGCATAGTGACTGCCTTGTCTAGAATTTTACTTAAGAAAGGCAGGGTAGAAATGGGTCTAAAATTTTCAAAAGCAGAGGGGTCAAGACTATTTTTCTTGAGTAGGGGTTTAGCTACAGCAGTCTTAAGACAGTCTGTAAAGACCCCCGTATCTAATGACGCGTTTACTATCTCAAGAATGCTATCAATTAGCACGCCCGATACTACTTTGAAAAAAACTTGTTGGTATTGGGTCAAGGACGCAGGTGGAGGGTCTCAGTTGAGAAATTATTTTATGTAAATCGGATAAATCTATCCTGGTGAAAGAGTTTAATTTGTTTATAACAGAATACTGGGGCTTAAGAGGATCCGCAGTGTTGTGGAGATATACTATATTATTTCTAATATCATAAATTGTTTGATTGAAAAATACAGCAATAGCCTCACACGTTTCACTGGAAGTATTTTGGAGGCATTCCTTTGAGTTACCTGGGTTTAGCAGATGATCAATCATAGAGAATGAGACCCTGGCATTACTAGCATTGTTATTTATAATTCTAGAAAAATAGCAGCACCTCTCAAGACGGACTGTGTTATTGTATTCTGTTATTTTAACCTTCAATATCTCATAGTGGATACTTTTTAGTTTATCTCCATTTACGCTCAGCTCTCCGGCATATTCTCTTTAAATCAGACACTCTTTGTGTCTTCCATGGTATAACAGTGCAGATTTTTTAACTGTCTTTTCAGGTGCAACTATGTCAGCAGCAGCTCTCATCTTAGTATTAAATTTTTCAACCTTACTATTTACATTATCCTCGCTATTGTAGCTAGCACTATAAACGGACTGGTTGCTTAGAATGTTTGTAAGTTTTGAAGCTGCTGATGAATCAAAGAAGCATTTTTTAACAATATGCTTCTCATGAATGTTTTCTATCGATGTTTCTGTATTAAATAGTAAAAGAAAATGGTCTGATAGACCAATATCAATGATCTGCTTTACATCAACTTTTAGTCCTTTGGTAATTACTAAGTCTAACGTATGACCTGCTTTATGTGTAGGCTGACTAATGAGCTGTCTCAAATCAAGAGTCCAGGAGGTTCATGAATTCTTTTACTTTCGGGTCACACTAATTATCGATATGAAAGTTAAAGTCACCGACTATTGGGAGTGTGTCATAGTTCGAATTATAATTGACACCAAGTCTGAGAATTCCTCAAAGAAAGACGCATTGAATTTAGGAGGTCTATACACAGATAATACTAGAAACAGAGAAACTCCATGAATAACAACAGCAAGATACTCAAAGGACTTGAATTTACCAAAGCTGATATCTTTACACTTGTAGGCCTGTAGGTATCCGCTAAGAAAGGACATTTTGATATATGAATATTTAGGTATAAACCTCCCCAACCCAACAGAAAAGCTTAATATCCCCAAATCTCAAAAATGCTTTGACTGATTTGACTGAAATTTGGTGACATTATCGAAAGAAGAAAATTAGCCTACATGTGTTTTTTTCATTTGACGATATAAATTGAAAATTATGCCAACTTACATGATTTGCATGGTTATCACCGAAATGTATTCAAACAAAAAACACATCAGAATTAATAGACAGCAGCACTAGCCAATAGGATGAACATACAGTGCATCTGGAAAGTATTCACAGCGCATCACTTTTTCCACATTTTGTTATGTTACAGCCTTATTCCAAAATGGATTCAATTCATTTTTTTCCTCAGAATTCTACACACAACACCCCATAATGACAACATGAAAAAAGTTTACTTGAGGTTTTTGCAAATCTTTTAAAAATAAAAAAACTGAGAAATCACATGTGCATAAGTATTCACATCCTTTGCTCAATACTTTGTCGATGCACCTTTGGCAGCAATTACAGCCTCAAGTCTTTTTGAATATGATGCCACAAGCTTGGCACACCTATCCTTGACCAGTTTCGCCCATTCCTCTTTGCAGCACCTCTCAAGCTCCATCAGTTTGGATGGGAAGTGTCAGTGCACAGCCATTTTAAGATCTCTCCAGAGATGTTCAATCGGATTCAAGTCTGGGCTCTGGTGGGGCCACTCAAGGACATTTGTCCTGAAGCCACTCCTTTGATATCTTGGCTGTGTGCTTAGTGTCGTTGTCCTGCTGAAAGATGAATCGTCGCTCCAGTCTGAGGTCAAGATAGCTCTGGAGCAGGTTTTCATCCAGGATGTCTCTGTACATTGCTGCAGTCATCTTTCCCTTTATCCTGACTACTCTCCCAGTTCCTGCCGCTGACAAACATCCCCACAGCATGATGCTGCCACCACCATACTTCACTGTAGGGATGGTATTGGCCTGGTGATGAACGGTGCATGGTTTTCTCCAAACGTGACGCCTGGCATTCACACCAAAGAGTTCAATCTTTGTCTCATCAGACCAGAGAATTTTGTTTCTCATGGTCTGAGAGTCCTTCAGGTGCCTTTTGGCAAACTCCAGGTGGGCTGCCATGTGCCTTTTACTAAGGAGTGGCTTCTGTCTGGCCACTCTACCATACAGGCCTGATTGGTGGATTGCTGCAGAGATGGCTGTCCTTCTGGAAGGCTCTCCTCACTCCACAGAGGACCTCTGGAGCTCTGACAGAGTGACCATCGGTTTCTTGGTCACCTCCCTGACTAAGGCCCTTCTCCCCCGATTGTTCAGTTTAGATGGCTGGCCAGCTCTAGGAAGAGTCCTGGTGGTTTCAAACTTCTTCCACTTACGGATGATGGAGGCCACTGTGCTCATTGGGACCTTCAAAGCAGCAGAAATTTTTCTGTAACCTTCCCCAGATTTATGCCTCGAGACAATCCTGTCTCGGAGGTCTATAGACAATTCCTTCGACTTCATGCTTGGTTTGTGCTCTGACATGATCTGTCAACTGTGGGACCTTATATAGACAGGTGTGTGCCTTTCCAAATCATGTCCAATCAACTGAATTTACCACAGGTGGACTCCAATTAAGCTGCATAAACATCTCAAGGATGATCAGGGGAAACAGGATGCACCTGAGCTAAATTTTGAGCTTCATGGCAAAGGCTGTGAATACTTATGTACGATGTGATTTCTCAGTTTTTTTATTTTTAATAAATTTGCAAAAACCTCAAGTAAACTTTTTTCACGTTGTCATTATGGGGTGTTGTGTGTAGAATTCTGAGGAAAAAATAAATTTAATCCATTTTGGAATAAGGCTGTAACATAACAAAATGTGAAAAAAGTGATGCGCTCTGAATACTTTACGGATGCACTGTACGACTGAAAAATAGGCGGTGCCCAGGACAGGAAAAGCCAGACGTAATCATGTTTACTTTGTACAATGAGATGTGAAATGGAAACGAAGACATTTGGCATTAGTTATCAAGCAATTATTAAGCTTAAGTGACAGTGCCAGATGCTGGGACTGTAAGTGAAGTTTCAGTAGAAATAAAAAGGCAGGGAGAGAGAAGTAGAGGCAGAAGCAGCATTCTTGGATTAAAGAAAAGGGGGACAGATGACATAAGTTTAAACTTAATTGGTTCTTCATTATAAATCCACCTCAAAATACATGACTTCTACAGATTTGTGATGTGCTTGGAGAACAGATGTGGATGAAAAGTAAAACTGCAAAAATGTGCATTGTTTTAGGGCAAAGATGAATGTTTAAATAGCTAGTTCAGAAAACAATTTAGTGTGATTTGTTATTTTTTATTATAGTTTTCAAACCAATGCTACTTTTAGATTCTGACAACTTTTTGTTTCCTTACCAAGGGCTTAAGAGATATTAATGCTTTTTGACATTTCAGTGGAGAACAGAGTGTTGTTTTTTTTTTTTTGAAAAGCTGCTCACAGAGAGCACAGAAAAATATAAGGTAAATGATAAAGCAATAACACCCACTGATTATTTGGGCCTATGTAAAACAGATTTGAATGTTTTCCTGGCTCATCCACCTAAAATTAAATAAAATTCCTAATGGCTTTTGAGTCTTTATCTTCATTCACTTACATTTATAGGCTGCTCTGCCTCTGGCCAGGAATAAGTTTAAATCCCATTCCAAGGTTACTTGAAGCCAGTTTTCAGAAACACTTTCAGGATCAGTCTAAATGCTGGTGGAGTCTCTGCACACATGAGCCTTTGTCAGCACTTAAACGGCTAAGTCCTTGCCATCTGTGTTAAAATGGCATTCCCTCCTGTTTGTGACTGTGTAATCTCTTATACTGTAACTGGTTTTCTCTCAACCCTACATTTAATTGAGTAATACGGTTCCAGTTCTGTTGGCTTTAGACCATGAACTGTCTCCTGTTGTCCAGGGGATATTTGACCTTCTGCCAATCTTTGTAGCTTTATTCTGTTTCTAAATAGAGGGTCTGGAGAAACATTCATGCTTCTGTACAAACTCTGAGTTAGGCTACTCACCTGTTGCCCATCTTGGTTATCTGGTAAGCATACATACTACCTCAAAGTAGCCTGTACATTCCCATACTGCAATGTACAGGACCCTTACTACTGCCAGTATAGCTGTCTCTTTCCTGAGGTCTTCTGCCTTGTGCCACATTTATATTACAACTATTACAATGACAACAACAACAAATTATTTCTTGTATAGCCCAAAATCACACAAGGAATGCCTCAATGAGCTTTAACAGGCTCTGTTTTTTAACAGCCCCCACCATCTTAAACTCCCTAAGAACACAAGAAGAAACTCCCAAAAATATAACTTTTGGGGGGGAAAAATGGAAGAAATCTTGGGAAAAGCAATTCAGAGAGAGAGAGAGGTGGGTTGGGCATACAGTGGATGTCAAAAAATAGGATAAATTCAATACATAAAACAGAACAAAAGTAATCCTCTTCACTTTTTCAAAACTATTAAGTTTCTTCCAAAAAGAATTATTAAATGTTATGAAGTTTAAAATAAATCGATTAAAAGCTTATTTATTCTTTATTTAGGTGAAGCATTTATCCAAAGTGATATAAACATTTCGATTGCAAGAACACTGCTGAACTTAAATGAGATGTGATCATTAAAGCAAAATGATCAATTTATACAAATATTGGCCGCTCACATTTGTCTTGTACAGAAAAGCTCTTGTCATGCACAAAGATCAGAAAGAAAAAACACTTTAGCTTTAAAGTTCTGTTTCTTTCCTTATTTCATTATATACTACTTTTGCTGTCTCAGTCTGTTTGCATATTGTTTGTGCTTTTATCAATGACAACTTATTGTAACTAAAGTAGTCTCGATTTAATTGCTCATCCATTGCTCAGTATGTATGTGTTCTGTACTACATTATTTATACATTTTATTGTTTAGCACTCCAGAATAGCCTAACTGTCTTACCCAATGCTTTGAGCTTTCATTAGGTGTTGCACAGAATAACATGTAACATAGTAGTAAATAAAATATGAATGCAGGTCTATTGTTTGTGGTATTTTATATGTCATGTAATTGCAGGATCTCATTATGAAACAAGGCAAATTTTAAATGAAGAGAATGAAAAAATGGTATAAGTTAATTTCACACAGAGAAATAAAAAAAATATTAGAGAAAAATCAGTTTGGCTAGTTTACCTTCATCATAGCTAATTTCATCCTCTAAAAAGAAGGAGAGCATCAGTATAAGAAGAATAGAATTATGTGTTTATATTGAAATCAGGAATTTTCAGTAGTACAGAGAATTGTTTAACAATATTGTAGGTATACATACACATTTTAAAAAGTTTTTGCTCATATTGAAAATTAAAGCAGAAGAAAAAATGTATTTTGTGTGGATCTCCTTGAAAATTTAACTAATTTCATATCTTCAACATTTTCTAGATCTAGACCAGGGGTGGGCAATGTCGGTCCTGGAGAGCCGCAGTAGCTACAGGTTTTTATTCCATCCCAATTGCTTAATTAGAAACCAATCCTTACCAATCTCAGACCTGATTTAGTTTTATGGCTTGTTAGTCTGCAATGTAAGGTTCTTATATCATAGATTTTTTTTCCTTTCCAAAGATACCATCCATTAAGTGTTTTATTAAATCAAGCAGTGCATGATGAACACACAAAGATGTAAATGGAAACAAGCTAGATGGGGAACTGCTGGCTGCTTTGTCATTTACATCTTACTGCTAAAAAGGAGCCATTAAAACAGTGAATGCAGCTGTTTAAGATTGATATAAGAAATTAAGGGTGGGGAACCTTAACAAGCGAGACCACTAAAATGAAGCATCAAAATGTATATATATATATTGTGACGGACAGCCGGGTCCCATGCCCGGCCGGGATGCCTCTGCTACATACGTCCCGGGGGAGCCATCAGGGACATTGCAGTACCTTTCCCGGGGCGCTTGGGGGCAGCCTCCCTGGCTGTGGATCCCTCCTCAATCTCCCCCGTGGCTCCATGGGACATGGAGTCCACCACAGCAGCCCGGTTGGGAGATGGGGTGGCCGCTAGGGGGTGCTGCGGATGACCAGCCACTACGCTGGACAGTTTATCAGCCCCACCCGGAGGTGCAATTAAGACCAGCTGGTCAGGCACCTGGAACACTTCCGGGTCGGGTATAAAAGGGCGTGCCTCCCAGCAATCTGGGCCAGAATCGGGAGGAAGAGGACGAGGTTGCCTGGGAGGAGTGGTGGAGCAGGAAAGTGTGGTTTTTGTGCGTTGTGTGCTTGGGACTGTGTTGGGCCGGTGGGACACGGGGAAGACGTGTGCCCACGGCTGAAGAACTAAAAATAAAACCCATTGAGTGTGAACACGTGCCTCTGTGTAGTCTGTGCCGGGTCGGGCGCTATATAGCGCCTATATCACACTGGCGTAGTCGGCAGGATCCCGACCCGTCCATTTGGGTCGGAACCTGCTTTAATTATTGTTGCAAGACCCGGCACAGCGAAGCACAACACCTGGGGGCACGTATAGCTCAGCGCAGGTGCGCACACAGCACCGCAGCGCCGAGCACACTCCTGAGGCAGAGAGTGTGCTCTGTTTTAAGTACAGCGCTGAGAGCGCCCTTTGGACTGCAGCGGGGCACGCTCCCGACGAGAGCGCGCCACCGAGGCCGAAGCGCGAGGTACGCGCCTGCCCGACTTGCCGGCGGACACGCACAGCACAGCGCTGGGAGAGTGCGCTCGCAGCTGCAAGCAAGCCAGCCAGCGCAGCACAGCACAACTAAAGCCGCCAAAGGGCTCCTAAAGACACCGCGCGATGGGGAAAAAGAAAGCCGGGCGGACACAGAGGCCAACTGGCAGACGCCGCCACGCTAGTCCGCCGCACGGGATGCCACCGGAGGTAGGTGACGGGCCGCGGGTTTGTTTTTCCGCATGTGGGTCGACCTACCTCCTGGACGCCGAGGAGCGAAGCACCCGGTGCGGGCAGGGGGACGGGTGTCCATGGCGTGACGGCGGAGCCAGCTCGGGAGAGAGCGAGCCGGAGCTGTGTCTTCCCTTCGGCCTGAGCCAGCGGCTGGCGGAGGAGAGCCCGGACGAGCTTCCCAGCGCGGCGCCCCTGCAAGTGGAGCAGGAGCGGCTCTGTGAAACAGGTAAAGGGGGGGAGGGCGTGTTCCAATCACCCGCCGAGGAGGATCGGCCGGCGGGGATGACGGACTCCCTTCCCTCTCTTCCAGATTGCCCGAAGGGGCCTGTGGGGGATCCACAGGGTCTGGCCGAGATGCGGTCGGCGGGGGGCGACAAGGAGAGCCCTAATCCACCGCCGACCGCCGTTATTAACATCTCTTGGGCTGTAGGGGAGGTGAAGTCCATTGTCCTCGCCCTACAGTCCCTGTTACAAGTTTTTCAGGTCCTGTCGGAGGCGAAGGAGGGGCTGGAGAAGAAGCTCGGTATCCCGTGCGGGGCCCTGGCTGAATGGCTTCGTGACGGCGGGTGGCCAGCCTCCCACCGGCAGGACAGAGCGGTGCAGGTAAGTGAAGCCGGCACCGCAGAGAAAAGGGGGCGGGACGCGACGGCAGCGGTGTTGCTCAGTACTGCCTGTCAGGCGGACCCGCCCACCACACGAGATGCTGCTGTGATGACTGACAGCAAGGCGGACGAGCGTGCGGGGAGGCAGCAGGTGGAAGCCGGCTGCCAAACAACCCCGCCCCGACCGCCAGCGCCGGTCTTGCGGCAGTCCAAAGAGACGCAGGCGGTGCGGGGTCCCTCCTTTTCTCATAGGGGGACTCAAACCGTCAGTGCGTCCCAAAGGAAAAGGGGGAACCGGAAGAGGAAACCGGAAACCCCGTACATAGCGCAGTGTATGCCTGACGGCTTGGAGCCAAAGGAGGGCTGCACGGCAGAGGGGCGGAACCGTCACAAGCCCTCCTCGGAGGGGGCGAAGAGGCAGATGTTCCCTGCCTGCTTCCGCATGTACCAGGGCCGTACTGGAGGGGGTCGGTTATGTTATAACTGTGGCCGCGGTGGCCATGTCTGGAGGGGTTGTCCCGAGGGACGTCGGGGCAACGCCCCCAGACCTGTTTATTCTATTTTTACAGGGCGCAGCCGCGGAACCAGGAAGGCCGACTCCCCGTCCTGGAGAAGACCGGCCCTCGCGGGGCAGGCCGATGAGCCCCACAAGCCTCATCTGAGGGAGGGGCCATGTGACGGACAGCCGGGTCCCATGCCCGGCCGGGATGCCTCTGCTAC